>OZ030013.1:35787500-36175000 GCA_964023405.1 Apodemus agrarius | reverse complement strand
ATTACATATATACTTATATGAGGATATATGTAATTTAAGCAAATATTATTTAATATATAAATAATATTGGCAGATGATATTATTGTATAATTACGGTGATTAATTTTTTATATTACTCTCTGAGGTTATCTTATTTACAACTAGTCTGCCTTCAATGAACTTTATATATATATATAAGTATGTATGTAATACTCTCTGTAACAATCCATATAATACTTTCTGTGATACTGTAGACATGATTACATGTTGAAATCTTGTTTAATCTCCCTTTCTAACACACAGAACAGTGATTATTTACTCAATGATGCACAAATCAATCATATTTTTTATGATTCATTCATGTTTTCATCCTATCCAGGTTATGCTCCCTGACAATATCAAATTATGTAAATACTGAGGTTCTCTTTGAGAATTGATACAGAAAAACTAATGAAAGTTAAAGTCATTTCAAAAAAGAAAAAAAAATCAAACCTTGTCTTTCGGCAGGTTCCTCAGTTTTAGAAAAAGTAAATCCTGCAAAGGCAGCAAGTGCATGCACAGAGGTCATTTAGGCCCTCAAGAAGTCTAAGGCTGTTAAGTCGCAGAGGCAAAGGGTCCTAGCCACAAACTAGGCTGTTTTGCTTTCATTGCTCATCCCAAGCTTTGGAAGTAGATTGGAAGCTACGTGGCCTAATTAGGGAAGCATTCAAAGCATTATACCTGAAAACATGTGCCATATGCAGCCAAAGCATACTCTGTTAGAAGCAACCCACGAATAAGGTTGATTCGAGATTTCTGAAATGGTTTGAATTCACATTTAAAATTAACCTTTGCATTTGAATTTTGATGAGCTACTGAACTCTTCAACAAATGTTGAAGCATCATAGGTTCTGCCAACCAAAGCCCAAGGTCCAAATCGAGACAGAGGCTGCAAGCCCAGCTAAGGCCCAGGCTTCACTCCAGCTCAGGCTCCCACAGGTGCCCAGGCCACAGTGAAGGCCCCATGGGAAGGGCTCCTGCCAGTGTGAACACAGATGGGCTCGACACACCTACCTGCACACTATTCACATAAGACCAGTGTCCTATGCTGTTTCCACAAATAAACTTGAAGGTAGATAATTTAAAATAAAAAGAAAGAAAAAATAAAAATAACAATAAATAGTTTTAACTTTTCACAAAGTTTTATGAATGTTATAAATAAATTCAACAAAATTCGCTCATGTAATTCTCATAATCACTTAGGAGAAAAAATCTCATATTCATCAGTTTAACTTATATTTTCAAAATTCAATATAAGACATATAGAGAATCAATTTCAAGAAAGTAAATATAAAAATCACAAACATGTATGTAGTAGATGCAGAAAATAAACACAAAACCTTAGTTCATGCTATATTTTCATTTATAAATTCAGTGACACTCGCTACAGGTGTCCTACGCAATGTTATTGTTTTTAATTTAGCAACTTGCATATGTGATGATAATGGAAATAATCAGTTTACTTTCAAAGTATGAATTCAAATATATTTGTTTACTTTTGAGAAATATTCTAAAATCATAAGATCAAAGAAAACAATAAGCACAGTGATTAGTAAAATAGACACATTTTATGTAGTTGCAGAAAGAACCTAGGTATAGGGAATTTGGAAATAAATATGAAAAATTATAAAAAAATATGTTATTGAGTAATTTTTTTCTGCTACTAAAAATAGATTAGTGTTCATTGAGAAAAACAGGGCAGAGGAACTTGAAAATTGTAGGAATATTTAATAACACAACCATTGATATCTATTTTCCTACTCCATTTAGCATACAGAATTAAATAAAATAAAATGATCAGATTTTAAAAGTAGAGATTAATTTCTACCCGTGGTGACATTAGAGAGTTTGAGATTTGTATAGCTAAGGGTACAGTTCCAAAAAAATCATTATTAAATTGACAGTTAATATTTTTATACAATATTTTCTCCCTCCCATACTTCCTCCCTGATCATCCAAACTCTCAACTTCCCAAATTCAAATTCTTTACAGCCATCCTAAATTAACAGAAATCCTGTATATAAGTAATAAGTAATGTAAGTAATAATATTAATGAATATAAAATAAAATAAAAGCAAGCAAACATAAATACTACAACAAAGAGTCATAAAAAGAAATAACACAAGAAACTTTTACAGATATAATGATGTGCACAATGCCACACACAAAAATGTCCTAAAAGTAAAAATTGAAAACCCTTACAAATAAGAAAAAGACCTTGCAGGGTAAGAAACATAAAAATGGGAAAGTGCCTACAAACATCTTAAAATAGCATTGCCTGTGTTTTGTCTTTGCCATCTGTTGTTGGGCATAGGGCCTTGCTTTAGACTGGTTTGTATGCCCAGTGGGATTCTGGAAATATCCTTTTAATGAAGTTCAGAAATGGGGATGCACAGCTGTGTTCGCACATTATTCTACTCTCATGCAGTGGACAAAGTCATTTGGGCAGCTCTGTTTTATCATGGTGCTAAACGAAGTCATAGTCTGGAGCCATGTGTTGAACAAAGCTCTAATGCACAATAATGTCATGCTTTAGAGTTTAAATATGCAAAGGAACATGCAGCTTCAAGATAATATTTATATTGGAATTTAGTTTAAAAATATCTATCCTAATGATAAATATCTATCCTAATGATATTCTTAGGTCAGTGTTTTGCTCAGCCATCCTCAGTAACATGTCCTTCTCCTGCAGCAGATAACACATGTGTAGATCCACAGCAGCCAGACAGAAACTGCAGGTCATTCAGCCTCACATTGGGTATCTCCATCAAATCTCTTCCCTCATTGCTTTGGGGACCTCATGGAAGAGGAGGCAAAAAGAAGGCATTAGCCAGAGGGATTGAAAGACACTAGGAAAGCAATCGCCTCTAAATCAATATGAGCAAAGCTTTTATGAACTCATCAAGGCAGGAACAGCATGCACAGGGCTTGCCCAGGTTTGCACCAGCTCCATAGTGTATAGATTATGACTGCCATTTTGGTGTTTTTATGAGATTCCTGAGTAAGCACATGAATGGTTCTCTGATGTTCCTGCAATCTCTTGGGCTATTCTACTTCTTTTGTGTCCAGGGCAAGTTTGAACTGATAGTTTTTGTTTTGTCATACTGTGTTTTATTCTACTATACTTAAAAAAAAGATGAATGCTGCTATGAACATTGTGGAGTATGTGTCTTTATTGCATGCAGGAGAATCCTCTCGGTATATGCCCAGGGGTGGTATGACAGGGTCCTCTAAAAGTGTCATGCCCAATTTTCTGAGGAACTGCCAGACTGATTTCCAGAGAGGTTGTACCATCTTGCAATCCCACCAACAGTGGAGGAGTGTTCCTCTTTCTCCACATCCTCTCCAGCACCTGTTGTCTCTTGAGTTTTTAATCTTAGCCATTCTGATTGGTGTGAGGTAGAATCTCAGGGTTGTTTTGATTTGCATTTTGCTGATGACTAATGATGTTGAACATCTCTTAAGGTTCTTCTCAGCCATCTGAATTTCTTCAGGTGAAAATTCTTTGTTTAGCTCTTATACCATTTTTTGATAGGGTTAATTGGTTCTTTGGGGTCTAACTTCTTGAGTTCTTTGTATATATTGGATATTAGTCCACTGTCAGATGTGGGGTTGGTGGAAGGAGACCAGATGTCCCTCAAAGGAGGAATGGATACAGAAAATGTGGTATATTTATACAATGGAATACTACTCAGCAATTAAAAATAATGAATTCATGCAATTTGTAGGCAAATGGTTGGCTCTGGAAAACATCATCCTAAGTGAGTTAACCCAATCACAAAAGAATACACATGAAATGCAATCACTGATAAGTGGATATTAATGAGCCCAGAAGCTATGAATACTCAAGGCACAATTAGCAAATCAAAAGATTCTCAAGAAGAAGGAATGAGAGGACCCTGGTCCTGAAAAAACTGGATCCAGTTTTGTAGGAGAATATCAGAACAGAGAAATGGTGTGTTTGTGTGTGTGGGGGGGGGTGATTGGGGAATGGGCGGGGGAAGAGGACTTATGGGACATATGGTAAGGGGGGGAACTGGAAAAGGGGAAAGCCTTTGGAATGTAAACAAAGAATATAGAAAATAAAAAAATGGAAAGAAAAAAAAGAATTTTCAGTTTTATCAGAAAAAAAAGTCACAAGGATTCTGTTTGGTTGGAACGTTTTTTTTAAAAAACAAACAAACAAACAAACAAACAAAAAACCAAATGAATGAATAAAAACATAGCCATTACAATGTTCTACCTGCTGGGAGAGGAAACATTTTTGTTTTGTTTTGTGTTGTTTTGTTGTATTTTTTCCCCAAAGAAGTTTCATTGCCTTTATTTACCTTTCCAGTATAGACCTCATGTTTAGGAGCAGTTGCCAGATATTTCTTTGTCTTGTGTATATGCTTTTGATTATTGTTTGGTTTTATTCTTTTTTTCTTGTCATTTTTCTTGGTATTTCATGTAGACTGTGATTTTTAGGAAATTTTGTTCCTATATTGGGTTGTTATATTTGGGTAGGTAAGGAGAGAAACTGGAAGGACTTGGGGGCAGGAAAGAATATGATCGAAAGATAATAAAATTTAAAAATTGTTCTCACTGCAATGGAAATGAGCAAAGAAACATCTTGGTGCTGATGTTCCTAGATCAGTCAGAGGCAGCATGGTTGGCAGGCCTTTGCTTTTCCTAGCTTGATGCCTGACTTTGTGGCCAAGGCTGGTTTATGTCTATGACACATAAAAATCAAACCAAACCAAACGAAATCAAATCAAATCAAACACAGGCAAAAGAGTGTAGGAGGAAGAAAACTGTCTGTGCCATGCAACGTAGCAGCCCAGGGCCAGGCAAGTAGCCCACAGACCTGCCCTCTGGCACACAAACAGGTGGGGATGTCACAGACATTCAGAGCTCTCCCTAACACCTCGCATCACCATAAGGGAGGAGGATGACAGACAGAGACCTGTGGGCTTCCATGTCACTTACAAACCGACCCTAGGAAGGCCCGCATTAGGTACCTGCTTACCATCAGGCCAGACAGCAGACTGAAGATGCAAAGGGAGCCATCGATGTGCAAGCATGGGGTAGACAGACCGAAGAAAAAGAGAAGTGGGGCAACTTGAGCACTATGAAGAGAGATGGAGTGGGACTCAATGATGGAGAGGAGGAGACAGTTGTGAGTTGCTTCTTTGCCACCTGGAGGCTTAGTGAGGTTCCAGGTTGAGTTGCCACCAAGGGACACATCTGGGTCTGTGGCAGGGGGCTGTGGTGTTGATGTCCATTGCTAATTTTACCACTGGAGAACAAGAAGAGTTAAGAGAGCCACTGGGGGCAAAGTTAACGTGCTGGGTTTATGCAGAACTGGCCCCATCCCTCATTAGCTATGGACCTCTCCATTAGCCAGTGGCAGCACTTGGGAGAATGAGCTCTCGTGCCTCCCCAAGGCAGCACAGAGTTGCCAGTGTGTAGGAGATCTGATGGCCAGGTATTAGTGTGGGAGAGCTCACTCCATCAGGTGGGAAAGCTGCGCATGCTCATGATCATGAGGGAGGCAGTCCTACCCATCACCAGATGCAACACTATGAAGAGTGGGCCCTGCACTCTGCCTGGCAAACAGCAGAGCTGACCCTGGTGGTAGGGCAGGAGCATGAGAGAGCTGGCCCTGCCGTTAGTCTGTCATAAAGTGCGCTGGGTGTGGGGGTAATGCCCTCTTCCTCCTTACTTTTAGCTATCTGTGACAATAGGGAGAGCTGGCCCAGAGGTCGTGAATGAAGGTGGGGTGTGTCTGTCTCATGAGTTGTATCACTGAAGATAGTAGGCCCTGCCTCTGCCTTGGCTCTGGTGCCAGGTCCAGGGTATGACGGAAAGTTGGTCATGCCCCTCCTTTGCCATTAGGTGTGCTGGTGCCCTCCACCTACAAGCAGTTCGCCACCTGTTGGGAGAGCTGACCCTGGGGTCATGAGATGAGAGAGCTAGCCTGTTGCTCTAGCACTGCTCCAGCTAAGCTACCCATCAGTAGGAGGCAGAGTCAGATCCATTGTGCTGCCCAGTTTCCAAAGTGCTACAGACTTTGAGGGGCTGGGCCAACTCCCTGTGCCTCACATCCTCAGGACTGGCTCACCTGAGACCTCACCAAAAGATTCAGTTGTGGGGTCACTATAATAGCTCTCCTGACTGTTATAGCCAATGAGTGAGCATGCACAGGAATGCCTGTGCTTGGACTGTTCCCACCTGTGTATTCATGCCAGTGGAAGGCAGAGAAAAGCTTGACTCTTTGTGTGTGTGTGTGTGTGTGTGTGTGTGTGTGTGTGTGTGTTTCCCTATCACCATTGACTTAAGACAAGGTCTCTCACCAGGTTGAAAATTCAATTCTTTTCAGATTGTTGGCCATCAAACCTCTGTGATCCACTTGTATTCTCTCTGCCCTTATGCTACAGTTACAGATTTGTCAACTATGCTAGTTTATGTTTATCTCTGATGAGGATTTGAACTAATTTTCAGGCCAACTGAACTATCTCTCTAACCTCTAACATTTTTACTTTATGAACTATAATTCAACTGTCTTCCTGGATCCATGCAGCTTTGGTGGGCAGACCTTACCCAAGATGATGCTTAGCCAGGAACTGTGACAAAGCAATCCTGAGAGTGCTTTGCAGCAGCACTTACAGGCAGAGCACCCCAAGATCATGCACATACAGTGCCACTAGGTCTGAGCTGGTAGGCCAGAACCAAGATGACCCCTGCATAGTGCCACAAGGCACAGACAAGGAATAGCACTTCCGAGAAGACACAAGTACCCAGAGACCCTGGGTGTTAGTACAATGGACAGATAAGTGGTAGAGATAAAACAGAAAATGAAGCACAAGGATGTGTACGCAATGAAATGAGATCAGTGAAGAATAGCCTGATGGGAAAAGTCAGTGAAGCTATCTAAGGCCATGGTGAGCTTCAGGCCCATCCTGTCTGGGCCAATGGCCCTACAGCAGCAAGGCTTATTAGCACTAAAGTCCAGGAGAGTGTCCCTGGCCTGTGCCACTACTTGGGGGCATATTGATTTCTGATGACTGTACAGAGCTGGCCCCACTACTTGCCTGGGTATCATGGCAATGCTGACCCTGAAGAAATGGACCTGAACAGATGGCTCTGCCCTTTGCCAGTTATAGCCTTTAAGACCGAAGACCTTGTTCAGGAAACAGTAGATTTGACCCTGCTTGCAGGGCTGCCAGGTGAGTCAGCCCCAAGAACGGAAGTACAGGATAGCTGATACTACCAATAATCTGACATGCTATGGTATGGGCAAAGTGGAGAAGCATTGCCTGCCCTTTGCCACCTATGGCTGATGGAATAGCTGGCCTGGAGGTCATAAAAGCTGACCCTGCATCTCACCAGCTGCAGCAGTAGAGAAAGCAGCCTTGTACCTCACCTGACCAGAACAGAGGAACACAGCTGGGGTGCCTGTGGTATGGTCCTGAAGGTGTGAGTTCTGAATAGCTGCCTCTGTTACTTGTCCAACATGGAGTAGAATGGGAGAAATACCCTCCTCCTCAATCCCTTGCCACTTGTGTCAGGCAAGAATGCTGGCCCCAGCTTCATGAAGGTGGGATTGCTGACCCTGCTCCTAACTGGCTGTAGCACTCTGGCGAGGAGGCCCCTGCAAGGGGTATGGCTGATTTAATCAGTGGGCATGATTGTGGAAGAACTGGCTCTGCTCCTTGCTGGCTGCAGCATTGACATGCTACTATGACATTGCTGGAGAGTTCATCCTGGTGGTGTGGTGTAGGGCATCTCGCTGTCTGAACAGCTTAGCTATTACTCAGGGCCATACCCAGGGCTTTGAATGACCACACCCCTACATCTATATCATCTATGAACTGCTGGAGAAGAGACCAGCCCTAAAGACCCAAAGCTACAGGATATTGATAACAAAGTACAATAGGATATCAGAGAGGAGTTCTGGTGAGGGCCCATTATTGATAGGGCAACAAAAGCCATAGGCCTTGAACCAGATCTGTGATTCATCATAAAGAATACTTACAGATAAAGAATTATACAAGTTCATACAAAAGGGTACAGTGCGGGACACATAGTGAAACTCCAGCTTCCACATGAAATTTCTCTTCTTTTTGGGTGGAAGTTGAAAGGGTAGAAGGTACAGTCCAAGGGCACAGGGAGGTGAGTAGATTGGGGTACATGATCTGGAATTCACAAAAAATAAAAAGTTAAAAAAAGCATATATCATTCAACTACAGGGCCAGACTTAAGAAACTTCACAGTATGAGCAATTTTACAACTGCCATGAAACATTTATACTCTTATTTCAGGTAAAAATTTTATTATTTTGTTTTCTATAGGCATATGCAAACATTATTTACATATGTACAGTAAAATGATTGTATGCCTGAATAATCAAGCCTCATCAATGTTTTCTAGTATATTTCAGTATTTTATGACAAAGACATCAAATTACTGATAGACAAATAATACACACCTGGCTCATGTAAATAGTCACGTAATTTGAGGCTTAATTTGCCTCTATATTCTGAAACTAGATAAAAGCATTTATTCATGACAAATATGAAAACAAAATGCAAACTTTAAGTTAAAGTGAAGATTGTTTTCTTGACAGCATAACTATCTAATTCTGTGACATTGTTGCAAGGAAGAAGAAATGAGATAAAATTACCCTTAAGATGTTTTGAAATATCTTCTTTGATGATCATTTTTATTTTGTACGATATCTGTATCCATCATAAATTTAAAAATGACTTGGAAATTGCATCATTTTGGTTCTTTGTGAGAAACTACTACAATATACTTTGCATTAAATTTCATATTGCTTTGTGAAATTAAACCAATTAATGGCTTCAATATTTACAAACATTGCTTAATAGAAGGTAATATTTTAAATTTTATTATGATTGCTAAAACAAAATTTATTGCAGTAACTGAAAGTTTGGAGCTTGTTCTTTTGTAAAGCAAACACATATTTTATTTCTTTATTTGTTTTGTTTTCAAATAAAATTGTTTTTAAATAAATTTGGTTTATATTTAAATTCTTTTTTAAATTCTTTAATCTTTAAGAGCTGGATTTAAAGGCTGTTTTGTGTTCCTTAAGGAAGTTGTTGGTAACAGAATGAAAGCACTCCTAATTATTGAACCTCCAGCCTCTTCAGCCCATATCTTTACTATTTTGGTCAGATTCTTAATGCTTTTTTGTTTTAGTTATTTTAATTTATATTTTAGTTTATGGGTAAGTGTATCCATTTGCTTGCATACATATTGGTGCGCCTGTTGCATGGATGGTCATAAAAGGGAACCAGAAGACTGCCAAATCATTTGCAGCTGGAGATATAGGCAGGGAAAAGTTGTCATGGGATCCGCACCTTCTTGATAGCAGGCAGTGTCTTTAATTGTCAAGTGATAGGTTTAGTTCTTCCTTTTCTTTTTGCTGTTGTTTCCAATATTTGTTTAATCAACTCTGAACATCTATGTCTCAAACATAAGAGCACTCAAGGTTTTTAAAGCTTTTATTATTTTTTGGGAAGTTTCCTGTAACTAAATCTTAAATCACAAATTAACCTTCACACACTGATATTGGGAAATTTCAATGCTCCTGTTTCCTGGACAGGTCTCCCTGACAAATCTAAATGAGAAAATTTGCCAACTAACTGAGTTTGAGTTTATAAACCAAATGAACCTAATAGATATTTTCAGAACATTTTACTCAGAAAGCTGCTAAGATAGTTCATGGCCGTAATTGGTTTCGTACATAAATTGGAGAGATTTCATGGTAGCAATTTAACAGCACATATAAAAGCTATATCACAAAAAGAAGGAAGGACATCCAAGAGGAGCAGATGGCAAGAAATAACCAAATATGGGATGAAATTAATAAGAGAGAGCAATACAAGGAATAAATAAAACACGGTGTTGGTTCTTTAAGAAAATCAACAAGAGAGGTAAAATATCCAAATGAACTATCGAAATTAATCAAAAATGAAAAGGCAAGTTTAAAACAGACATGGAGAAAACTTAGAGAATAATGACATATTTTTAAGAAACTGTACTCTACCCAGCTTGGAAAATCTAAAATATATGGATTTTTTTCTCTATAAGTACCACTTACCAAGACAAAATTACTATCAGATAACAGGTCAAATAGGCCCTACAAGACCTAAGGAAATAGTAGCACTCATTAGAAGCTCCAATCTCCCCAAAAACCCAAGGCTAGACAGTTTTAGCTCAGTTTTCTGCCAAGCTGTCAGACAAGTTAACACCAGTATTCATCAAAGTATTCTGCAAAATATAAATATAAAGCACATTTCCAACTGCATTTTAGGAGGCAATAGATAGCATGATACCTAAACCATATAAAAACTCAACAAAGAAAGAGAATTAAAACACAATTTCTCCTATGAAAATAGTTTCAAAACTAAACAATAAAACACTTGTAAATAGAATTCAAGAGCATATCAAAAAACTCATGCACCAGGGTAAAGTAGGTTTCACCGAAGTGATTCAGGGATAGTTTAACATATAAAAATCAAAATGTTCATTTATCCTATATTATAACAAAAGAAATGCATAAACAATAACACAGAATATAAACAAACCAATAACAAAGAGACAAACAACAACAAATTCCTGATATCTCATTATATGCCACCCACTATCCCGCCCCCACCGCGGCCCCCTCCAAAAAAGAACTTTTACAAAAATACGACAGTCATTCAAAATAAAAGTACTACAGAGATTAGGACAAAAGGGACATACCAAAGTATAGTAAAGTTATGTTATAGCAAGTTTTTAGGCAGAATCAAATGTAATAAACTCAATTTCACCAAAATCAAGGGAAAAAGGTTGTCTACTCTCCAAATATATCTTGACATTTTCTCTCTTCAGTATTTGAAATTTTAGCTAGAGCAATAAAACAACTTAAGAAGATCAATGGAATCAAACCTGGAAAGGAAGAATGCAAAATATCATAATTTGATATTTTATATGATAGTATACATAAGTGACTAAAATTCTATGAGGAACCCTTTCAAGTTGATAAATATTTTCAACAAAGTATCTGGTTATAAGACCAGTTTTACTTCTATATACAAAGAAAAATGATATATGAATTAAGAAAGAAATTAGAAATGAAAAACCCTTATCAATAGACTCAACATATAGATTCATTGCAAATTCTTTTTTTTAATTTTCTATATTCTTTGTTTACATTCCAAAGGCTTTTCCCTTTCCCAGTTCCCCCCTGACCATATGTCCCATAAGTCCTCTTCCATCCACCCATTCCCCAATGAACCCCCTCCCCATTTTTCTGTTCTGATACACTCCTACAGAACTGGATTCAGTCTTTTCAGGACCAAGGTCCTTTCCTTCCTTCTTCTTGGGAGTCTTTTGATTTGCTAATTGTGCCTTGAGTATTCAGAGCTTTTGGGCTCATTAATATCCACTTATCAGTGATTGAATTTCATGTATATTCTTTGTGATTGGGTTAACTCACTTAGGATGATATTTTCCAGATCCAACCATTTGCCTACAAATTGCATGAATTCATTATTTTTAATTGCTGAGTAGAATTCCATTGTATAAATATACCACATTTTCTGTATCCATTCCTCCTTTGAGGGACATCTGGGCTCCTTCCAACTTCTAGCTATTATAAATAAGGCTGCTATGAATAAAGTGGAGCATGTGTCTTTATTGTATGCAGGGGAGTCCGCTGGGTATATGCCCAGGACTGGTATGACAGGGTCCTCTGGAAGTGTCATGCCCAAATTTCTGAGGAACCGCCAGACTGATTTCCAGAGCAGTGGTACCATCTTGCAATCCCACCAACAGTGCTAAAAACTGCATGGTATTGGTACAGCAACAGGCAAGTAGATCAATGGAATAGATTTGAAGTCCCAGAAATGAACCCACAGACCTATGGTCACTTGATCTTCGATAAAGGAGCTACAACCATCCAGTGGAAAAAAAGATAGCCTTTTCAACAAATGGTGCTGGTTCAACTGGAGGTCAAATTGCAGAAGAATGCAAATTGACTCACTCTTATCTCCTTGTACTAAGATCAACTCCAAGTGGATCAAGGCCTCCACATAAAACCAGACACACTGAAACTAATAGAAAAGAAACTGGGGAAGACCCTGGAGGACATGGGCACAGGGGGAAAGTTCCTGAACAGAACACCAATAGCTTATGCTCTAAGATCAAGAATTGACAAATGGGACCTCATAAAATTACAAAGTTTCTGTAAGGCAAAGGACACTGTCAGAAGGACAAAACAGCAACCAACAAATTGGGAAAAGATCTTCACCAACACCACATCTGACAAAGGGCTAATATCCAATATATACAAAGAACTCAAGAAGTTAGACCCCAAAGAACCAAATAACCCTATCAAAAAATGGGGCACAGGAGCTAAACAAAGAATTTTCACCAGAAGAAATTTGGATGGCTGAGTAGCAACTTAAGAGATGTTCAACATCATGAGTCATCAGGGAAATGCAAATCAAAACAATCCTGAGATTCCACCTCACACCAGTCAGAATGGCTAAGATTAAAAACTCAAGGGACAATAGGTACTGGCGAGGATGTGGAGAAAAGGGAACACTCATTGCAAATTCTAATAAAATTTATGTACAGATTATTAAATGAGAGACTCTACTTCCTATGAAAGCCCAAAATCTTAGGATCGTGAAAACAATCCTGAACCCTAAATAGACTGCTGAAGATATCATCATCCCTGATATCAAGTTGTCCTACAGAGCTATAGAAAAAAAAAATACACAGTACTAAAGTAATATAAAGAAAAATGACATGTTTTTCAATGTCATTACATTGAAGACCCAGAAATACATTCGCAAAACTATGGACAACTGATTTTTGACAAATAAGCCAAAAATACACACTTGAAAAAATAAAGCATCTTCCACAAATAACGCTGGTCATACTGGATGGCTGCATATAGAAGCATAAAAATATATCCATATCTATAACCTGGAAAGGCAGTCAAGCCTAAGTAGTTCAACTATGTGGACATAAAAAGAGACACACTGAAACTGATAGAATAGAAAATGGGGAATGTGAGATAAGTTTCTGAATGGAACACCAATAAAACACATTCTAGGATAAGGAATTAATGAACTAAATCTCATGGAAAAGATTCTGTAAAGGAAAGGACTCTATCAATTAAAGACAGGCTACAGAATGGGAAAATGTTTTTACCAACTCTATATCTATAGAGCTCTAATATCCAAAATATATAAGGAACTGAAAAAGCAGATATAGAAAACCAAATAATGTGAAATGGGGTAAATATATAAACAGAGAATTCTCAATAGAAGAATCTCAAATGGCTGAGAAACATTAAAAGACATTTTTAACATTCTTACCCATTACAAAAATGCAAATTAAAACTATCTTGAGGTTTCTTCTTATACCTGTCAAAATGATTAAGATCAATAACACAAGTGACAGCTCATGCACTACAGGATGTAGAGCACAGGGAACACATTTCCATTTCTGGTATGAGTGCAAACTTTTAAAGCCACTGTGGAAATCAATATATATATATATCAGTGTAAATATAAATGTTACATTTACTTTATCAGACAAAGGGTTGAGAAAAGATGCATGCTCTGGATTTAAAAGTCTATAATGCTTGGGCTCATCCCAAGCATTTATCTATCTATCTATCTATCTATCTATCTATCTATCTATCTATCTATCTATCTATTTATTTATACTAACTATCTGAAGGCCTAGCCCTGGAATCTTCTAGTCTTCAAAAAATCTATTTTCCTACAAGCTGGGAGGCTGAAACAGTCCAGCTTATGTCATCAGAGGGCGCCTGGATGCTGAAGACTCCAAGCTCTACTTGCCCCCAGTACATAGGGAATTGGAAGGCATATGGATGCAATTAGAAAAACTTTTTCCATAAGTCCTCTCCCCTCCTATTCCCCAATAACACCCCACCATTTCTCTGTTCTGGTATTCTCCTACAAAATTGGATCCATTGAATATTAGCTCTCTGTAAGCTCTTTTCCTAATTTGTTGGTTGCCAATTGGTCCTTTTGACAGGGTCTTTTGCCTTACAGAAACTTTGTAATTTTATGAGGTCCCATTTGTCTATTCTTTCTCTTAGAGCATAAACAATTGGTGCTCTGTTCAGGAATTTTCCCCCTGAGCCAATGTCCTCAAGGGTCTTCCCCAGTTTCTTTTCTAATAATTTTAGTGTGTCTGGTTTTATGTGGAGGTCCTTGATCCACTTGGAGTTGAGCTTAGTACAAGGAGATAAAAGTGGATCAATTCTCATTCTTCTGCATGTTGACCTCCAGTTGAGCCAGCACCATTTATTGAAAAGACTATATTTTTTCCACTGGATGGTTTGAGCTCCTTTGTCGAAGATCAATTGGCCATATATGTGTGGGTTGACTTCTGGGGCTTCAATCCTATTCCATTGATCCTCCTCCCTGTCACTGTACCAATACCATGCAGTTTTTAACACTACTGCTCTGTAGTATTGCTTGAGGTCTGGGATATTGATTCCCCCAGAAGTTCTTTTACTGTTGATGACAGTTTTAGCTAGCCTGGGTTTTTTCTTATTCCAGATGAATTTGAGAATTGTTCTTTCTAACTCTATGAAGAACTAAGTTTGGATTTTGATGGGGATTGCATTGAATCTGTATATTGCTTTTGGCAAGATTGCCATTTTAACTATATTAATCCTGCCAACCCATGATCATGGAAGATTTTTCCATTTTCTGAGGTCTTCTTCCATTTCATTCTGCAGAGACATGAAGTTTTTGTCATATAAATATTTCACTTGTTTGGTTAGAGTCAAGCCAAGATACTTTATATTGTTTGTGGCTATTGTGAAGGGTGTTATGTCCTTAATTTCTTTCTCAGCCTGCTTATCCTTTGAGGATGGCTGAGAAACACCTTAAAAATGTTCAACATCATTAGTCATTAGAGAAATGCAAATCAAAACTACCCTGAGATTTCACCTCACACCAGTCAGAATGGTTAAGATTGAAAACTCAAAAGACATCAGATGTTGGAGAGGATGTGGAGAAAGAGGAACACTCCTCCACTGCTGGTGGGACTGCAAGCTGGTACAACCACTCTGGAAATCAGTCTGGCGGTTCCTCAGAAAACTGGACACAATACTTCAGGAGAACCCAGCCATGCCACTCCTGGGCATATACCCAGAAGATTCTCCAGCATGCAATAAAGATACATGCTCCACTATGTTCATAGCAGCCTTATTTATAATAGCCAGAAGCTGGAAAGAACCCAGATGTCCCTCAGCAGAGAAATGGATACAAAAAATGTGGTATATATACACAATGGAGTATTATTCAGCCATTAGAAACAATGAATTCATGAAATTCTTAGAGAAATGGATGGAGCTGGAGAACATCATACTAAGTAAGGTAACCCAGTCTCAAAAAATACCCATGGTATGCAGTCACTGATAAGTGGATATTAGCCTAGAATCTTGGGACACCAAAGACACAATCCACATACCAAATGATGTCTGACAAGAAGAATGGAGTGGACACTGGTGCTGGAAAGGATCAAAGCATCAGTGTAGGGGAATACCAGAACAGGGAAGTGGGAAGGGGTGGATGGGGGAAAGGGGTTGGGGGGGAGGGCATGTGGGACCTTTGGGAGGCAGAGAACCAGAAAAAGGGAAATGAAATGTAAATACAGAATATATCCAATAAAAAAAAAAAAAAACTGGATCCATTCTTTTCAAGACCAGGGTCCTCTCCTTCCTTCTTCTTGGGGATCTTTTGATTTGCTAATTGTGCCTTGAGGGGGGAACTGGGAAAGGGGAAAGCCTTTGGAATGTACACGAAGAATATAGAAAAAATGTTAAAACATGTAATAATAATGAATAAAAATAATGTAACCCTTAAAAAATGTATAAAGAAATGAGTAAAGGTAAGAAAATACAAAAAAAAAAAAAAAGAAAAGAAAAAAATTCTTCCTGAGTGAGATCATCTAGATCCAGTAAGTCAAATATTGAATGCATTAGTTTATTATCCTATATCAGAATAATTGAATAATTATTGAATAATTCATAATTTACAATCCACAGACCAAAAGATATTTTGTAAGGAAGAGGACTGATGCATAAAACTGCCAAGGAAGGGAAGCAAGAATAAATTTCCTGGCTGTACTTGGGGGCAAGTTGGGACAGCAGTGAGTGAGAATGAAGAGGTTTAGGGACAGTGTTGGATACAGAAAGTATCAAGAAAGACAGCTGGTTTAGGGAGCAGTGGATGGAGTCTATGGAGGTGACCTTAATGAAGAATTCCTGTAATGGAGGATAATGAATCTGAAATTGCCATTTTTTTTGTAGGTAGGCAAGGATTCCAGTGCTGTGACTGGTTTGCATTGCATTGAGTTGATTGCCCACATGTCTCTTGCAGATCCTACATTAGCACCTGACCAATACAGATGAAGATACTCACAGCCCACCATTGGACTGAGCACAGACACCTCAATGGAAAAGTTCAGGGAAAGACTGAAGGAGCTGAAGGGGATTGCAACCCCAAAGGAATAGCAACAATATTAACCAACCAGAGCTTCCAGGGATGAAACCACCAGCCAAAGAGCATACATGGAAGGACCCATAGCTCCAGCTACATATGTAGCAGGGGATGGCCATCAGAGGGAGAGGAGGCTCTTGGTCCCAGCATAAGGGAATCCTAGAGCAGTGAGAAGGAAATAGGTGGTTAAGTTGGGGCGCACCCCCATAGAGGCAAAGTGGAGGGGGGAATAGCATGGGGATTTTGTAGAGGGGAACCAGGAAGGGGACAACATTTGGAATGTAAATAAATAAAATAACCAACAAAAAATAAAATAAAGTAAAATAAAATAAAATAAAATAAAATAAAATAAAATAAAATAAAGTAGAGATCAGTTCCCTTCGTTTGCTGATCAGAAAAGGAGGAGGAAAAAATGTAACAGTCGGAGGGGAAAGAAGACCAGAAGAACATGAAACACTGAATCAAACAAGTTCACAGAGAATGAAACAGCCAACATAAGACCTGCATGGGTTCGTCCCAGACGGCATTAAATTTAAATGCCGTCTGCATGCATGTTAAGCCTACTTTCATGGTGGTTTTGTGAGATTCCTAACAGTGGTAAGAGGTATTTTTCTCACTCGTTGCCTGCTTTTGGAACACTTTTCTTCTTATTAGGTTGACTTTTATAGTCAGTATGTGAGGGCTTTAGCCTTATCTTAATGACTCATGTCTTACCTATTTGGCTATGATCTACAGGAGGCCTGTTATTTTCTGAAAGTGAGGAAAAGAGAGGAGTTCAGAGATCGTGATCTGCATGCAGGTAGCTGGGGAAGGCAGCAGGCAGCAAGGTTGGCACTGTTGTGGGCCAAATGCTGATGGCTTCTCTTCTCACAATTTAGCTCCCAGCACAGGAATTAAGAAAAGAAACTTTAATTGCCCTATTTTCTTTTTGATTCATGGGCCCTTAGTTGACCAGAGGACCTCTCCTTAATTTGAAGTTCCTTAATACTTTATTAGGCAGAAAAGAAAAAAAGAAAGAGAGGAAGGAAGGATGGAAGGAAGGAAGGAAGGAAGGAAGGAAGGAAGGAAAAATAGAGAAAGGAAGGAAGAGAAGAAAAGAAGGAAGAGAAAGAAGAAAGGAAGGAAAGAAGGAAGGAAGGAAAAGAAGAAAGGAAGGAAGGAAAGAAGAAAGGAAGGAAGAGGAAGGGAGAGAAGAAAGGAAAAAGGAAAGAAGAGAAGGAAGGAAAGAAGGAAGAAAGGAAGGGAGGAAGAGAAAAAAGAAAGGAAAGAGAAGAAAGGAAGGCAGGAAGAGATGAAAGGAAGAAAGGAAGGAAGAGAAGAGAAGGAAGAAAGAAACAAAGAAATAAAGAAAAGAAAGTCAGACACACACAGAGACACAAGCATACTGGGTGAAACAGAAAAGGCTATATCACTTCTTTCTTGTTGTTCTTAGTTTTTATATCTTTTCAGGATAATTGATCACATGATTTGTTTTAAAGAAATTTTACATTCCAAGAACTCATATTCAGTTTAAAGCAATAGTTCATGTCATAGATTTATAAGGCTTAAAGAGTTACAGCAGAATTGATTATGTGCATTTTCATTAAGACTAGTAAACAATCACAGAAGGTAGAGGATAGGAGGGTCTTGGGAGGAAGAAAGGAGGGCAGAGGAAAAAAGGGGGGCAGGATCATGTGTGGTAAGAGATGGGGAGATGTGCAGTGGCTCAGGAAATTAAACAGAGGTGTGTAGCAGTGGGCGAGAGGGAACTTGAGTAGCCAACAGAAAGCCCCAGACTCCAGAAAAGCAAGAGGCTCACAGGACCCAACGGGGATGACATTAGGGGAGAGAAAACACATAAAGACCATAGCCTCTGGTTGAGGAATTGGGCCATCCACCCTTCACAAAAATTTTAACTCAGAAGCGCTTCTGTCTAAAGGAAATACAGGGACAGAGAGTAGAGCAGAGACTGAAGGAAAGGTAATGCAGAGACTGCCCCACCTGGGGATTCATCCCATATACAGCCACCAAACCCAGTCACTATTGCTGATGCCAAAAAGTGCTTACTAACAGAAGTCTGATACAGCTGTCTTCTGAGAGGCTTGATGCCCCAGTGTAGGGAAATGCCAGGGTGGTGAGGCAGGAGAGGGTGAGTGGGTGGGGGAGTACCCTTACAGAAGGAAAGGGGTGGGGTAGGGTAAGGGGTTTTCAGAGGGGAAAGTGGGACGGGGGATAATATTTTAAATGTAAATAAATAAAACAGACAATGAAAAATTTTTTAAAAGACAAGTAACTGACTAAACATTCATAATCCATTTACTGGTTCCATGAATTCATTATAAGCTTAAAGCAATCATTTTTATATCACAAGTTACCATGCATTTGTAAGAAAAAAATCATCTACCTTGTGTGTTATTATTTTGAAGTCTTGTAGATATAAATTATTCAAATTTTACTTTCTGTCCTTGCACCTACATTAAATTGCCTATTTTCAGTTTATGAAATTTAGTTAACAAATAGTGATCCCATTATTATCCTATAAGAAATTGCCTAGATTGTAAATTTGTTTCAAACTTTTTCCTTATCCCATGGTACATGAAGGTTTACAGAGCTCTTTTAGTGGTTATTTTCTATAGGGGGTTTGAAATTACCGGTATTAACTTAGGAATTCTACAAAATCGTTATCTGGAATCATCAATCATTATTTGAAATCATCAATTTGTCTATACAGCATTCCTACATGAAAAGACATCTTCATGTTGATCTTCAGGAGATTTGCCCTGTAGGGTTGGCTGATGCCCAGAAAACATTAAGTTATAAAATAGTGGCAGGAAAAGTATATAACCAGCAAGAAGTGATGATGAATGAAGTCTTTGAGAATCCTGCATCTCTGAGGACACCCATCTTAGCCATGCAAAATTGTGGATCCTCTCCAAAAAACATACTCCATAAAACAGAAGTATGCCACAACCATAGCTACATGGCTTCTTATAGAGTGAATCTTGGGGATGAGGAAGTGTATGGAATCTTCGTGGAGCGGAAGGAGGAGAAACTCTGGTCTACATATATTGTATGAACGAAGAAACTATTTTCAATGAAAATGAAAGAAAGCAAAATAAACAAAACTGTAATTATATCATTTCCTACTTTCTTTTTCTCCATATATACTGCATTACCTTTCTATCATCTAAACTTTTGTCTTCTTTAATTATTCTTATAAATGCCTGTGTGCATGAATTTTCCTAAATACATAATTACAGTCTGTTCAGTCTTCATAAACTTATTTTTATTCACATGTTTTCAAACATGACCTTTTAGTATTTAGTAGTAAAAATACCCATTGTATATGTATTGGGTAACAAAATATTAAGAACTTTAGTTTTAGATGAAACAGTACCTGTTAATTTTATAAATTGGCATTTGTTAAGGCAAAATATAGATGCACAGAAATAGAAAAATAAAGCTCTCTATTCTTTTTCTTGACATTTTGTGAATAAAATTTAGAACATTAAATATGAAATATGGTTAAAATTGGTTTCAAATTTCAAATAATTATGCATATATTCTTAGAATATTTTCATAACATAATTGGTAATTTAATGCAACATGATCAACAATGTTTTTATAAATGTTAATTCAGTTAATATTTATAATATACTTAGAATACTAAGATCCTTATAATTATTATATTTCCTACAAAATGGTAACCATCATAATTTTATAAAGGAAACTATTCCCTTTCAATTTCTTTGTAATTACAGGATATATACTTTTAACTAAGGTGATAAAATAACTGTGTACTTTTTTGCAGTTTGACCACATGGAGAGAATATTGATTCGATAATTAACTGTGACTTGCAAGAAGAGTAACAGAAATTTTTGAGTTTTTTCAAAAGGTTTTTTTTTTGCCTTTAATAAATTGAATGAAAAGCAAATAATGTAAGTAGATATTTAAAAAGCAATAGTCACTAAAATTTAAATTATCATCATGATTATGCTTTGCCATAACTTACTTTAATTATAGGATTACTCAACTAAGAAGGTAGTCATGAGGTAAATTAGACAAGGAAATCTGGGAAAAAATTTTGGAGTCTGACATGTGAATTACTTTATAACATATAGCCTATATTTTTCATCATTTTAAAGGTTTTTGATATGTCCTTAACAATCTCCCAATCTTAACAAAACACACAATAAATGAACACAACTGCTATTTACAAAGAAAAAAGTCATAATAAATTAAAACTTAAGGCATAAAGTTATTTATTCTGGATTTCTTAAGCTTTTTTTTCCAGATTGAATTAATTAGTAAGGATTTCAGTCCTTGAGTTTTCAGAAGCCACAGTGTTTTGTTTTGTTTTGTTTTGTTGTATGTAGGAGCAATCATCATATACTGATATTGCAAGTAGATTTTGTATTTCTATCATTTAAAATATACATTTAATGTCATATTAATTATCATAAGAAGCTTTGTTTTAACTTAAAGTGATTTTGTGTAATTCCAATAATAATTTAATTTCATCATAAAATTTTTGAATAAAATAATGAATATATATATGTATATATATACATATATATACACACACACACACACACACATATATATATATATATATATATATATATATATATATATATATATGAAATTCATGGTGCCCAAGATATCTCATCATGAAATATATATATTCACACACACACACACACACACACACACACACATATATATATATGAGAAATTTTATTTTTATAGTCATGGGCTCCATAGGGCATCATCACCCAAACAATGTTAATAATTTGCATCACGAAAACTAGAGAATTCCCATGGCATCAGGCAAAAAACAGTCTTTCCTTCTGTTAAGATGTTTGCTTCCTCCAACAAGTGATATTATTTGATTTACTTTCTGAGAGATACAATGATAATAACTTTATAACTAATAAGTAAATTATTATTAATAATATTAATTTATTTAAAAAACTGGGAACACTTTTTTTTTTTTAATTTTTATTTTCTATGTTCTATGTTTACATTCAAAAGGCTTTCCCCTTTCCCAGTTCCCACCCACCATAGTTCCCATAGTTCCTCTCCCCCCCAA
This sequence comes from Apodemus agrarius, assembly GCA_964023405.1. Classification (NCBI taxonomy): domain Eukaryota; kingdom Metazoa; phylum Chordata; class Mammalia; order Rodentia; family Muridae; genus Apodemus; species Apodemus agrarius. Next base: position 36,153,360 of record OZ030013.1, on the reverse strand, counting down.
CTGTTCCCCAATCATTCCCCCTCCCCCCTCGGTTTCTTTACTAAACTGGATGCAATCTTTACAGGCCCAGGGTCCTCTCCTTTCTTCTTCTTGGGAATCATTTGACTTGCTATTTGTGTCTTGAGTATTTAGTGCTTCTGGGCTCATTAATATCCACTTATCAGTGATTGCATTTCATGTGCATTCTTTTGTGATTGGGTTAATTCACTCAGGATGATATTTTCCAGGTCTAACCATTTACCTACAAATTGCATGAATTCATTATTTTTAATTGCTGAGTAGTATTCCATTGTATAGATATACCACATTTTCTGTATCCATTCCTCCTTTGAGGGATATTTGGGCTCCTTCCAATTTCTGGCTATTATAAACAAGGCTGCTATAAACATAGTGGAGCATGTGTCCTTATTGCATGCAGGGGAATCCTCTGGGTATATGCCCAGGAGTGGTATGCCAGGGTCCTCTGGAAGTGACATGCCCAATTTTCTGAGGAACCGCCAAACTGATTTCCAGAGTGGTTTTACCATTTTGCAATCCCACCAACAGTGGAGGAGTGTTCCTCTTTCTCCACATCCTCGCCAGCACTTGTTGTCTCTTGAGTTTTTAATCTTAGCCATTCTGACTGGTGTGAGGTGGAATCTCAGGGTTGTTTTGATTTGCATTTCCCTGATGACTAATGATGTTGAACATCTTTTAAGGTGTTTCTCGGCCATCCGAATTTCTTCTGGTGAAAATTCTTTGTTTAGCTCTGTGCCCCATTTTTTGATAGGGTTATTTGTTTCTTTGCGGTCTAACTTCTTGAGTTCTTTGTATATATTGGATATTAGCCCTCTGTCGGATGTGGAGTTGGTGAAGATCTTTTCCCACTTTGTTGGTTGCCGTTTTGTCCTTCTGACAGTGTCCTTTGCTTTGCAGAAACTTTGTAATTTTATGAGGTCCCATTTGTCGATTCTTGATCTTAGAGCATAAGCTGTTGGTGTTCTGTTCAGGAACTTTTCCCCTGTGCCCAAGTCCTCCAGGGTCTTCCCAAGTTTCTTTTCTAGTAGTTTCAGTGTGTCTGGTTTTATGTGGAGGTCCTTGATCCACTTGGAGTTGATCTTAGTGCAAAGAGATAAGAGTGGGTCAATTCGCATTCTTCTGCATGTTGACCTCCAGTTGAACCAGCACCATTTGTTGAAAAGGCTATCTTTATTCCACTGGATGGTTGTGGCTCCTTTATCAAAGATCAAGTGACCATAAGTCTGTGGGTTAATTTCTGGGTCTTCAATCCTGTTCCATTGATCTGCTTGCCTGTTGCTATACCAATACCATGCAGTTTTTAACACAATTGCTCTGTAGTACTGCTTGAGGTCAGGGATATTGATTCCCCCAGAAGTCCTTTTATTGTTGAGAATAGTTTTTGCTATCCTGGGTTTTTTGTTGCTCCAGATGAATTTGAGAATCGCTCTTTCTAGATCTATGAAGAATTGAGTTGGGATTTTGATGGGGATCGCGTTGAATCTGTATATTGCTTTTGGCAAGATGGCCATTTTTACTATATTGATTCTGCCAATCCAGGAGCAAGAGATATTTTTCCATCTTCTGAGGTCTTCTTCAATTTCTTTCTTCAAGGACTTGAAGTTCCTGTTGTACAGATCTTTCGCTTGTTTGGTTAGAGTTATGCCAAGGTACTTTATGTTGTTTGTGGCTATTGTGAAGGGTGTTATTTCCCTAATTTCTTTCTCAGCCTGCTTGTCCTTTGAGTAATAGAGACAGAAGGGACACTGCCCAACTCATTCTTCGAAGCCACAATTACGCTAATACCTAAACCACAAAAAGATCCAACAAAGAAAGAGAACTACAGGCCAATTTCTCTTATGAATATAGATGCAAAAATACTAAATAAAATTCTTGCTAACCGAATCCAAGAGCACATTAAAACGATCATCCACCATGATCAAGTAGGCTTCATCCCAGGGATGCAGGGATGGTTCAATATACGGAAATCCATCAATGTAATCCACTACATAAACAAACTGAAAGAAAAAAACCACATGGTCATCTCATTAGATGCTGAAAAAGCATTCGACAAAATTCAGCATCCTTTCATGCTAAAAGTCTTGGAAAGAGCAGGAATTCAAGGCCCATACCTAAACATAGTAAAAGCAATCTACAGCAAACCAGTAGCCAACATCAAAATAAATGGAGAGAAACTTGAAGCATTCCCACTAAAATCAGGGACTAGACAAGGCTGCCCTCTCTCTCCATATCTTTTCAATATAGTACTTGAAGTTCTAGCAAGAGCAATTAGACAACATAAGGAAGTCAAAGGGATACAAATTGGAAAGGAAGAAGTGAAACTATCATTATTTGCAGATGATATGATAGTTTACCTAAGCGACCCAAAAAACTCCACCAGAGAACTTCTACAGCTGATAAACAGCTTCAGCAAAGTGGCAGGTTATAAAATTAACTCAAGCAAGTCAGTGGCCTTCCTGTACTCAAAGGGAACACTTTTAAATACCTCAATTTCATTTAATATTATTAGTGCTTGTTGTTATATCAAGATTAATTATATTTTTTAATTTAGTGTATTTGTTATCGTTCCCTAAAACTAAAATCCAAGATAAATATTGTTATTCAAGTGAATTGTAGGTTAAAAGCTCACAGGAGATAGCTGTGAGCGAGAAAAATCAACCATCATAAGCTCTGAGAGTATATGAACATCTATACAAACAGAGATGAACACTGTCCTTTCCAATTCCCATGAGGATTTCTAGAGTATTCATAGTGCCCAAGATATCTCATCATGAAGCATGAAGGCTGGAATTTGTATTGCTGTAACAGTAATTGGCTGTAAAAGTCATTGAATTTCCCAGCAGAACACATAATCTCCCAAGTGGGGTGATTAGAGTCACGGAAACTAAGTCCCTAAAAATTCTTTAAGCTATTATAAACTGTTACCTGCTAGCAAACCAAGCTCACAGTACAAGAGATATATTTATCTGAGTGACCAAAGTAATATCAGAGTAATATCTAAAAGATGAATAAGCACTAAAATTTTATTAGGAATAAATAAATATATTCTATTGCACAGTATCATGATCTGTCAGTATTTCAAATATGTAAAAAATATCAGGTTTATTTTAATTAAGCAGGGAATGCCCCCCTCCTATGTACTTAAAAGTATAAATAATACATATTGAGAAATTCAAATATTTTGCAGACAGGACAGTAGAGCATAAATAAGAATAGAACTTAAGTCCAGCAGTATATACATATGTTTGTAACAATGAATAATTTAAAAGCCCTGAATTTGAAAGAGAACAAAACGCAAGGAGAAAGAGGGGAGAAATGGTGTAGCATGATTATATTCTCAAAAACTAAGATAACTATGTTTTTATGGTTAGACATTTCAACATATGCCAGATAATTTTTTATTCTACGAGAGTGTCTCCACCTCCCTCACCAGATCTCTAAACTTCCTTGGGTCTCTATCTTTTGACAGTTACGTGCATCTTCTCTGACTGAACCCAGACACAGCAGCCCTCTGTTCTATATGGGGTCATATATTAGTTGGTGTATGCTTCCTGGTGGGTGATCCAGTGTCTGAGAGATCTAGGGGTTGGGAGGGGAGGGAGGGGAGGGAGGCAAAGGTTAATTGAGACTGCTGGTCCTCCTACAGGGTTCCCTTCCATTTCAGCTTCTTCCATCTCTTCCCTAATTCAACCACAGGGGTCAGCAGCTTCTGTTCATTGGTTAGGTGCAAATGTCTGCATCTGACCCTTTCAGATGCCTATTGGATCTTTTGGAGGGCAGTCACGATAGGTAACTTTTTCTGAGTGCTCCACAGCCTCAATAATAGTATCTGGCCTTGGTGCCTCCCCTTGAGCAGGATCCTACTTTGGGCCTGTTGCTGGACCTTCTTTTCCTCAGGCTCCTCTTCATTTCCATCCCTGCAGTTTTTTCAGATGGGACCAATCTGAAATTCAGAGTTTTGACTGTGGAAGAGCAATCCAATCCCTAACTTGATACTCTGTCTTTCTACTGGAGGTAGGCTCGAAAATTCACCCTCCCCACTAAAATGCATTTCATTTAAGGTCCCTCCCTTTGAGCCTGAGAGTCTTTCATTTCCCAGGTCTCTGGTACATTCTAGACGGTGCCCCCAACCTCCTACCCCCAGAGGTTTCATGTTTCCATTCTTTCTGCTGGCTTTCAGAACTTCAGTCCTTTTCCCTCACCCAATACCAGATCATGTTCCCTTCTTCCCCCTCCCAGTCCTCCCCTGTCTCTCCACTTAACTTGGTTTGCTTACTTCTCCCTCCCAAGGGGGACTGAGGTGTCCTCACTTGGACCGTTTAGCTTGTTGACTTTTTTGAATTGTGTGGACTATAACTTGGGTGTTCTATACTTTTGTTGTAGTTGTTGTTGTTGATGTTATTGTTAATATCCACTTAATAGTGTATATCCATATAATAGTGTATGTCCTTTAGGGTCTAATTTACCTCACCAAGGATAGTATTTTCTAGTTCAATCAATTTGCCTGTAAAACTCAGAATGTCTTCATTCTTATTAGCTGTGTAGTATTCTATTGTGTAAATGAACCACATTTTCTGTATCCATTCTTCTGTCATGGGACATCTGGGTTGTTTCCAGCTTCTGGCTATCACGAATAAGACCATAGTGGAACATAGTGGGCCCCTGTGACATGGTGGGGCATCTTTTGTGTATATTCCCAAGAGTGGTATTGCTGGGTCTTCAGGTAAATCTATTTCCAATCACCTGAGGAACATCCAGATTGATTTCCAGAGTAGTTGTACCTGTTTGCAATCCTGTAAACAATGGAAGTGTGTTCCTTTCTCTACATCCTCTCCAACATGTTTTGTCACCTGAGATTTTGATCTTAGCCATTCTGATTGGTGTAAAGTGGAATCTCAGGGTTGTTTTGATTAGCATTACTCTGAACACTAAGGACTTGGAACATTTCTTTAGATGCTTCTCAGCCATTTCAGATTCCTCTGTTGTTAAATCTGTTTTATGGGGGTGGGTGGGTGGTAAGTTTCTTGAGATCTTTATATATATTGGAAATTAGCCCTCTATTGAATGTGGGGTTAGTGAAGATTTTTCCCAATCTGTAGGTTGCTGATTTGTCTTATTGGCTATGTCCTTTGCTTTACAGAAGCTTTACACTATTATAAGATCCTATTGCTCTTAGAGCATGAACCATTGAAGTTCTGTTTAGGGAATTTCTCCCCTGCCAATGAGTTCAAGATTCTTTTCACATTCTCTTCTATTAGATTCAGTTTATCTGCTTTGATGTTGAGGCACTGGATCCACTTGGAATTAAGATTTGAGCAATGTGACAAATATGGGTCTATTTTCCTTTTTCTACATCCAGACACTAGTAAGACCAGCACCATGTTTTGAAGATGCATTCTTTTTTTCTGTTGGATACTTTTGGCTTCTTTGTCAATGATCCTACCTTTGGTAGGATGGCTATTTTTACTATGTTAATTCTGCCAATCCATGAGCATGAGAGGTCTCTCCATTTTTTTTTTGAGATCTTCTTTGATTTCTTTATTGAAAGACTTGAAGTTATTGTGATACGTTTTTTTCACTTGTTTGGTTAAGGTTACTCTAAGATATATTATTTGTGGATATTGTGAAGGGAGTTGTTTCCCTAATTTCTTTCTCAGCCTGTTTATCATTTGCATAAAGGAAGGCTACTGATTTGTCTGGATTAATTTTATATCAGACCACTTTTCTGAAGTTGTTTATCAGTTGGAGAAATTCTCTGATAAAAATTTTTGGGTTGCATATATATATATATATATATATATATATATATATATCATCTGCAAATAGTGATACCTTTAATTTTTGTTTGCCAATGTGTATCCCTTGATCTCTTTTTGTTGTCTTATTGTACAAGCTAGCACTTCAAATATATGTGTATAACTGTGTAGTTTAATTTCTGCATCTTGAATTCAATTTCATTGATTAACCTGTCTGTCTCTGTACCAATACCATGCAGTTTTTATCACTCTTGTTCTGTAGTGGTGCTTGTGGTCAAGAATGGTGATTCCCCCTGCTGGTCTATTAGTGTAAAAAAAAAGAGTTCCCTTACATTACAAATGAATTTCAGTTGCAAGAATAACACATTTGACAAAATTTATTCCTGCTTTGCTTAGTGAAGCACTTTTGAAATCTGTTTGCCAAATTTAAACAGACAGGAAATAAAATCTAAAATTTGTCTCTTTCAAGAAAGAAAGAAAGAAAGAAAGAAAGAAAGAAAGAAAGAAAGAAAGAAAGAAAGAAAGAAGAAAGGAAGGAAGGAAAGGAGGAAGGAAGGAAGGAAGGAAGGAAGGAAGGAAGGAAGGAAGGAAGGAAAGAAAAAGAATCGTTTCACTATTCTGGGTTTTTTTGCCTTTCCAGATGATTGCTCTTTCCAAGTCTGAAAGATTGTGTTGGGATTTTGATGGGGATTGCTTGAATCTGTAGATTACCTTTGGTAGGATGGCTATTTTTACTATGTTAATTCTGCCAATCCATGAGCATGAGAGGTCTCTCCATTTTTTTTGAGATCTTCTTTGATTTCTTTATTGAAAGACTTGAAGTTATTGTGATATGTTTTTTTCACTTGTTTGGTTAAGGTTACCCTAAGATATATTATTTGTGGATATTGTGAAGGGAGTTGTTTCCCTAATTTCTTTCTCAGCCTGTTTATCATTTGCATAAAGGAAGGCTACTGATTTGTCTGGATTAATTTTATATCAGACCACTTTTCTGAAGTTGTTTATCAGTTGGAGAAATTCTCTGATAGAAATTTTTGGGTTGCTTATATAATATATATATATTATATATATTATATAATATATATATATTATATAGTGATACCTTTAATTTTTGTTTGCCAATGTGTAGCCCTTGATCTCTTTTTGTTGTCTTATTGTACAAGCTAGCACTTCAAATACTATATTAAATATAGGTAAGTGATGTGGTCATCCTTGTCTTGTCCACAGTTTCAATGGGATTGTTTTAGGTTGTCTCCATTTAATTTGATATTGGCTGTTGTTTGAAATAAATTGCTTTTATTATGTTTAGATATGAGCCATGAATTCCTGCTCTCTCCAAAACTTTTAGAAGGAAGGGGTGTCATATTTTGCAAATAATTTTGCTGCATCTAAGGAGGTGATCATGTGATTTTTTTTTTTAATTTTGAGTTTGTTTATATAGTAGATTACATTAATGGATTTTCACATATTGAAATAATGCTGAATCCCTGGGATGAAGCCTACTTAATCATGGTAAATGGCAGTTTTAATGTGTTCTTGGACTCAGTTTGAAAGAATTTTATTGAGTATTGTTCCAAGGATATTCATAAATGAGATTGGTCTGAAGTTCTCTATTTTGGTTGGGTTCTTGTGTTGTTTAGGTATCAGAGTAATTGTGGCTTCACAGAATAAATTACTTAGTGTTCCGTCTGTTTCTATTTTATGGAATAGTTTGAGAAATATTGGTATCAGGTCTTCTATCAAAGTTTGGTCTAATTCTGCAGTAAATCAATCTGGTACAGTGACAGACAGGTGGATCAATGGAATAGAATGGAAGATCCAGATATGAACCCACACACCTATGTTCACTTGATCTTTGACAAAGAAGCTGAAACCATTCAGTGGAAAAAAATATAGCCTTTTCAATAAATGATGCTGGCTCAACTGGAGGTCAGCATGCAGAAGAATGTGAATTGATCCATTCTTATCTCCTTGTACTAATCTCAACTCCAAGTGGATCAAGGACCTCCACATAAAACCAGACACTCTGAAAATAATAGAAAAGAAACTAGGGAAGACCCTTGAGGACATGGGCACAAGGGAAAATTTCCTGAACAGAACACCAATAGCTTATGCTCTAAGATCAAGAATTGACAAATGGGACCTCATAAAATTACAAAGCTTCTGTAAGGCAAAGGAAACCTTCAGCCTGGCAGTGGTGGCACACGCCTCTAATCCCAGCACTTGAGAGGCAGAAGCAGGTGGATTTCTGAGTTCCAGGCCAGCCTGGTCTACAGAGTGAGTTCCAGGACAGCCAGAGCTATACAGAAAAACCCTGTCTCGAAAAACCAAAAAAAAAAAAAAAGAAAAAAAAGAAGAAGAAGAAGAAGAAGAAGAAGAAGAAGAAGAAGAAGAAGAAGAAGAAGAAGAAGAAGAAAAGAAGAAGAAGAAAGGCAACCAACAAATTTGGAAAAGATCTTCACTAACCCTACATCCAACAGAGGGCTAATATCCAATATATACAAAGAATTCAAAAAATTAGACTACAGAGCGCCAAATAACCCTATTAAAATGGGGTACAGAGCTAAACAGAGTTTTCACCTGAAGAACTTCAAATGGCTGAGAAGCACTTTAAGAAATGTTCAGCATTACTAGTCATTAGGGAAATGCGAATCAAAACAACCCTGAGATTTCACCTCACACCAGTCAAAATGGCTAAGAATAAAAACACAGGAGCCAGCAGGTGTTGGCTGTTGGTGAGGATGTGGAGAAAGAGGAACACTCCTCCACTGCTGGTACAACCACTCTGGAAATCAGTCTGGCAGTTCCTCAGAAAACTGGGCATGACATTTCCGGAAGACCCTGCTATACCAGTCCTGGACATATACCCAAATGTGTAGAAAGTTACCTTCTGTGTTCAGAAGGTAAATTCTTTTGGTAAAATATTCTGTATATATCTCTTAGGTCCCTCTGATTTATACATCTGTTAGGTTTGTTATTTCTATTTTGTTTCTGTCTGTATGACCTTTTCAATTGATGATACTTAGGTACTGAAGTCTCTCACTACTAAAAGTGGGGTTCAATTTCTGAATTATACTTTAGTATTTATTTTACAAATATGGAAGGCACTGCATTTGGGGCATAGAATTTTTTTCTTTTTTCCCTTTTTTTATTGAATATATACCATATTTACATTTCATTTCCCTTTTTCTGGTTCCCTGCCCCCTAAAGGTCCCACATGCCCTTTTCCCTCCCCATGTTCCCCCATCCACCCTTTCCCACTTCCCTGTTCTGATATTCCCCTACACTGATGCTTTAAGCCTTTCCAGCACCAGGGTCCACTCCTTCCTTCTTCTCGGACATCATTTGGTATGTGTATTGTGTCTTTGGTGTCCCAAGATTCTAGGCTAATATACACTTATCAGTGAGTGCATACCATGGGTATTCTTTTGAGACTGGGTTACCTCACTTAGTATGATGTAATGGGGCATAGAATTTAAAAATCATCTTGGTGGACTTCCTTCCTTCCTTCCTTCCTTCCTTCCTTCCTTCCTTCCTTCCTTCCTTCCTTCCTTCCTTCTTCCTTCCTTCTTTCCTCTTTCTTTCTTTCTTTCTTTCTTTCTTCCTTCCTTCCTTTCTCTTTCTTTCTTTCTTTCTTTCTTTCTTTCTTCCTTTCTCTCTCTCTCTCTCTCTCTCTCTCTCTCTCTCTCTCTCTCTCTCTCTTTCTTTTCTTTCTTTATGACTGTGAGTTTTCCTTGTTTCAGCTGTGTTGGAATATCCAAGGGTTGTGGTAGGATAGCTGATCTGTAGGGATAGTGCCATATTGCCTTGGCTATTGTTGATTAGGTTCTCACCCTGGACTCTAGGCTTCTGAGTTTGAGGTAATTATAGATTTAGGTGCTGACTTCTGAGTTTATCATTTTTGGTTCAAAGACATACCTTTGCATTCTGTTTTTGTTCTCACTTTTGGCCTGAGTGGCCTGTGGTTTGATGACTTACTTATCCTCAGATCCAGTAGTGTATATCTGTGGGATTCTGGGAAGTATGTGACCTCTTTTGATTGGGTGTAGCAATGCATATTTAATTCTGAAGTTCTATGAACTGGCATGGTCTCTTGTAGAGCACAGGTTTTCTGGGGTTCCAGGTGTCAGCATTGCTTCTCATAGACCATTGTGCTTTTAATGTTCTTGGGACTGGTGCAGTCCAGGACTTGTGCTGGAGCCACAGGCTGGGATCTTCCGATTACTTTTAATTTTGTTTTTTGTTTTTATTTCCCAAAACTAATCACAAAAGGGGAAGCTAATGGTAAAGAATTTTAAGTAATATGAGATTTCCCTTATTGTTAAAATTCAGAATAGTGGACTATAATAGTTTTTAAAATTCTCCATTTATTTATAGTCAGAATCTTTTTACTGACATTATTAAGTAGCTCTCTTCCATTCCAAAAATAAATGTCTCTTCTTATAAGATGTTTACCTATAATAGAAAAATGAAAGTCATGTTGGTTAATAGAAACCAAAGACACAATTAGGCAATTAGGTCTGAACAAACTCATTCAAAAATAAATTTAATGTGGTGAGTTTACCATATGATGCCTGTTTTTCATTGCTAATTGACAGGATTTAGAATCATCTAGGAGATATGTATTTGGGTATATCTTTCACAGTTTTCCAAAAGGATTAAGTGGTAACTAAAGAGAACCTAGAAATGTCAGTGTCAGCATCCCATGTCTAGAGATTAAAATTTAATTAAAACCACAGAAAAATTGAGCCCTATACTAATATTCACTTCTCTCTCTCTCTCTCTCTCTCTCTCTCTCTCTCTCTCTCTCTCTCCTGATTGCAGATGCAATAGGACCAGCTGTTTTATAGTACTGCTGATATGACGTTCCATCATGAGGGACTGTATCTCTTCTTATACAATGAAACAATATAAGCTATCCTACCTTAAAATTACTCTGTTAGATATTTTGTCATATAAGTGAAAATATTAACATCGAAATTTAATAACAAGAATTGAAAACACTTCTAGGAAAAAACTAATGATGTTGTTGAAAACCTTTGGATCCACTTTTCTTGGAGAATGTGAAAAACTATGGAAGTTATAGAACGCTATTAAGTAGAGCTTAATCATCATTCAGGAATGTTGCAGGAATCTTTCTATGTATGTAGGAAACATTCTATGTATGTACAGAAACATATATAGAATTCAGCAAGTTGTTTGGCGAGCAAGAATCTTTTTTTTTTTTTAGTTATTTCTCCATATCATTCTTTTCCAGGTATCAAATGTTATTCTTGCTTAAGAAATGGAGAGAACAAGTGATTACTTAAGTAAATCTCTAAATAAATCAATAAATATGCATCTAATAATTGGACTTTCATATCTCATTCTACTTCAGGAATTTCTAGACAGTATTGGTTATTTTTCACTATGTTGAGATTTATTTTTGAAAAATAAATTCAGAACAGTATAAAATTATGTTCTGTTTGAAGATGAAAAGAGTTACAGTAAAGGTACAGACAAGTAGGTTGTGGAGAATGCAGTTTTATTGTTAGGAAACTGATGTCCTTAATGAATCCAAAGCTCTTTTCTAAGTTAATGAGAAAAGTCCCTTGGATATAAGATACCATTTTAAACTCTATTGAAAACATTGAATGAATTTGAATAGAGCTTGTGTGAAAGAAAAGACTAGTGAAGTGTTACCTTTCTTTTTTTTCCTTTTCTTTTTTTGTATATTGTCTTCATTTACATTTTGAATTTTATTCCCTTTTCTAGTTTTCTCTCTGGAAACCCCCTATCCCTTCCCACTCCTACTGCTTCTATGAAGTGCTCCCCCATCTATTCACCCCCTATTGCCTCGATGCCTCTGGAATTCCTCTTCACTGGGTTATAGAACTTTCACAAGACCAAAGGCCTCTCCTCCTACTGATGCCCAACAAGGCCATCCTCTGCTACATACACAGCTGGAGCTATGGGTTACTCTATGTGTACTCTTTGGTTGTTGCTTTAGTCCCCGGGAGCTTTAGGGGGTCTGTTTAGTGGTTATTGATGTTCTTCCTGTAGTCGCAAACGCCTTCAGCTAATTCGGTCCTTTCTCTAACTCCTCCCTTAGGGACCTCATACTCAGCATAATTGTTAGCTGTGAGAATCTACCTCTGTTATTTGTCATGCTCTCTGGCAGAGCTTCTCAGGGACAGCAATATCAGGTTCCTGTCAGCAAGCACTTTTTGCATCCACATTCTTGTCTGGGTTTGGTGACTGTATATGGGACAGATCCAGGTAGCACAGTCTCTGGATGGCCTTTACTACAGTCTCTGCTCCATACTTTGTTTCCATATTTCCTCCTTTGAGTATTTCTTTTCCCCTTCTAAGAAGGACTGAAGTATTCACACTTTGGTCTTCCTTCTTTCTGAACTTCATGTGGTCTGTGAATTGTATCTTGGGTATTCTGAGCTTTTGTACTAATATCCACCCACCAGTGAGTGTATACCATGTGTGGTTTTTTAATTTTTTTTTATTTATTTTTTTTATTTTCTATATTCTATGTTTACATTCCAAAGGCTTTCCCCTTTCCCAGTTCCCACCCACCATAGTTCCCATAGTTCCTCTCCCCCCCACAACTGTTCCCCAATCATTCCCCCTCCCCCCTCGGTTTCTTTACTAAACTGGATGTAATCTTTACAGGCCCTGGGTCCTCTCCTTTCTTCTTCTTGGGAATCATTTGACTTGCTATTTGTGTCTTGAGTATTTAGGGCTTCTGGGCTCATTAATATCCACTTATCAGTGATTGCGGTTTTTTTATTTGTTTGTTTGTTTGCTTGGGTTTTTTTTTTTTTTTTTTTTTTTTTTTGGTTATCTTACTCAGAATGATATTTCCTAGTTTCATCGATTTCCCTAAGAATTTCATGAAGAAATTGTTAATAGCTTAGTAGTACTCCATTGTGTAAATGTATCACATTTTCTATATCTATTCCTCTTTTGAAGGACATCTGGCTTCTTTCCAGCTTCTGGCTTTAAAAATAAGGTTGCTGTGAACATAGTGGAATATGTGTTTTTGTTATATATTAGAGCATATTTTGGGATCCTCAGGGAGTACTATGTCAACTTTTCTAAAGAACCACCAGACTGATTTCCACAGTGGTTGCAATTCTACCAACAATGGAGGAGGGTTCCTTTCTCCATATCCTTGTCAGTATCTGCTGTTACCTGAGTTTTTGATTGTAACCATTTTGACTGGAATGAGTTGGAATCTCAGGCTTGTTTTGATTTGCATTTCCCTGATGACTAAGGATGTTGAACATTTTTTTAGGTGCTTCCTAGCCATTTATTATTCTTCAGTTGAGAAATCTTTGTTTATTTCTGTACCCTGTTGTTACTAGGATTATTTGAGTCTAGCTTCTTGAGTTATTTGTATATATTACATATTAGCACTTCATCAAATCTTGGATTGGTAAAGATTTTTTCCCAATCTGTTAGTTGCTTTGGTTCCTTTCTTAAGGACAATTACCTATCTTTTTTTCCCCAAGTTTTACCACCAAAGTAAAAGAGGACACTACTTTTATGCTAATAGAGGACCAGACTACCACCTGTGTTTCCATCAGATTTCAGCAGTATATCCCATGTGCTGTTTTGCAAATATCCACAAGAGAGGAGGCTAGAACTCAAGGAATTCTATCAGTGTTCCAGACAATTACTGAGATTTTCCAGGTGTAGCAATGTCAGTTTTCATGATAGGATATGCTCAAACTCTACTGTGAGCTGCCATGAAGAGATAACCTAAATGCAGTGGATACTTTAGAATAGTAGAGATATAAATGAGAAGCTGAAAGTCTAACAAAAAATGGAGAAGCTGGTATGAGATCATGAGGGGCTAACATAACAAAGCCAACTGATGCCATCAAATGCTCCATGTATTCCATAGTTGTAAGATTTTGGGTTTTTTTTTTTCATGTTGACTTTAGTTTTTGCTTTGATCTGTGCATTACTTACTATGTCTACACTACCTATTTTAAATGAAATATTTATTCTTTATGTAATGTCTCTTTCTTTTGTCTGATAAAATTGTCACCTCAGAGGCTTAGTGTCAAATACGCTCACCCTTTTGAGTTATTTCTGGATTCTGGATGGCTGGTTCAGCTCAACTATTCCATCTTAAAACTTTCCCCCAAGCTAATTCATTCAAACTAGCTTCTCTTGCCTTCTGACTGAATTGCTGTGCTCAGCATCAAACTAAATCTGACAATCGGTTCTTTTTTTCCTGGCTCATTCTCATTTTCTGGCTCAATTTGTTTTCTTTTTTTTATTTTTTTTATTTTCTATATTCTTTGTTTACATTCCAAAGGCTTTCCCCTTTCCCAGTTCCCCCCCACCATACTTCCCATAAGTCCTCTCCCCCTCCCAACTATTTCCCAATCATTCCCCAACCACCATTTCTCTGTTCTGGATCTACAAAACTTTTCAGGCCCAGGGTCCTCTCCTTTCTTCTTCTTGGGAATCATTTGAATTGCTAATTGTGCCTTGAGTATTTAGGGCTTCTGGGCTCATTAATATCCACTTATCAGTGATTGCATTTCATGTGTATTGTTTTGTGATTGGGTTAACTCACTTAGGATGATATTTTCCAGATCTAACCATTTACCTACAAATTGCATGAATTCATTATTTTTAATTGCTGAGTAGTATTCCATTGTATAAATATACCACATTTTCTGTATCCATTCCTCCTTTGAGGGATATCTGGGCTCCTTCCAATTTCTGGCTATTATAAACAAGACTGCTATGAACATAGTGGAGCATGTGTCTTTATTGTATGCAGGGGAATCCTCTGGGTATATGCCCAGGAGTGGTATGCCAGGGTCCTCTGGAAGTGACATGCCCAATTTTCTGAGGAACCACCAAACTGATTTCCAGAGTGGTTTTTACCATTTTGCAATCCACCAACAGTGGAGGAGTGTTCCTCTTTCTCCACATCCTCGCCATACTTGAGTATACTTGAGTATAAAAATACTTGAGTATTTTTTTTAATTTTTATTTTCTAAATTCTTCTATTCCATATTCTCTCTATATCTATATTCTACATTCAAAAGGCTTTCCCCTTTCCCAGTTCCCCCCACCATATGCCCCATAGTTCCTCTCCCCCCAACTATTCTGCAATCATTCCCCCTCCCCCCACGGTTTCTTTACAAAAATGGATTCTGACTGGTGTGAGGTAGAATCTCAGGGTTGTTTTGATTTGCATTTCCCTGATGAGTAAAAAGAACTCAAGAAGTTAGACCCCAAATAACCCTATCAAAAAATGGGGTACAGAGCTAAACAAAGAATTTTCACCAGAAGAAATTCGGATGGCCGAGAAACACCTTAAGAGATGTTCAATTTGTTTTCATCTGCAACTCATCTCTGTAAAAATGTCCAGATATAATTGTCTCCCCTCCCTTTATCTCTCTGTATTGCTCTCTTAGTGGTCTGGCCTTTTGATGAGAGTTAGCCATAACTGATCTCTGAGATATGCCAAATTTTTTTCTAATTCATTATTTTGTTTGTTACTCAGTTAGATGTCACTTTCAATCATAGCATCCTCTTTCTAAATACAGACTTTACCTTCACTGTTATGGAATATAGATGTGTATTAAGGGAGTGTCTGTATTTCCCTCAAAAGGGTTAAAGATGTGTCATTACAGCAAGATCACACAGATTTAGAACTTTGGATGTGATCCATTGCCAGATCAGCCATCTTGACGGATTAAAATTCTACTCGAGTTTGCCCTCATATATTAGAAGCATAAAAGACTTTGTGTTTTTCTTTTTTATTTATTTTTTAATGTTATAGATATCCAAAGTTGAAACATCAGTTTTAAATTTATACTGATTTTGGATTTTGATTTTTTATAAGTCATGGAATTGTTAAGATTTTGAGTAATATTTAAGATGAAATCAATTAAATTTGTATTTTGAGGTCACCAAGGTAATTTGAAAATCGTTGATGGAATGTTATTGTTTGAAATGATATGTGTTCATGTCAGTTTGACATGTTATGAATATATGATGGCTAATCATCCATGTACTCTAATGAGTTTAGAAAAAATCTAGGACACTGTATTTGAATGGGTAAGTTCTAAAAGCATAAATGACTTACTACAAAAGTAATTGATAATGCCCTACTGACTTAGAGCCAGAACAATTGCATGAGCAATACAGGATACAGACACAGATAATGGGAAAAGGAGAATGAGTAAAGCAGAGAGGGGGAAGAGAAATGGTGAATGGACGACAGATTATCATCATTCACCTCTTGATGCTTCCTTTAATTGCAATAGAATAGACGAATTACATTCTTGACAACATACTTACTTAAATCATGGATTGCATTCCTTCTTTATCCATGAGCCAAAGTAAATTCTTCATTATTTGAATCGATTTTATAAGATAATTTATTGCAGCAATGAGCAAATTTAAAATATAATCAAATAAACAGGACAATTAATGACAGAAACAAATGAACATGGAGGTGGGGGGATTGAGAGACATCTTTTCACTGGAAGGTATTATGAACAGTTATGCAAGGCACATGTAATAAAGGAGAAAACAATATTGGGTGCTTATTATACTATTATTTTCATTGTAAGATACAGCATTTTAGACGGACAAATAAAATATACCTAAAAAATATAGGTATATACAAACTTTGAAAATATCTGGATTATTTTCATTAAAACACACACTTAGAAACTAAAAACAGAATAAAATGCTCTTATTAGGCTATGATTTGTATATTCAATAAAGAAATAGGCACTATTTAGCATTGACTGGCTAAATAGCATAGATGAAAAATATTTATCTATACTATGTAGAGATTATTGATATTGTAGAAGTTTTTGTAGAGGGTTATATTTATAATAACTACTGAATTTAAGTTAAACTATATATTCTTTATATATACTTAAATATGAATATCTAGTAGTGCTATAAAGTATAAGATATATTTTTAAACTTTTTATAAATTTTGAACTGTACATTAAAGTTAAGTTGGTTATACTTATTCTAGTAAGTAAAATGTGTACCTATTTTAATGTGTTAATCTCATATAGCAATTTCTAAGGTGAAAGTTATAGTTTTCTCCTAAAAATTGGTCATTAAAATTCCCTTTTCATGTATTTCCTCATTATTTAAATAGGATAAAATAATAGGTGTCTCTTCATTTCTCTTCATATACTTTTGTGCTAAATAGTGAAAAACTGTAATAGCAATTTTACTTGGGCTCTCATTATTGGTGTGCCTTAGTCATTTTCAACATTTCTATGACTTTGAAAATTATCTTGTACAGTAGTGGCTTCCTATTATCCAGAAATGTACTAGGAATAGGTGTAATCTCATTATACTCACAACCACTCAGTAGAAAATATGTAATATTCATTTGACTATCTGTGAGGCAGCAGACTACCGTTGAATAGCTTCATTTTCTCTGCTATAAGATGGTACAATTACATTTACTTTTTAAATGAAAAACTCATAAAATTATACAGTAACAACGAGCTCAAATGCAGTTGCCATTTGCTTAGGAGAAATGGTTTATGGAATAAATCTCTAATTTAGATAATGGAAATTTGAGGTACAACTTATAATACAGTGAAATTAAGCACAATGTTCTTAGTTATCTCAATTTCATAATCAAATTTATATTGCTATTTCACCCAGCTGAAATCAGATAGAAATACCTATGTACTTGATATGCTCTTGATAGCTGAAAGGGTTGATTTTTGTGTTAGAAATATATCTAAATTTGCCAAACTAAGGTTCTAAATCTGTTGAGTATTTTCAATAATTCTGGAAAGTAGGTACCTGAAACTACAAGTTCTGCTTTCAGGTCTAACTATAATGTTTGTGGAAGTTAAAGTGATGTTAAGCCTATACTTTATAAACAATAATTTGTTTTTATTAATCTAACAATTAAAAATAGTTGTTAATTTTCTGAATATGTACAGATTGTGATTTTCTATGTATTATAATTTGAAAGATAATATTCTAATATATAAAATATTTATATAATAAAATACATTAGAAATGTTAACATTCAAATATTAAGTAACAAAATTTACAAAGTATATCAAACTCTAAAACAAAGATATTTGGTGATTATTTTCAGAATTTAGACCTTTCTATTATGGTTACAAAGCATTAAATATTCACTACAATCATATCAACAGCATGAAGAGATTCTATATACTCCTTAAAAAAATTTAAAGAACATATGTCCTTAACTTAGTTGCTCCCCCCAATTAAAGAGTATTGATTGGTTAATAATGGTAAAAAGTACTGATATTAGTATTTTAGAAATTATTCTCTAAAATATGTGATACTGTAACTGCCCACAGTTAGATCAAATGGGTTGGTTACCTGGAAGGGAAGCTGAGGTTGTATGGGAAGGCTGCAAAATAGACTGAGACCAAGATATATAACACCTGCTATTCAAGGTTTCAAAGTTTAATGAATAACTGCAAATATATAGGCAGGGGAAAAGGCTGGTAGCTTCTCAGCAGAACTGGCTTAGTTGTTCCACAGGTGGCTAGTGTTTCTCAGGAAACTGCAGGTCCTGGATAAACAATAGGTTTCACCTTGGTCTGAGCACTCTACCCTAAGTGGAGTGGATTATGACTAACACAGGAGTTCCCACTCAAAGGCTAGAAGAACTTCATATTGGTTGATGTCAAGTTCCTGCCAGATGGCATGGCACCTCAATAAAGCTCTCTATATGATGTGAGTAAATTTAACCATATATCTCAGTCTCAGTGATTTACTTAGTACTGTTGCCTGATAAAAGATTAGCATCTAGTTCTATGGGTTTCACAGTGTCCTTCATTGCAAGTGTAACTAGCTCCTTTCAGTTTATCAACATTAAGAGAGGTCAAATGTGTCTGCTATCAATTTTCACAGGAGACTAATTTTACGTATAGTAATACCAGAATATATTTAAATGAATTTTAAGTCCTTTTGTAAATAATCATACTGTTGGTTAAATGTGGGCTTAAATCACCTTGCAAGAAAGATATGATTTCATAATTATTCAGATTTTTCACTAGTTAACTTTGTAATTTATGCTATATTCATTAGCTAAAATATTCTCTCTAGTAAATAACTAACATATTTATGTCTGAATATATTTTAATTTGAGTAAAACATCTTATACAAATCCCAAGATTTTTATTCATTTTCAATCAAACACAGAGTTTGTAAAGTATGTTTGCCTTATGCAGTGTTCTATTGCTTTGAAGAGACATCATGTCCATAATAAATATAGAGTAAGATATTTAATTGAGGATGGCTTACAGTTCAGAGGTTTAGTCTGTGGTCATCATGGTGGCTAACATGTTAAAATGCATACAGAAGCATCTTGAAAGTTCTACATCTGTATTGGAATGGAGAAGGCAGTGAGAAACACTGGCCTGAAAGCCCAAAGACATTGACACACTTCCTCCAAGAAGGCCATACCTCCTAATCCCTGTCAAGCAGTGCCACTTCCTATAAACAAATATTCAAATATGTGAGTTTTGGGGGGTATTTTTATTTAAACAGATACAATGATAATTTTCAATACTTAAAATTAGTTAACTATTAAAGAGTAATTTACTCTCAGATATATCTTTTATGTACCACTGTTTCATAGAATTCTATCCCCTGGACATAGCATGGTTAGTGATATTTTGAAATGTGAGGATAAATAATTACTTCTGTGAAAAAAAATCTTGTCTCTACCATCTTAGCTCCCGGATGCTGGATATATCTGACAGACAGCTAGGTACACAGACATATAACTAATCAAACATCGCTTGGATCCCAGCCAGTCAGGCTTCTGCCAGCACCCAGGGCCTGGGCAGGTGTGTGGGCCTATGTGTGACAACCCTGTCAGGGAACGTTTGCCCTGCAGAGTGATCAGCACTTGGAAAGGGTCCCCTCAGCATCCAAAATCCTCACTCCCTGATGGAGCAGACAGGCAGTACCAGGTTCAGAGAGACAGCCCAAGTACAAAATTGCTTGGAGCAAGACACACTAGGGATCCAACAGCACCCAAGAGGAGGGCAGCACATCAGCAATCTGTGCCAGGGATAACCCAGTCATCCAGTGGTGCAGAAATAGCCTTACAGGCTCACAGGTGGTTCAAGCACCAGTCAATGACAATAAGACCAACTAATGCCAGAGATAACTGGATGGCAAAAGGCAAACATAGGAACATTATTAACAGAAATCAAGGCAATATGGCAGCATCTGAACCCAATTCTCCAACAGCAGCAAGTCTTGGATAACCCAACACACCAGAAAATCTAGATTTGGATTTAAAAATCACTGGCCATGATGCTATTAGAGGAACACAAGAAGGACATATATAAATCTCTTAAAGAAATACAGGAGAAAATGGATCAAAAGGTAGGAACCCTTATAAGGCAAACACAAAAATCATTTAAAGAAATTCAGGAGAATATGTGTCAAAAGACAGAAAACAATTAAGAGGAAATGCAAAATATCACTTAAAGCAATACAGAAGAACTGTGATCAACAGGCAGAAGTCATGAAAGATGAAACACAAAAATCTCTTAAAGTATTACAGAAAGGCACAAACAAGTGAAGGAACTGAGCAAAACCATCCAGGATCTAAAATCAGAAGTAGAAACAATTAAGATATCACAAAGGAAGATAACTTTGGAGATAGAAAACCTTGGGAAGAAATCAGAGGCCATAGATGCAAATATCAACAACAGAATACAAGAGATAGAAGAAAGAATCTCAGATGCTGAAGATACCATAGTAAACATTGAAGCAACAGTCAATGAAAATGCAAAATGCAAAAATCTTATAACCAAAACATCCAGGAAATCCAGGACACAATGAGAAGACCAAACCTAAGTATTATAGGTAGAGATGAGAGTGAAGATTTACAACGTAAAGGGCCAACAAAAATCAACAAAATTATGGAAGGAAACTTCCCTAACCCAAAGAGAGAGATGCCAATGAATATAAGTATAGAACTCCAAACAGCCTGGACCAGAACAGAAATACCTCCTGTCACATAATAGCCAAAACCCAAATGTACTAAACAAAGAAAGAATATTAAAGGTAGTGATAGAAAAAGGCCAGTAACATATAAAAAAGGCCTATCAGTATTACACCAGACTTCTCACCAGAGACCATGAAAACTAGAAGATCCTGGGAGATATAATGCAGATTCTAAGAGAACACAAATGCCAGCTAAGGCTACTATACCCAGCAAAACTCTCAATCAAAATAGATGGAGAAACCAAGATATTCCATGACAAAACCAAATTTAGACAATATCTTTCCACAAACCCAGCCCTACAAATGATAATAGGAGGAAAACTCCAATACAAGGAGGGAAACTACACACTGGAAAAAGCAAGATAATAACCTTCTTTCATCAAACAAAAAAGAAGATAACCTCTCAAATATAAAAATAACATCAAAGAACCAGCTCGCCGGCCCCTAGACCAGCGGTGTAGTGGCGGGCCTCCATATTGCAACCAGGACACAGCTGGAAAGGCCCAGGCTCTGTGGGACATCCCCGCCCTCTGGTGAGCACCTAGGCTGCGTTCTGCAACCAGCTCGCCTGCCCCTAGACCAGCGGTGTAGCGGCGAGCCTCCATATTGCAACCAGGACACAGCTGGAAAGGCCCAGGCTCTGTGGGACATTCCCATGCCCTCTGGTGAGCACCGAGGCTGCATTCTGCAACCAGATCGCCGGCCCCTGGACCAGCGGTAGCAACGGGCCTCCATATTGCAAGCAGGACATAGCTGGAAAGGCCCAGGTAAACTCCCCTTACAGGGCTACCCTCACAGGGGATCTGCTAGGCTCTCGGAGTTCCTTGCAACCAGGACACAGCTGGAGAAGCCCAGGTAGACAGACTCCAACAGGGGCTACAATCGCATGGGTGGCAGCCAGCTTATGATCCCTTAAAGCAGCAGTCACACATATTCACCAGTAGAGAAACAACAGGTGAGCCCAGCCTCACAGGAGATTCAAACACCAGCCACTGACAACAAGGCCAACTAAAACCAGAAATAACCAGATGGCAAAAGGAAAACGAAGGAACATTACTAACAAAAATCAAGGCAACATGACAGCATCTGAACCCAGTTCTCCAACAACAGGAATCCCTGGATACCCTAAAACACTAGAAAAACAAAACTTGGATATAAAATCACTGGTCAGGATGCTGGTAGCTGAACACATAGAAAAATCTCGTAAAGAAATAGAGGAGAAAATGGATCAAAAGTTAGAAGCCTTTACGAGGCAAATACAAAAATCACTTCAAGAAATGCAGGAGAAGATGGATCAAAGAGAAGAAGACAATAAGGAAGAAAGACAAAAGTCACTTAAAGAACTACAGAAGAATGTGGGCCAACAAGTAGAAGCTATGAAAGAGGAAGCACAAAAATCTATTAAAGAAATACATGAAAACACAATCAAGCAAGCGAAAGATCTGAGCACATCCATCCAGATACTAAAAACAGAAGTAGAAACAACTAAGAAATCACAGAGGGAGACAACATTGGAGATAGAAAACCTGGGGAAGAAATCAGGGGCCATAGACGCAAGTATCAACAATAGAATACAAGAGATAGAAGACAGAATCTCAGAAGCCGAAGATACCATAGGAACCATCAATTCAACAGTCAAAGAAAATACTAAATGCAAAAAGGTGGTAACCCAAAACATCCAGGAAATCCAAGACACTATGAGAAGACCAAACCTAAGGATTATAGGTATAGACGAGAGTGAAGATTTACAAGTTAAAGGGCCAGCTAATATCTTCTATAAAATTATGGAAGAAAACTTCCCCAACCTAAGGAGAGAGATGCCCATGAATATACAAGAAACCTATAGAACCCCAAACAGACTGGACCAGAACAGAAATACATCCTGTCACATAATAATCAAAACTCCAAATGTAATAAATAAAGAAAGAATACTAAAGGCAGCAAGAGAAAAAGGCCAAGTAACATATAAAGGAAGACTTATCAGAATAACACCAGACTTCTCACCTGAGACCATGAAAGCTAGAAGATCCTGGGCAGATATCATGCAAACTCTAAGAGAACACAAACTTCAGCCAAAACTACTTAACCCAGCAAAACTCTCAATTGCCATTGATGGAGACATCAAGGTATTCCATGACAAAAACCAAATTTGCAAGATATCTCTCCACAAATCCAGCCCTACAAAGGATAATAGGGGGAAAACACCAAGACAAGGAAGGAAACTACACCCAGGAAGAAGCAAGATAGAAACCTCCTCTCATCAAACCCAAAAGAGGATAACTTCTCGAATATAAAAAATAAATAAGATGAATAAATATAATTTCAAAAATGTCTGGAGGTAATAATTACTATTCCTTAATATCTCTTAACGCCAATGGACTCAATTCCCCAATAAAAAGACATAGATTAACAGACTGGATACGAAAACAGGACCCTACATTTTGCTGCATACAGGAAACACATCTCAGTGTTAAAGACAAACACTGCCTTAGAGTAAAAGGCTGGAGGACAATTTTACAAGCAAATGGTCTCAGGAAACAAGCTGGAGTAGCCATTCTAATATAAGATAAAATTGACTTTCAACCTAAAATCATCCAAAGAGACTCAGAAGGTCACTTCTTGCTGGCCAAAGGGAAAATCCACCAAGAAGAGCTCTCAATACTGAACATCTATGCTCCAAATGCAAGGGCACCCTCCTTTGTAAAAGAAACCTTACTAAAGCTTAAAGCACACATTACACCTAACACAATAATTGTGGGTGACTTCAACACCCAACTCTCCTCAATGGACCGATCAGGAAAGCAGAAACTAAACAGGGACACAGTGAAACTAATTGAAACTCTGGACCAATTGGATTTAACAGATATATATAGAACATTTCATCCTAAAGCTAAAGAATATACCTTTTTCTCAGCACCGCATGGTACCTTCTCCAAAATAGACCATATAATCGGTCACAAGACAGATGTCAACAAATACAAGAAGATCGAGCTAAGCCCATGCCTCCTATCAGATCACCATGGAGTAAGAGTGGTCTTCAATAGCAACAAAAACAACAGAAAGCCCACATACACATGGAAACTGAACAATACTCTACTCAATGACACCTTGGTCAAGGAAGAAATAAAAAAAGAAATCAAAGACTTTTTAGAATTCAATGAAAATGAAGGTACAACCTACCCAAATCTATGGGACACAATGAAAGCAGTGCTAAGAGGAAAACTCATAGCTCTAAGTGCATCCAAAAAGAAACTGGAGAGAGCATATACTAGCAGCTTAACGGCACACCTTAAAGCCCTGGAAGAAAAACAAGTTAATTCACCCAGGAGGAGTAGAAGACAAGAAATCATCAAACTCAGGGCTGAAATCAATCAAATAGAAACAAAGAGAACCATACAAAGAATCAACAAGACCAGGAGCTGGTTCTTTGAGAAAATCAACAAGATAGATAAACCTTTAGCCAGACTAACCAAAGGACACAGAGACAGTATACAAATTAACAAAATTAGAAATGAAAAGGGAGACATAACAACAGAAACTGAGGAAATTCAAAAGATCATCAGATCCTACTACAATGGTCTATACTCAAAACAACTGGAGAATCTGGAGGAAATGGACGATTTCCTAGACAGATATCAAATACCAAAATTAAATCAGCATCAAGTAGACCAGCTAAATAGTCCCATAACCCCTAAAGAAATAGAAGGGGTTATAGAAAGCCTCCCAACCAAAAAAAGTACAGGACCAGATGGTTTTAGTGCAGAATTCTACCAGACCTTCAAAGAAGACTTAACACCAATGCTCTTCAAACTATTCCACAAAATAGAGACAGAAGAGACACTGCCCAACTCATTCTTCGAAGCCATAATTACGCTAATACCTAAACCACAAAAAGATCCAACAAAGAAAGACAACTTCAGGCCAATTTCTCTGATGAATATAGGTGCAAAAATACTAAATAAAATTCTTGCTAACCGAATCCAAGAGCACATCAAAATGATCATCCACCATGATCAAGTAGGCTTCATCCCAGGGATGCAGGGATGGTTCAATATAAGGAAATCCATCAATGTAATCCACTACATAAACAAACTGAAAGAAAAAAACCACATGGTCATCTCATTAGATGCTGAAAAAGCATTCGACAAAATTCAGCATCCTTTCATGCTAAAAGTCTTGGAAAGAGCAGGAATTCAAGGCCCATACCTAAACATAGTAAAAGCAATCTACAGCAAACCAGTAGCCAACATCAAAATAAATGGAGAGAAACTTGAAGCATTCCCACTAAAATCAGGGACTAGACAAGGCTGCCCTCTCTCTCCATATCTTTTCAATATAGTACTTGAAGTTCTAGCAAGAGCAATTAGACAACATAAGGAAGTCAAAGGGATACAAATTGGAAAGGAAGAAGTGAAACTATCATTATTTGCAGACGATATGATAGTTTACCTAAGCGACCCAAAAAACTCCACCAGAGAACTTCTACAGCTGATAAACAACTTCAGCAAAGTGGCAGGTTATAAAATTAACTCAAGCATGTCAGTGGCCTTCTTGTACTCAAAGGACAAGCAGGCAGAGAAAGAAATTAGGGAAATAACACCCTTCACAATAGCCACAAACAACATAAAGTATCTTGGTGTAACTCTAACCAAACAAGCGAAAGATCTGTACAACAGGAACTTCAAGTCCTTGAAGAAAGAAATCGAAGAAGACCTCAGAAGATGGAAAAATATTTCTTGCTCCTGGATTGGCAGGATCAATATAGTAAAAATGGCCATCTTGCCAAAAGCAATATACAGATTCAATGCAATCCCCATCAAAATCCCAACTCAATTCTTCATAGATCTAGAAAGAGCAATTCTCAAATTCATCTGGAGCAACAAAAAACCCAGGATACCTAAAACTATTCTCAACAATAAAAGGACTTCTGGGGGAATCAATATCCCTGACCTCAAGCAGTACTACAGAGCAATTGTGTTAAAAACTGCATGGTATTGGTATAGCAACAGGCAAACAGATCAATGGAACAGGATTGAAGACCCAGAAATCAACCCACAGACTTATGGTCACTTGATCTTTGATAAAGGAGCCACAACCATCCCATGGAATAAAGATAGCCTTTTCAACAAATGGTGCTGGTTCAACTGGAGGTCAACATGCAGAAGAATGCGAATTGACCCACTCTTATCTCTTTGCTCTAAGATCAACTCCAAGTGGATCAAGGACCTCCACATAAAACCAGACACACTGAAACTATTAGAAAAGAAACTTGGGAAGACCCTGGAGGACTTGGGCACAGGGGAAAAGTTCCTGAACAGAACACCAATAGCGTACGCACTAAGATCAAGAATCGACAAATGGGACCTCATAAAATTACAAAGTTTCTGCAAAGCAAAGGACACTGTCCGAAGGACAAAACGGCAACCAACAAAGTGGGAAAAGATCTTCACCAACCCCACATCCGACAGAGGGCTAATATCCAATATATACAAAGAACTCAAGAAGTTAGACTGCAAAGAACCAAATAACCCTATCAAAAAATGTGGCACAGAGCTAAACAAAGAATTTTCACCAGAAGAAATTCGGATGGCCGAGAAACACCTTAAGAGATGTTCAACATCATTAGTCATCAGGGAAATGCAAATCAAAACAACCCTGAGATTCCACCTCACACCAGTCAGAATGGCTAAGATTAAAAACTCAAGAGACAAAAAGTGCTGGTGAGGATGTGGAGAAAGAGGAACACTCCTCCACTGTTGGTGGGATTGCAAAATGGTAAAACCACTCTGGAAATCATTTTAACGGATCCTCAGAAAATTGGGCATGGCACTCCCAGAGGACCCTGGCATACCACTCCTGGGCATATACCCAGAGTATTCCCCTGCATGCAATAAAGACACATGCTCCACTATGTTTATAGCAGCCTTGTTTATAATAGCCAGAAATTGGAAGGAGCCCAAATATCCCTCAAAGGAGGAATGGATACAGAAAATGTGGTATATTTATACAATGGAATACTACTCAGCAATTAAAAATAATGAATTCATGCAATTTGTAGGTAAATGGTTAGACCTGGAAAATATCATCCTGATTGAGCTAACCCAATCACAAAAGAATGCACATGAAATGCAATCACTGATAAGTGGATATTAATGAGCCCAGAAGCACTAAATACTCAAGACACAAATAGCAAGTCAAATGATTCCCAAGAAGAAGAAAGGAGAGGACCCTGGGCATGTAAAGATTGCATCCAGTTTAGAAAAGAAACCGAGGGGGGAGGGGGAATGATTGGGGAATAGTTGGGGGAGGAGAAGAACTATGGGAACTATGGTGGGTGGGAACTGGGAAAGGGGAAAGCCTTTGAAATGTAAACATAGAATATAGAAAATAAAAATAACAAAAAAAACCATCAAAAATGAGAGGAAGTAATAATCACTATTCCTTAATATCTCTTAACATCAATGGACTCAATTCACCAATAAAAAGATATAGACAACAGACTGGATATGAAAACAGGACCCTAAATTTTGCTGCATACAGGAAACACACCTCAGTGACAAAGACAAAAGCTACCTTAGAGTAAAAGGCTGAAAGAAAATTTTACAAGCGAATGGTCTCAGGAAACAAGCTGGAGTAGTGATTCTAATATCAGATAAAATTGACTTTCAACCTAAAGTCATCAAAAGAGACACAGAAGGACACTTTTTACTTGTCAAAGGAAAAATCCACCAAGAAGAACTCTCAATTCTGAACATCTATGCTTCAAATGCAAGGGCACCCTCATTTGTAAAAGAAACATTACTAAAGCTCAAAGCACACATTGCACCTAAAACAATAATTGTGGGTGACTTCAACTCTCCAATCTATTCAATGGACCTTTCAGGAAAACATAAACTAAACAGGGACACAGTGAAACTAATTAAAGCTTTGGACCAATTAGATTTAACAGATATATAGAGAACATTCCATCCTAAAGCAAAAATACACCTTTTTCTCAGCACCTTATGGTACCTTCTCCAAAATCAATCATATAATTTTCTACGAGAGAAGCCGACCTCAACAAATACAAGTTCAAACTACTCCCATGCCTCTTACCAGATCATTATGGTGTAAGAGTGGTCTTCAATAGCAACAAAAACAACAGAAAGCACAAATCCACATGGAAACTGAATAATACTCTACTCAATGATGCCTAGTAAAGGAAGAAATAAATAATTCAAATACTTTTTTAGAATTTAATGAAAATGAAGGTACAACATACCCAAATCTATGGGAAACAATAAAAGCAGTCCTAAGAGGAAAATTCATAGCCCTGAGTGCCTCTAAAAAGAAACAGGAGAGAGCATATACTAGCAACTTAACTGCATGCCTGAAAGCTCTGGAAGAAAAAGAAGTTAATTCCCCCAGGAGGAGAAGAAGACAGGAAATCATCAAACTCAGGACTGAAATCAATCAAGTAGAAACAAAGAAACCATACAAAGAATCAACAAGGAGCTGGTTCTTTGAGAAAATCAACAAGATAGATAAACCCTTAGCCAGACTAACCAAAGTACACAGAGACAGTATTCAAATTAACAAAATTAGAAATGAAAAGGGAGACATAACAACAGAAACTGAGGAAATTCAAAAGATCATAAGATCCTACTACAAAAGTCTATACTCAACACAACTGGAGAATCTGGAGGATATGAACAATTTCCTAGACAGATACCAAATCCCAAAATTAAATCAGGATCAATTAGATCAGCTAAACAGTCCCATAACCCCTAAAGAAATAGAAGTGGTTATAGAAAGCCTCCCAACCAAAAAAAGTACAGAACCAGAGGGTTTTAGTGCAGAATTTTACCACACATTCAAAGAAGACTTAACACCAATACTCGTCAAACTATTCCACAAAATAGAAACAGAAGGGAAACTGCCCAATTCATTCTACGAAGCCACAATTTAGCTGATACCAAAATCACACAAAGATCCAACAAAGAAAGAGAACTACAGGCCAATTTCCCTTATAAATATAGATGCAAAAATACTAAATAAAATTCTTGCCAACCGAATCCAAGAGCACATCAAAACAATTATTCACGATGATCAAGTAGGCTTCATCCCAGGGATGCAGGAATTCAATCAATGTACAGAAATCCATCAATGTAATCCACTACATAAACAAACTAAAAGAAAAAAAAACCACATGGTCATCTCATTAGCTGCTTAAAATCATTTGACAAAATTCAGCATCCTTTTATGCTAAACCTCTTGGAAAGAGCAGGAATTCAAGGCCCATACCTAAACATAGTAAAAACCAATCTACAGCAAACCAGTAGCCATCATCAAACTAAATGTAGAGAAACTTGAAGCAATCCCACTAAAATCAGGGACTAGACAAGGCTGCCCTCTCTCTCCATATCTTTTCAATATAGTACTTGAATTTCTAGAAAGAGCAGTTAGATAACATAAGGAAGTCAAAGGGATACAAATTGGAAAGGAACAAGTCAAAGTATCATATCATTATTTGCAGATGATATGATAGTATACTTAAGCGACCCAAAAAACTCAACCATAGAAATTCTACAGCTGATCAACAACTTCAGCAAAGTGTCTGGTTATAAAACCAACTCAAGCAAATCAGTAGCCTTCCTATACTCAAAGGACAAGCAGGCTGAGGAAGAAGTTAGGGAAATAACACACTTCACAATAGCCACAAACAACCTAAAGTACCTTGGCATGACTAACCAAACAAGTGAAAGATCTGTATGACAGGAATTTCAAGTCCTTGAAGAAAGAAATCGAAGAAGACCTCAGGAGATGGAAAATATTTCATGCTCTTAGATTGGCAAGATCAATATAGTAAAAATGCCCATCTTGCCAAAAGCAATCTACAGATTCAATGCAATCCCCATCAAAATCCCAATTCAATTCTTCATAGATCTAGAAAGAGCAATTCTCATATTCATCTGGAGTAACAAAAAACCCAGGATAGCTAAAATTATTCTCAACAATAATAAGACTTCTGGGGGAATCAATATCCCTGACCTCAAGTAGTACTACAGAGCAATTGTATTAAAAACTGCATGGTATTGGTACAGCAACAGACAAGTAGTTCAATGGAATAGGATTGAAGACCCAGAAATGAACCCACAGACTTATGGTCACTTGATCTTTAATAAAGGAGCTACAACCATCCAGTGGAAAAAAGAAAGCCTTTTCAACAAATGGTGCTGGTTCAACTGGAGGTCAACCTGCAGAAGAAAGCGAATTGACCCACTCTTATCTCTTTGTACTAAGATGAACTCCAAGTGGATCAAGGACCTCCACATAAAATTAGACACACTGAAACTAATAGAAAAGAAACTGGGGAAGACCCTGGAGGGCATGGGCACGGGGGGGGGGGGAAGTTCCTGAACAGCACACCAATAGCTTATGCTCTAAGATCAAGAATTGACAAATGGGACCTCATAAAATTACAAAGTTTCTGTAAGGAAAAGGACACTGTCAGAAAGACAAAATGGCAACCAACAAATTGGGAAAAGATCTTCACCAACCCCACACCCGACAGAGGGCTAATATCCAATATATACAAAGAACTCAAGAAGTTAGATCCCAAAGAACCAAATAACCCTATTAAAATATGGGGTATAGAGCTAAACAAAAAATTGTCACCAGATGAAATTTGGATAGCTGAGAAACACCTTAAGAGATATACAACATCATTAGTCATCAGGGAAATGCAAATCAAAACAACCCTAAGATTCTACCTCACATCAGGCAAAATGGCTAAGATTAAAAATTCAGGAGACAATAGGTGCTGGCGAGGATGTGGAGAAAGAGGGACACTCCTCCACTGTTGGTGGGATTGCAAGATGGTATAACCGCTTGGAAATCAGTCTTGAAGTTCCTCAGAAAATTGAGCATGACACTTCCAGAGGACCCTGTCATACCGCTCCTGGGCATATACCCAAAGGATTCCCCTGCATACAATAAAGACACAAGCTCTACTATGTTCATAGCAGCCTTATTTATAATAGCCAGAAATTGGAAGGAGCCCAGATGTCCCTCAAAGGAGGAATAGATACAGAAAATATGGTATATTTGTACAATGGAATACTACTCAGCAATTAAAAATAATAAATTCATGCAATTTGTAGACAAATACTTAGATCTGGGAAATATCATCCTAAGCAAGTTAACCCAATCACAAAAGAATGCACATGAAATGCAATCACTGATAAGTGGATATTAATGAGCCCAGAAGCTCTGAAAACTCAAGGCACAATTAGCAAGTCAAATGATTCCCAAGAAGGAAGGAGAGGACCCTCGGCCTGAAAAGATTGGATCCAGTTTTGTAGGAGAGTACCAGAACAGACAAATGGTGTGTGTGTGTGGGGGGGGGTGATTGGGGAATAGTTGGGGGAACATATGGTGAAGGGAACTGGGAAAGGGGAAAGCATTTGGAATGTAAACAAAGAATATAGAATAAACAATAATAAAAAAATAAAAAAGGAAAAGAATTCAAAGATAAATTCAAAGAAAAAAATCTTATAAGATTTTACAGAGTCTCACTTATAGAGCCTCAAGAGGCATTTTTCATCTTTGAGGATGGAAGCAATTATGGACCAGAGGCCGTAATGTCTCTTCAGCTCCCTAGCTGCTTGTAAGTTTTCCCTGTTTCTGCACTCTACCACTCAACTGTGGTCCTCTAAAGAAGCCCAACTAAACCATGTCATTCACCAATGTAGACAGGGGTACAATTATTTGTTTTGGCTATCATCAGTGTCCTATCTGGGATAAAGAGACATTTGTTAATGTCTGTCTAGAAAATATCATGTGAGTTCAACATTAAATTTTATTTTCCTTAAAAATAAGGGAAAGTAATTGAAGCAGTTTATAGGTCTCTGGACAGCATATAGCATTGAATAGCATATGTTGCATTATATGATATTTAGAGAACAACTGATTTTTAAATGTTCAGGGGAAGAGTTAATCAAGAGAAAAATTATCTAATTGCCTCTTTATTTTCATTGATGGAATTACTATAGACTTATTTTTTCCATATATATTTAAATATACCTATTTTTTCAGCATTTTAGCTTCTTTCTAAGTAGTCAACAATTAAGGCCTCACTCATATTTCTAGTGTTTTGAAATGTGAGTGACCTAAGAAAATCTCATCCTAATTTATCTCTTGAATTTATTCTTTTGGTGGAACATGATTTTTGCCACACAGTCCACTAACTTTGTCACCAATGGTAAGTTCTTGACAAGCAGAAAAGACAGAGAAATTGATCTCCCCTATTCTGTTCACAAAAGGACTTGTTTGGGGAAGCCACATTCTCCTTTCTGCATAATAGTACATGGTAGATTTTCCCTCTAATTTGCTATCCTGATAGATATAACTCTAGTGTTCGATTTTTTTTTTAAAAAAATGCCATTGAAGAGCTCTTCTTTCCTGTACAATAGTCAACATAAACTAAATAATTAGTAAGCAGTATTTGGTTAACATTTTTTCCTTCTCTAAATTCCCTAGATTATGAAGCACTTTAGCCTAAGTCAATACATAGTATTGTATAAGTAACGTATAAGTAACCCAATAAAGAGACTAGTCCCAAGGTTAATTGTGCCCTGCTCTTCTGGTCCTCCATAACATTCATTGTTCACTTCAATGTTTAAGTGAGATTTGTATACTGGTGTTCATTTTTCTTAATAATATGAAAACATTTTGGGTGGATTGGGGTATACATAGTAATATACTATTTTACTTAGCTGAGCTCCATTTGTTTATCTCTACCTTTGAAAACAATCTTCTGGAAAAAATAATTCTTTAAAAGCACTGTACATTTGATTGTTGGTTACCGTGTGTGTTTTAAATAAATACAAATATTTTATTTGGTGAGTTAAAAAGAGGAATCATACTCCAATGGTTTAGCAAGTGGTAATCTACTAATCAGAGCCCTGAGACTGTAATCTGTTCAAGACGTTTTATCTTGTTAGTATTGTCAATTACTGTACAATACAGATATAGCCTGGGGTATCTGTTTTATTCAACCCTCCGTGTTTTAGCTGATGAATTGATTTACAATAGTCAATTTTAAAAATCATAGTTCGTAACTCCATTTTTTTCAACTGTAGCAATTTGATGTAATCTATCTGTTCCTGGGTCTTCACTGGAGTTTACTACTGATCATCTGGCAACTCTCATATACCCTACACAAATAATTTGTATTTTTTAACAGTTCCATGTGAGGTTATTGAACGAGGAAAGGGCAAGGTGGTGGCACAAAGAGAATGGAGGAAGAGAGAGATAGTGAGAGAGAGAGAGAGAGAGAGAGAGAGAGAGAGAGAGAGAGAGAGAGATCAGAGTGATCCGAGTGGCCTGCCTTTATATATGAATGATGATGTGGTCACTGGTAAAGTTGTGAGGTAAGGCAAGTGGATTATTGGAATAATGTGGCTGTTGCCTTGGCAGCAGATGTGTGTGTGTGTGTGTGTGTGTGTGTGTGTGTGTGTGTGTGTGTTGTGCTTATGGGATGCCACAGGTTTCAGAGGTCCTGATACCAACATATCTTCCTTCTTATTATAAAGAGAAGATTTTGTATTTTTACCACTATCACATTACATTTCTTTTAACATTCAGTTTGTTTATTATGTTGTTTTTATTTCTCATTTCTTCTTGAAAACCCCACAAAATATAATTACCGTGGCTACCATAAGTTTTATATTTTAAAAGCAACTTCATGAGAATATATGGCTCTTAATGGTCATATTGTATTTTAAAATGTGATTTTCCTTCAGTTCTTTTAAGTTATTGCTTTATCCTTCCTTGTCTTCTAACTAGGTATAGCTTCCATAATTTTTGTACTCAGATTACAAATTTGACATGTAATTTATAGTGAAATTGTCATGTTCATAAGATAACTAAAAAATTACATCATGCTTTATCCTTCTAGCCTGTCACTGAACATGTTATTCCTTTCTCAGAAATTACCTCTGCATATCCTAATATCATCTTTTGCACTCAGCCAGTAGATACTCAATCATCTTACATTAATAAAGTTTTTTCTCTGCAACACCAACAATATACTTTCTACAATACATGACTTTTCTAGCAAGTGTGTCAATATTCATATATATATATGTATATACATATATATGCATGTTCATATATATATGTATATGTTGACTATATACTGTCTCCCTTTGTGCATTCATTCTCCTTTCATCACTCTAAAAACATCCTTCCCTTAATAAATCCATAAGAATAACACTTCATAATTCAAACATACTTTTCTTAATGTGGTTAAAACATTGTATTGTAAAACAATGTATTGATCCTTGAAATTACTCTTACTTGCTTATCAGCAGTTTTAGTTTAGTTGTGTTTTTTTTTTTCACTATCTTATCTTTGGAGAATATTCTTTGTATTCTGAGATCAAACATTCTCCTCCTTGCCTGAATGAATTCCTCTTTGCCAGTTCTACTTACTCCATGCCTTCACATTGTAGTAATCTCGTTCCCTATCTTAAATTTTTCCCTTTTATGTCTGAATCTACTAGAATATAGACTATTGGTTTTAAATAAATAATTGTATTTTTTATGATTTCCAAATTTATGCCTATATCCTGAACTGCAGATTTCCTATATCACTATTTATTCTGAATTTGAAAATGGATATATTTTAGACCTGTGACAGCTGGAATTTTCAGAACAGTGTCGTTTTACCTTCAGGCTAACATCAACTTATGTTTCTGTATTTTTTCATTTCTATTGATATTTATGCTCCCTTCACTCATTCCAATCGAACCTTTTGAATAAAGCATTGACCTATCACTTTCTTCTGTAATTAAAATTGTACTCATCAGAAATTATATTGGTTCTTAAGTCACATGAGAAATTAAATTTTCAGATTACATAGATATTATTCATCTTAGAAAACAATAATTTAGTATGTTTGTTTTTCTATGAGCATGAATGTGCCTCTATCTATCTATCTATCTATCTATCTATCTATCTATCTATCTCTCCGTGTGTGTGTGTGTGTGTGTGTGTATGTGTGTGTGTGTGTGTGTGTGTGTGTGTGTGTGTGTTTGAGCTCATCTGGGTGAGTGTAAATGCAAGTGTGTGTTTGTGTATATAGACACTGGAGAACAGCCTCACATTTAATGCTCAGACCATCTACAGAGTGTTACACTATATCTAAAGGACACTTGAAGGTTCCTAGTTATACTAGAAAGGCCTGGCAAAGAGTCATAGATATATGCCTGTGTGTGCCTCAAAAGCTCCAGATTTACATGTGAACACTCTTACTTCAGGTCTTTATGTGTTGATCTTAGGTTCTCAATCTTCCATGACAAACACTTTATCAAGTGAGTCATCTAGAAGGGTTTGTAATGTTATGTAAGAAATAAAGGTATCCTAGCAAACACACCTTGTTTGCAATCATAGCTTTAAACTGATGGTATGACATGAGAAATATCATGTCTTGACATTTTAAATATTATTTTTAATATTATATTCATGATACCTGGTAAAGGGCCTCATGAGAACATTTTCATACATGTGTTTAAAGCATTTTGACATTTTTTTTTCTGGATGAGGAAGGGAAGTAACCCCGGTGTCTTGCAGAAACAATTGAAAATGCATTTATAAGGGAATAAAATACATTGTAGATAACTGTTACAAATGAGTGGTTTATACTGTACAGCCAAATAAAGCAAGGGTTTACTGAAAAAAAAATGTGCATGCATTGAAAAATCAAGTCATATGAGTACCAAAGCACTGAGCGTTTGTATTTACATTGTAGAAACTCTATGCTTTTGGGGGAAAAGAATACAAAAGTTAACCATGTAGGATTTCTACAATAATATAAATAATATAAAGATGCTACAAATTTGAAAAATAAGCAATAATCATATAATTTAAATTAAAACTGGGACTGAAGCTATACTGGATTGGAAATGTACTCTTTTACCTAAGACACGAGAAACACTGCATTTGAGTTTTAGCACCACCAAGAAATTTAAAAAAGTAAATGATATGGAAAAGATTAGAAAGTATGTAAAAATAAAGCGTAAAAAATGTTAAAATCAGTAAAGGAGAGATTGGTACAATGGTAACAATCTCTGAGTTAGTATCATATCAGACTACTTGTACCAGGATATAGGAGATTCCAATGTGCAGGCCAATCCTCCTAGATAACACTAGAAACATCTTGGCATGTGATTATTCTCACTCCATCTAGGATGGAGTGAGGATAATCCATAAACATTATCAATAAATTTGTAATATCTACAATGTTTCAAACATTAGAATTTTCTTTAGGAATCCACACATATAGTTTTTGATTGTTGAATCTACATTGAACCCTATACATGTAGTTTAGAGTTGATTAAAATTACAAACTACCAGGGCTGGAGGGATGGCTCAGTGGTTAAGAGCACTGCCTGCTCTTTCTGAGTTCAATTTCCAGCAACCACATGGTGGCTCACAACCACCTGTGACATCAGATGCCTCTTCTGCTGTGTCTGAAGACAGCTATAGTGTGCTTATGCAAATAAATAAATTCTTAAACAATTACAAACTGTCAACATCTATGTCATATCAAAACCTCAGGTGACAACACATGTTGGAAAGGATATGGAAAATAGAACTATTGCTGGTAGGAAAGCAAACTGGTACAATCACTCTGGAAATCATTCTAGGGGTTCCTTAGAAAATTGAAAACAGATCTACCTGAAGACCCAGCAATATCACTCTTGGGAATATACTCAAAAGATTATCCACTATGCCACTGGGACACGTGTTCCACTATGTTTATAGTGGTCTTATATGTTACAGACATAGGCTGGAAACAACCTAGAAGTCCCACAGCAGAGGAATGGATACAACAAAAGTATTTCATTTACACAATGGAATACTACTCAGCTATTAACAAGGGCATCCTGAGTTTTGCAGGCAAATGGACAGAACTAGAAAATTTGATCCTAAGTGAGGTAACTCAGACCCTAAAGGACATGAATGGTATGTATTCAATAATAAGTGGATATTAGTCACAGAACTCAAAAATGTCAACAAAATGAAGGGCCCGAATGAAAATGCCTCAGTCCCACTTGGGAGGGAAAAGAAATTAATCACAAGTGGGGAGGGAGGGGGCACCTGATAAGAAAAGTGGAAGGCATGGGAGTGTTGGGGTGGGATGGGAAACCTGATCTGGTATTGGGTGAAGGAAAAGGACTAAAGCCCTGAGGCCCAGCAGACAAAAGGGAAACAAGCAACCTTTGAAGATAGGAGGTGAGGGGCACGTTCCAGAACTATCCAGAGACCTGGGAGATGAGAGGCTCTCAGGACTCAAAGTGAGGAACCTTAGATGAAATTCCTGACAGTAAGGAGAGGGAACTTATAAAGCCCACCTCCAGTAGGAAAACAGGGCATCAAAGGAGGGAGAGGAGGACCATCCCACAGTTGTAACTCTGACCCATAGTTGCTCCTGTTTGAAAGAATTACAGGCATGGAAATGGAGAGGGTCCTGAGGAAAAGAAGGTCCAGCAACAGGCCCAAAGTGGGATCAAGCTCAAGGGGAGGTCCCAAGGCCTGACACTATTACAGAGGTTATGGAGCGAGCCCTTACAAAAAGGACCTAGCATGACTACTCTGGAAGACCCAAAGAGCAGCTAATAGTCAGATACAGTTATTTGCACCCATCCCATTGACAGAAGCAGCTGACCCCTGTTGTTGAACTAGGGAAGGTGAAAGGAGCTGAGGAGGAAGGCAAACCTGTAGGAGGACCAGCACTCTCAATAAATCTCGGCCCATTACATCCCTCAATCACTGGACCACCAAACAGGCAGCATACACCAGCTGACATGAGGCCCCCAACACACATACAGTAGAGCCCTGCCTGGACTGTGTTCATTCAGAGATGATAAACCTACCCCTCAAGAGTCTGGAGGCCACAGAGAGTTTAGAGGTCAGGTGGGGTGGTTGTTGGGATCATCATCCTGGAGAAAGGGGTGGGGTGGGGAAGATGCATGATAAGTTGAAGAGTAGTAGGGTGTATGGGGAATAAAATATGGAATGTAAAAATACATAAATAAATAAATTTAAAATAAAGAATGAAATGGCAAGAGAATTTGGCATACAATAGATTAATTCTACACTGTCACGAGAAACTGAATATGTTATACTTGAAACAAAAAATATAATACCAAATGACAGTTACATCTTCCCAAAAGCTACTGACTAAAAAGACCATAATACTTGAAACCGAGATGTGGGGGATTATTCAAAGACCTAACACTATCAGTGTCAGTAGAGGTGTTATAATGTTGAAATATTGCCTACTTACTAAGACTAAATAATTGTAGACATTGTGAAGAACCAAATGCAAGAGATAGATAGGGTCAGTGATATGGGTACAATGGGAAGGATGGTGAATGCTATGTATTATGGAGTACTGTAAAATACACATTATTATAGAATATTGTAGAGTAATATATTGGTACTTCATTTGGTAAAGAGATATGAGTATGTCACATTATGAATTTAAAGAGATATTTGCATTTAATTCTAGAGGAAGAAGTCTATGCACTGCTTGTATTAACACAGATTACCAAATATTTGTGTTTGTTAAAAATTAACTTTAAATTTAAATTAGATGACATATAATCTAATAGTTTAGGGGGGAAGCAATAGCCAGTGGCCCTTGTGTTTATGAATGCCACATTTTCTATAGAAATGCTACTGAGAGGGTGGAGGGCAGGAAGAAAATGAAGAAATGCAGAATCTAAGAGATCAGATGAACCTGAAAGATAAGATTGAGCTTTGAATTGACTTATTGTCTTTGTTTGGATTCCTAAAAAGAATGGTTTCAACAGAAACGACCACAAAAATGGAGAGAAATGTACTAAATGCTGTAGTTTATAAGGTAGAAACAAAACCCTTATGGATTATGTGATTCATATTTTATTATGAAGGTATTTCATGTTTGCCTTCTTTCTCTCCTTCTCTGTTTCTCCTCACTCTCTTCTCTTATTTGAAGACAAGCCTTGGATGTTTATCTTAGGCTAGAAACAAACTAGCTATGTATTCTATCCTCGTTTTAAACTCACGAGTTTATTTGCCTTTTCTTCCACTTGGCTGAAATAGGCAAAATACCTCCGTGTACAAATCAATCAAAATCAATTTGAATTGGTTTTAATGTTTTCATCAGAATATAATAAGAATATAGAGTGACATATACACACAAACATATTACATATTTACAACAGCACTTTATTTACTATTACACAAATGTCACTGTAAAAAGTCTTCAGGTTTTAAAGACACATTATTACAATAAAAGTGGAGACAGAAAAGACAAAGTAAATTCCTGTGCCGGGAATTCATGTATTAAGTGTTCCCATTGATGCAGCCCTGCCCAAGTACAAAAATGAGAGTGTAAGCGAAAAATCATGGCTGGTTATAAGTAAAGTTAATTCAGGAATTTTGTATTCAGTGCACAATTAAAATAACAATAGCCAACTGTATTTTTATTTAGAATTTTAGTCTTTCATGTGTTAAGAGTTCCATATACACAAAATGCAGCTCTAAAGTTTGAGAATATGGTTTTATAATATATGGGTAGAATTGACTTCTTTTTGTGACATATATTAAATTTGTCAGAAAAGAAAACAAATTAGAAACATAATGAGCATATTTTAGATTCATGAACATCATTATTGATATCACGGAATGATTTTTGTGCTATAAATGCACTGCATATGTCATGAGGGAAACCTTCTGTGACCTCTACCATTATGCAGTATGATTGCAATAATGGAATCACTGAAGGCTAAAGGGGTTAATTTGAAAATGAAAGGGGAACAGGGAAGCATTTAAATTTTAATTGCTTTACAATATGAGAATGACATTGTATAGTGAGTTTATTTCCTAACAAGTCATACTCTATTCGTCTTTTAGCTTATATTTGAACAAACT
Source organism: Apodemus agrarius (assembly GCA_964023405.1). Taxonomy (NCBI): domain Eukaryota; kingdom Metazoa; phylum Chordata; class Mammalia; order Rodentia; family Muridae; genus Apodemus; species Apodemus agrarius. Next base: position 36,113,600 of record OZ030013.1, on the reverse strand, counting down.
GAAGAAGTGATGTTAGTATATAAGTCAAGTAGAAGCAGGGTATATTTAATAATAGTTTGAAGTAATTCACTATGATATTAATGATATTAAGTGATATGATGGGCATATAATTAAAAAATTATATGTTGATATTTATATAAAGGGAGTTAATGTCATAAAGAAATAATTTCAAATTGATACTGTGTTAAAGTATCCCTTGAAAGGGTCATCAGACCCTATTGGCAGAGTTATTTCATTCAAATAGTTTCTTTGATCTCCTTTTGTTGTTTAATTGCTCAGGTTAGTACTTTGAGTACTATATTGGATAGGTTTGGAGAGAGTGGACAGCATGTCTAGTCCCTGATTTTAGTGGGATTGCTTCAAGTTTTTTTTCTCCATTTACTTTGATATTGGCTACTGGCTTGATATATATATATATATATATATATATATATATATATATATAACAATTATATTACTATATTTCGGTATGGGCCATAAATTCCTAATCTTTTCAAGACTTTTATCATGAAGGGGTGTTGGATTTTGTCAAATGTTTCTCAACATCTAATGAAATGATCATGTGGATTTTTTCTTTGAAATTTTTTGTATAGTGGATTACGTTGATCTATTTCCTTATCTAAACCATCCCTGAAACCCTGTGGTGATACCTACTTGATCATGATAGATAATCCTTTGAATGATCCATTTTCATTTTATTTTATTTTATTTTATTATTTTATTTTATTTTATTTTTATTTTATTTTATTTATGTTATTTTATTTATTTTATTTTTTATTTTATTTTGCTTTACTTTTATTTTATTTTATTTTATTTTATTTTATTTTATTTATGTTATTTTATTTATTTTATTTTTTTATTTTATTTTGCTTTACTTTATTTTATTTTATTTTATTTTATTTTATTTTATTTTATTTTATTTATTTTATTTATTTTTTTGGCTTTTCAAGATAGAGTTTCCCTGAGTAGCCCCATCTGCCTGTCTGTCCTGGAATTCACTCTGTAGACCAGACTGGCCTCAACCTCACAATTCTACCTGCCTCTGACTCCCAAGTGCTGGGATTAAGGGCATGTGCCACCACTGTCCAGAGGATGATCGTTTGGTGTGCTCTTATATTTGGTTTGCTAGAAATTTGTTGAGTATTTTTGTATCGATATTAATAGGGGAAATTTATTTGAAGTTCTCTTTTGATGGGTCTTGTTGTGGATTAGGTATCAGAGTAATTGTAACTTAATAGAATGAATTGGATAGTGTTCTTTCTGTTTCTATTCTGTGGAATAAATTGAAGAGTATTGGTATTAGGTCTTCTTTAAAGGTCTGGTAGAACCCTGCACTAAACCTATCTGATTCTGGGCTTTTATTGGTTAGGTGAATGTTAATGACTGCTTCTATTTCTTTAGGGGTTATGGGACTGTTTAGATGGTTTATCTGATCCTAATTTAACTTTGTTACCTGATATCTGTCTAGAAAATTGTCAATTTTTTCCAGATTTTAAAGTTTTGATGACTCTTGTAGTAGGATCTGATGAATTTTGGATTTCCTCAGTTTATGTTGTTATGCCTAACTTTTCATTTCTGATTTTGTTAATTTGGATACTGTGTCTGTGCCCTCTGGTTAGTCTGGATAAGGGTTTATATATCTTGTTGATTTTTTTCAAAGAACAAGCTCCAAGTTTGGTTGATTATTCGTATGGTTCTTTTTATTACTACTTGGTTGACTTCAGCACTGAGTTTGATTATTACCTGCTATCTACTTCTCCTGTTTGTATTTGCTTCTTTTTATCCTAGAGTTTTCAAATGTGCTATCAAGCTTCCAGGTTCTTTTTGGAGGCACTCAAATTTATGACTTTTCCTCTTAGCATTGCTTTCATTGTGTCCCATAAGTTTGTATATGTTTTGCCTTCATTTTCATTAAATTCTAAAAAGTCTTTAATTTCTTTCTTTATTTCTTCCTTGACCATTATCATTGAGTAGACTGTTGATCAGCTTCCACATCTATGTGGGTTTTCTATTGATTTTCTTGTTGTTGTTGCCTTAGTCACTGTGACATGATAGGATGAATGGGATTATTTCAATCTTCTTGTATCTGTTGAGGCCTGTTATGTGAACGATTATATGGTCAATTCTGGAGAAGACACTATTAGGTGCTGAGAAGAAGGAATTTTCTTTTGCTTTAGTATAAAATGTTTTATAGATATCTGTTAAATCCCCTTGGTCCATAACTTCTGTTAGTTTCACTGTCTCTGTTTAGTTTCCGTTTCCATTATCTGTCTACTGATGAGAGTAGGGTGTTGAAGACTCCAACTATCATTGTGTGAAGTGCAATGTGTGCTTTGAGCTTTCTTTTTTTTTTAATTTTATTTTCTATATTATTTGTTTACATTCCAAAGGCTTTCCCCTTTCCCAGTTTTCCCCCACCATACGTCCCATAAGTCCTCTCCCCCCAACTATCCCCTTTCTTAAAGTTACTTTTATGAATGTGGGTGCCCTTGCATTTGGAGTATAGATGTTCAGAATTGAGAGTTCTTCTAGGTAGATTTTTTTTTCTTTGATGAGTATGAAGTGTCCTTATCTTCTTTGATAACTTAAGGTGAAAAGTCGATTTTATTTGAAAGTAGAATGGCTACTCTAGCTTGTTTCTAGGGATCATTTGCTTGGAAAATTGTTTTCCAGACTTTTACTTCAAGGTAATTTCTGTCTTTGTAACTGAGGTGGGTTTCTTATATGCCTCGAAATGTTGGGTCCTATTTATGGATCCAGTCTGTTAGTCTACTGTCTTTTTTATTGTGAAATTGGTTCCATTGATATTAAGAGATAATAATATCAATATTAGATATCACTATTTGCAGACGATAGTATACTTAAGTGACCCCAAAAATTCCACCAGAGAACTCCCAAACCTGACAAGTTCACCAATGTGGCTAGATATAAAATTAACTAAAATATCAGTGGCCTTCCTGTATTCAAAGAATAAAAAGTCTGAGAAAGAAATTAGGCCAGACAACACACTTCACAATAGTCACAAATAATATAAAATACCTTGGAGTGATCCTAACTAAGCAAGTGAACAATCTGTATGACAAGCACTTTAAGTCTCTGAAGAAAGAAATCAAAACCGAAAATATCAGAAGATGAGAAGATCTTCTCATCTTCTCATGCTCATGGATTGGTAAGACTAATATAGTAAAACTGGCCATCTTTCCAAAAGCAATCTACAGATTCAATGCAATCCCTATCAAAATTCGAACTCAATTCTTTACTGACTTAGAAAAAGGAATTTGCAAATTCATCTGGAATAACAAAAAAACTCAGGATAATGAAAACTATTCTCAACAATAAAAGAACTTATGGAGGAATCACCATCCCTGACTTCAAGCTTCATTACAGAGCAATATTGATAACAAACAAACAAACAAACAATCCTGCATGGTATTAGTATGGTGACAGGCAGATAGATCAATCACAAAAAGAACACAGATAGTATATACTCACTGATAAGTGGGTATTAGCCTAGAAGCAGGGATACCCAAGATATAATTCACAGACCACATGAATCTCAAGATAAAGAAGACCAAAGTATGGATATTTTGGTCCTTCTTAGAAGGGTTACAAAATGCGCATGGGAAGAAATATAGAGTCAAAGTGTGGAGCAGGGACTGAAGGAAAGGCCATCCAGAGATTGTCCCACTTATAGATCCATCACATATCAAATGCAGACACTTTTGTGGATGACAAAAACTGCTCCCTGACAGGTCCCTGAAATAGCTGTTTCCTGAGATGCTCTGCCAGTGCTTAATAAGTACAGAGATGTAATGCTCTCAGCCAACCCTTGAACTGAGCACAGGGTCTCCAATGGAGGAGCTAGAAAAAGTACCCAAGGAGCTGAAGGGGTTTAAAGCCCCAAAGGAGAAACAACAATATGAACCAAACAGAACCCTAGAGCTCCCAGGGACTAAACCACAAACCAAAGAAAGAGTACACATAGAGGGACCCATCCCTCTAGCTACATATGTATCAGAGGATGTCCTTGTTAGACATGAATGTGAGGAGAGGCCATTGGATCTATGAAGGTTCTTTGCCCCAATGTAGGGGAATGCCAGGGCAGGGAATCAGGAGGGGGCGGGTTAGTGAGCATGGGGAGGGGGAATGGGATAGGGGGTTTTTGGAGGGCACAAACATTGGATCATGAATATTGATATATTACCCACTTTAATTATTTATCTTAAGAAACAACATGACCTTTTCTAGTGTCTATCTTGAAAAATACAATTAATTTATTCAAGTAGATTGTTCTTATTGTTGTATAGAATGTTTGAATTTATTCTTCCTTTCTAATTACACAAATTTTTCCATTATTTTAATGCGCCAATTACAACCACCCTGTGCTGCAATGTAGTTAGATGAGTGATTATGTGAAAGATCAAAGATACAGACCCAAACACACAGGGAAAAAAGAGGGAGAGTAAGAGAGAGGTCCTGATGGCTTTGAGAAAGAGCAAATAGGATAGAATCATACAATAAGAATTTTAAGAGCAAAGACAGAAAAACAAAGTCAAACCTGAATGATAACTTGAAAATAAGTTTCTCATAAGATAATGTTAAACTAGAGAACAAACACAGGAAAACTGTTCACTAAAAGCATAGATCCGGCTCAGCACACAGAATGAATACTTGGAACTGTTCCTGCTCTTGAATGTTTGAATGATAGCATGCAAAGGGAAAAATCTAGAATAATGCATTAAAATAAACATTGTAATACTTTGCTGTGATATTCCCTGACCAAGTAAGGCCAATTTTATACCAAAGTGAATTGCAAGATCATGAATTAGTAAACAATGGCAGAAGGTTTATAGGGATGTTTTTAAAACAACTGAGATGTGGAACCAACCCAGGTGTCATTTGGGAGTAGAATTCATTCTTCAGTGAGAAAAAGTTACCAAATTTTATGCTACTGAACAGTGATAAATTCCTCAGTTCTCTATCTGGGATTAATGTCTCAAACATGAAGGTATTAAGCATAGGAAATCAGAAACAGAATGATACACAGCGGATCATTCTAATCACATAACATTCAAAAACAGATGTGACGGACATGTTGATAGAAATCAGATTATCTACCTTTGAGGAAGATAAACGTAGAGAAGTATAAAAATGTTTGTTTTGGGGACTGTATTTTTGTTTTATAATTTAAACGTATCCAAAGGCACTTATGTATACAAAAATACCTGTAATAAATTTTATTTATTTTGAAAACTTTTACTGTAATAAATCCAACAATTTATTTACTAATATTGTTTACTAATACTGGAATTTTATACTTTTCTCATATTGTTTAGAGCTGGAGATTGTTCTTAGCAGCAGCACAGTTGTTTAAAATTTGATACATTAAATGAAAGGTGAATCAACCACTGACATTCACATAAAATCGGCAAATGCATCCCCCAGTGGTGGACCTTCGTTTGGATGTTAGTTAAATGAATTCAAATGAGAAACTCATGATAGGATGACTCTCTGAATGCTACATTATGCTTTTCACTCATACTGTTTATCTGTTTTGGAAAACCTTCCTGCCAAGAGATAATGTGCTAAGTAGCCAGAAATATTCTAATTATAATTGGCTACATGGTCAGTGGCCTGGCCAGCACCCAATCACTCTTGTCCAAGTTATGTTGGCAGGAAGCAAATTATTTAAGGTCTTTTACCTCTTACAATGATCTTCACAAGTTATGATTCTTATTTGTGCCCTTGCTCTATGTTACAGCCTAGAGAGTTTTTCCAAAATTGTTCCTATTTTTTTAAATACATATATTAAATAAAATTTAAAACCTTCACATTTTTCAAGATATATTTTAGAAAGGAGTGGCCAACCAATATCTGTTCCATCTTGAGACCAGTGGGCAAGCTACAATCCCTGACACTATTGATACTCTGCTATGCTTGCATATGGAGCATAGCTTAACGGTTCTCTGGGAGACTTCATCCTGCAGCTAACTGAAACAGACACCCACAGCCAAACACTAGACTAAGGTCAGGGACTCTTATGGAAGAGCTGGGGGAAGGACTGAAGGTCCTGAATCAGCTAGGAACTCAACAGGAGACCAACAGAGTCAACTAACCTGGACCCTTAGAAGATCTCGGAGACCCGGCCACCAACCAAAGAGTTAGACCTAGCCTCTATTCCTACACATGTAACAGATATGCAGCTCAGTCCATTTGTGCCCTGCCAACACCTGGAATGGGGGATTTCCTAAAGCTGTTTTTTTTTTTTTTTTCTGTTAAGGCAACCCCTTAAAGGGCTGCCTTGTCTGGCCTGAGTGGGAGAGGGTAGGCCTAGTACTGAAGAGTTGATGTGAGGCTGAGTGTCATACCCAAGGGGGCGTGGCTCCCATCTTAGAGGAAAAGGGGAAGGAGGATGTGGGGAGGGACCCTGTGTGTATGGGGGGACTGGAAGGGTATCTTCCAGGGTATCTTCCCTTCTAGGGATCCTGCCATGCTGGGTATCTGCCTTACCTCAGGATTTCCTGGAGCACTTCCAGAGCAATGCTATGGGGAGACAGAACACAGTCTATCATGGTGATCCTTATTTCCGCTGGTGGAAAACAGTGGAGTCTGAGGTGATCACGGTGTTTCCCAGACTCCTTAGTACCCAGATGTCTCTATTATACTGCTGGGAATTGGGAATAGTGCCTCTGGTGTGCGCTTTCCCTCCGACAGGAAGGGGAAGCAGGTAGGGAGAGGGCAGAGGGCCAGGGAGAGAGAGAAGGGCTCTCCAGGAGATTTGGCCAGACTCTCCCTGCCTAAATGAAAGCCTCCTTACCAGTCATTCCTAGGTGAAGAGAAGACTCCGGCTTGTTCGAACTGCTTTATTTGATGATGAATGTAAATGCTTACTCCTTACTCAGGGTGGACCAGGGATTTAATACCTTTTGTGGGAAGGACTACCCAGGAAGGGAAGCCCATTGAACACTCCAGGCCTATTGAGGTACCTCATTAGCATGGAGAAGGACAGGTTTTTACACTATGTGATTGACTACCATGGTCCTTTCAGTGGAGTATCCTCCAGGCTATGGGTTCCTCAGTCAGCACTTTGGCAAGGAACTGGCCACACACATACCATACTCATTTCTGAATGTCATCGGTTTTGGGCTCACTCAACTTTATCAATTCCTTTGGCTGGCAGCATGGTCCATGTGCCCCACAGGGGCCAGAAATTGGGAAGTAGAAAAAACATAATGCTGCTGCTGATGATGATAAAGAAAAGAAACTGAAAAAAGAAAGAAGTGAAAGACAAAATATCAATATATGCTAATTAAATATTTCATGCAATTTTGTGCATGTTTCTGTATATATCCAATAAAAAAATCATAAAAAAAGAACAACCAGGCCATTTTCCACAGAGGCAAAGAGTAGGTGGGTGTAGTGTGGGAATCTGGCATTCCATTCAATAATTCCCACTACATTTAAGTCTCAATATTATCATTTTATTGTATTTAACTATCATATGCAGCCATCAAATATCTTTGCTTTATTGATAGAGAAATACAGTTGGAAATGTAGAACACACAAACAGGTCTAATATAACAAGGAATCAATGGGAACCATTGAACAGTAGGATACTTGCATTCTCCCATAAGAAGTCTTTGAGTGAGACAGATCCTACAATTAAATAATTTGATGATATGATGAATAGTTAGAACTATAATTTCTACTAAGAAAACTGTTTATGGACACTTGGAATCCTGCTGAAAGTTAAAGAGAGAAAACACACTAAACTTCAGGAACTAGAATTATTAATGTTAGTTACAGATATGGATCAAGAAAGAAAAAAAAGACTAGAATTTATTGCTAGGAGGGTCTCAAAGGTTCAGGAAGTTAACCCAGTGAAGTGTCCTATGTATGTATCTCTTTGGCCACAACTGAAATTCTCCAGAAACCAGGGAGATGGGAAGTTTTGAGCTAAATTATTTACCCACTGTTCTCAGGGAACCTGGAGCAGAACTTGAACAGTTTTAGTCAGCAGGCTCCTCCAAACTCAGGACATTTATAGAACAATCCAGAGTCACTTTGCATAAATCCAAAGTGAGAAAGAAACAAAGCAAAGCAAAACAAAACAAAACAAAACAAAATAAATACCCCCAAAATCTAAAGCTTTCTTTGACAATATGTAAAACTGGCCTGAAAGTAGTTATTTACTCATTCATTTTAAGCTATAAGCTCAAGTTGAAAGCCAGATTTATCTAGAAAGCATTGATTCAGCACCTCAGATGTTCATGTTCTGGGAGAATTATTTACAATGTGTCGTCTCTTTAAACAAAATAATGTAATGAGATTTTAAAAGAGATTGTTTTCACATAGGTTACTGAACAGGTTTGAAGTAGGAGTTGATGAATGATTTTGACTCTGAAATTTTCAAGAAGAAAGCAAACCACTTATTTTCTATGACAGTTAGTGAAGTTGATTGGTTCCTAAGTCACAGCGGTGATTCCCACTGCTTGTAAAGAGTCTTTCAAATGTCTGACTTTCTAATTAGATTTATGTTTATGTGTGAATGGGAAATACATTTTACAATGCTCAGGGAAAACTTTTTTTTTAATTTATTTATCATAAAAACTGGGGTTGTTTCATGCTTACTCGACCTTCAATAGTTAGATTTTGAACTAAATAAAGAGAAACCCAAGGGTAAAAGGCTTTCAAAGTTTTTGAAGTGCTAGTAAGATAAAATGTGTGTGATTTTGCAATTAAAAATTTTCCTGCAGAGGTGATTGGCATATCTATTATTCTATTTGTCTATAGTGAAAAATACATGCATTAACTTGAATAACCTGCATAAGATCAGAAAATTACTCTAGGGGTATGCATTTTAGCATGTATAGACTGGTAAAATTTGTAGCGATAAATTTTAGAGAATGTAATATAGTAGAATAAAATGCATTAAATATGTACATAAAGCTTAATAGCTGTAATGATGAAAGATATTTGCTATTCCATTTCCTAAAAAATAAAATAAATTAAATAAACTAAGATAAAGTACATATCTACTGTGCATCTTTAGTATGGACTATCAGCCTTTGGGAGCATAGTATTTATAAGTTTTGAATTTATCAATAATCTTACAAGGGTTAATATGTGTAAGCAGAGTATGAGATACCTCTATGTGTATCATTCTATCCCTTAGCAAAGACACAGAATACCAATGTAACATTTCAAACATTTATAGTAAATAAAGAAATGTTCCAGAACTGCAGAAAACACTGAAAATATTTGTTTGGGTTTATTTACATTTCCCACATCAGTGCTGCATTTTAACATGGCATATCTGTAAAAATCTAACATTTTACATTTACTGTAATTTAAAGAATAAATGTGGGTTTCATTGTAAGTTAATGTTTATAGAAAGTTAAGGGGAGCAAATCAATTTGAAAGAGAAGAATGTTACTTTCCAAGCTGCACAAGCCATCAGTAAGTGATTGAGATTATGTAATAAGAGACCAAACTATTGAACTGAAGTCTGGGACTCCTGTGGTTGAATTAGAGAAAGGCTAGAAGAATCGAAGGGAGATCTCATAGGAAGACCAACAGTCTCAGTAAACTGGACCCTTGAGATCTCTCAGACACTGAGCCACTAACCAGGCAGCATATACTAGCTGATATGAGGCCCCATTGCATATACAGTAGAGGACTGTCTAGTCTGGCCTCTGTGAGAGAAGATGCACCTAACCTTCAAGAGACTTGAGGTCCCAGGGAGTGGGGAGGTCTGGTTGGGGAAAGGGAGAGACACACGTCATCTTGGAGACAGTGGAGAGGAAGATCTGGATGAGGAACTGTCAGAGGGCAGACCGGGAAAGGGACAATGATGACTGGAGTGTTAAAAAAAAGTAATATTAATAAAAAAAGATTATGTAATAACACTTGGTGACACTTTTTATGGAATTCATATGCATTTTTTAAAAAAAAACTGAGTGTTAAAATAAAAATTTATTTTAAGTAGCATGACTTTATATATAGTAAAGTATTTTAGACATTTCTTTTGGAAAAAATAAATATATTTAAATGGTAAAAATATTGTAAATTATAAAAGTTAGTAACATATTCAATAAAATAAGAACTATAGCTAAATTGTTTAAGTTATTGGTCTGTGTAGTTTACTTCAACTCAATATGCACAGAATAAACTGGTGACAATCTAAATGCTCCAAGTACAGTTCTCTAGGGATCAAGCCACACTCCTCTGCAGTGCCCTCTGTCCCCACCCTCTTTTTTCTGGAACAGTGATTATAAACCTAGAGTTGCTTTGACTTTTCAGCTCCTTCCATAGGGATCTGTAAGATGTTACAGTGGTCCTAGCTACTTCTGGCTCCTTAATCTCTAGTGCTTATAGTCACAGGGCTAATTCAGACTCAGTCATGGGAAGTGAAAATTACTGCTAGTCCTCCAAAACATGTACCTGTTATGGTCTCTCTCTCTCTCTCTCTCTCTCTCTCTCTCTCTCTCTCTCTCTCTCTCTCTCTCTCTCTTTCCAAAACTCTCTGATTTCCTGTCATGCAGCATATGGTAGTGATCTGTAGTCACTCTTAGTTTCCACATTTTAATCTGTCTCTCCCTATTACTGGTTTTGAAGTTAAGATAAAAATCTCTCCTTTTAAGGCTTTATTGGTGTTCTTTCTATATGTTGTTCTGCCCCATCAAAATTTTATTTCATTAAACTCAGATTTGCGGGCCCCATGATCTCTTTTCTGTTGATGTATATCTTCAGCAGAAGAGGTCTCAGTTTCCTTTTTGCAACCTGCAATTCTCTGATATGATTCTGAGCCATTGCAGAGACTATAGATATAAGAAAATATGGAATTATAATGGCTCAAGGACACAGAGGAAACAGAGGAAAGGTTAAGACATCTTCAACTCTGGAAACCCCAAAGACAGGACTATAGGAGTTGGCTCTCTCCTTTCTTTCCAACCTGGCACCAGAAAGCCAGCTCTCCCACCCTTAATACTAGTATGATTTTACTATCCTGAGAGTTGTTGGACTTTACTCCTTGTTTCCTGTTCCTACCCTAAGACCCCTGAGTTTGCAAATGAAGTACATTCCAATACCCACATCCTGGCCAATTATACACAGTTACATAAATTGTGCCCCAGGAACTGTAGCCACCATCTTAGGGGAATGTTCAATAGATATATCCTCAGTAAGGTGTCTGCATTTCTAAGACCTCACTAAAGAGACTTTTAATGCATTTATATGATTATACACTCAAATAAGCTTCTAAAATATATATCATTCTCATCATATTATTCTGCAGTTTGGATTAATACAACAGATTAAAGGCTAATGTTTAATAGTCTTTACCACAACATGCAGATGCAGAGATGAAGTAGGTCTGTAGAAACATTGGGGCTGCTTGAGTTCTGGTGCTAAGTCACATATTTTTCCACTTTCAGTGGCTTGACAAAATAAAAAATGATTAAAATGAGACAAGAGTATTTAGTGATCTGTCATATCACAACCTGTGTGGAAGATAAAATATCTGAAAATAGTCAATTTAATTTGCTTTCAATAGTTAAAATTTTGATATTGATTGGTACAACATTCCTACCTAATTTATAGCAAATAATTCAATTAGACCATCAGTGTGATTGTATTTTACTGTCCCCCATGCCTCAGCTCTGTGTCAAATTAATAATCCAAAAACTTATTTACACTTCAGTTGTTGAGAACATTTTTTGTCCATATATTTGTTTATTTATCTATGCCTTCATTTCTATGTTTGGTTAGCCCCATAATTTTTATTTTAAATAAAAGACCGAATTGGCATCAAAAAAATTTCAGTGACAAAGCATTTCAAGGAATTCATGTTTTTTTTTCTCTGAATAGTTTATATTCTATATAGTTTTTTATCATTTTAAATAATGTTGATAGAGTTGGAACAGTTGTTGGAACAAAGTACAAGGCTTCAATATGAATTTATGTCGTTATAATTTGTTCTCACAAATCCTCTCCCCCACTCCTCCTTTCTTACCGTCATCTTGCTTCACTTTTCTCTCCACACAGCCCGTCCCTCCATCCTCCCATCACAGGGATCTCCTTACTTTCTGATTTTCTTTTCTATCGCCTTGCATAAGGTCTTCTCTTCCCTTCTTATCTTGCCCTATATCCTGGTACCCTGAACTACCATAGAGATTTCCTTAGTTACTCATGATAGTTGAACGAGTTTAGCTGGAAAGGATTTTAGATATAGAGATTAAGTTTATGTGCAACCGAGGAAGGGAGTAGAAAGAGAAAGAACTAAAACTGAAAGTCTTTAATTTTATTGTAAACATCACGAAGTGGAAATACCAAAACGACAAGAAGTTATGTGAAGTTGAATTGGCTAAAGGAAAACAAGCAGAGTACAAGAACAAATAACCGCGACTCCCCTCTGTCTTCTCTTCTCTTGGGACTGATTTCTCTGATAAAAAGGGGCAAATAACTCGAGACACTTTGAAAGTGACAACTCAGGCCTAGTTAAAACTCTCCTTTGGGCAATACTTCCTAGCTGTCGCAAAACCAGTTAGGTCAGGTGCATTTCAGGGACTCTTAGGCACTGATTGATTATCTTTTGGTTTTTATAAACCCTTTCTGCGAAATGTATTAAACTGCACAGTCTCAGAGATTTATTTCATGCTGGTTTTTTTCATTTATTTTGTTTATATTTTATTTTGATTATATAATTCTCACAGGCATGCAATTTGAAATCTGCATTCCTAATGAACACATATAAATTCCATCCTATTAATTGTTTTAAAAATCTTTTAGAACTACTGTGAGTTTTTAAAAAAATTGAGTAATCTTGACATTAACTATATACCATAGTAACAAATACAGTGAATTTGATATTACTATTATGTTTACCACCTTGGTATCCAAACCTATTGCTAAATATTTTAATTGTACAAATCAATAATTTTACTTTTTGTTTCTAAGTGTTTTCTTCTATAATGATTTTCAGGCATTGATACCCTACTTCTCTGCTCAGAAAGCCATGACTGAATGCGACTGAGTCAGTGACCTAAAATAACAGCTCATTTTCACTTAATGTCCCAGGAGAAAGTACTGCCAGGGTTGGTTTCTGGTGAGCCCTGTCTTCTATCTTGAGTAAGAATGTGTTTTCCCTGACACTATACAGAGTTTTCAAGTCAGTTCTCAGAGTTCCTAGTACTTAAATTTTTCTTCTTAGGTTACTAGTTTTGTGATTGGATCCCCATATTTGTGTATGTGTATGTGTATATGTGTATATATAGATGTGCATTTAACTTTAATTACTTATTTAATTGTCTTATTTTCAAACGATTCACATTGAGTATGAGTTCTTCAAATATGATCTAAGAAGGGACAAAATTCAGTCACTAATACAAATACTTTATTTGAATTTAAATACATCAACATAATACTATGAACAGTTAAAAGAAAAAAAATGAAGCAGTTTTCTGTTTTAAATGTATTTATATATAATATATAATCAAATAAGATATTACAAGAATAAAACCATTCTTGTAAAAACACTTTCTTATATTCAAGATTCATATAATACCCTGATGCAAAAATATATAGTTAAATAAGCAAATATTAAGTTAAAAATTTTAATTTAAATCATCCCAATGATTTTAATTTTTGTTATAAAGTTCTTTAGCTTGTTCAAAATAATGTAAGGTTTTATTGATATTCCAATGTGTTTTTACAGTTATAAATACAGAAATAAAACATGATCTATTAAAAATTATACAGAAAAGAGACACACACTTAGTTACCCTTGTATTAAAGAACCTCAAAGTTAGAATTCTGGACATGTAATTGGATAAACAAGAAATACAATGAGTTTCTTGAAGAACACATGATTATTAAACAGTGGAATACTATTGAAGAATAAAATACATTTTTTTTCATATAACTGTGTGTTAACTTAGAGGTAAATGTGGATACTAAATTGAAAATATCATAGTTTTGTTTTAAGAATGTAATCAACGGATCAAAATAACTATTATGTTATAAATTAATTTATACAGTTAAAAATACAATACCTGCTATCTAATAAAACTTCAATATATAATTTTGTTTTAACTGTCTTTATCCTTTTTGCTTTGATATCAGATTTTCTTATAATATGCCCAGATTAGTTTTTATTTGTTTGCTAGCTTGTTTTCATTTCATTTTGTTTTGGTTTTCACTTTGTTTTTTCAACACAGGGTTTCTATGTATATCACTGGCTCTCCTGAAGGCAGTTCTGTCAACCAGGATAACTTTAAACACAGAGATCCTCCTAACTTTGTCTCCTTCATGATTTGGAGGAATGGGTTTAGAGTCATGGGTGGCACACAATAGTCCTATTTACTAAAAGCAGTCGTGGCAGGAAGATTATGAGCTCCATAACCTATTTAGAGTTTCCTCTCTCTCCTTTCCTCTCAATTTCTCCTAATATCCACTCCCATACAGATCCATATCCTTTCTGTCTATCATTAGAATATATGCAGGCTTCTTTTATTTTAAGATACTTTCTTTATTTACATTTCAAATGTTATTCCCTTTCCTGGTTTCCCCTTTGAAAATCTTCTAACCCTCCCCCCTCCCCTTGATCACCAATCTACCCACTCCTGCTTCTCTCTCCTTTGCATTCCTCTATACTGGGGCATTGAGCCTTCTCAGGACCAAGGGCCTCTACTCTCTTTGATGTGCAAGAAGGACATCCTCTGATACATATGGAGCTGGAGCCATGGGATTCTCCATGTGTACTCTTTGGTTGGTGGTTTAGAACCTGGGAGCTCCAATCATTATACATGAAATAAAGTAAGATGCAGTAAGATAAAAACTAATTGAAATGGGAAAATACAAACACAGAAAGAAAAATAGCTCTATGAAGGGTACAAGATACAGATAGGAATACAGAGATACAATAACTTGAACCCTCAAGAAGCCCACAATAGAAAAAATTGGAAGCCTGTACAGAAATTTTGATCCAGCAACATGGCTACTCTCAATGAAATGACTCACATTAAATCACTCTTGCTGAAATACAGAAATGACCTCAGTACACACCATTAATCCCAAACAATGAAGGTAATATTAGCTTGTAGAAGGAAGTAGCCATGTTTGAAAGTGACATGTACTTGAGGAACTGATAAAGTGATGAATCAAAGAAGGCTTTGATAGAATGAGTCAGGGATAGGATCTGCCTAGTTCTGATAAGAACAGGCATTGAAGTGCCAGTTGAAAGGCAAGGCAGCAGAGTTGATGTCCTTGAGTTCAGTTGCTGGCAGTTCAGTATATAGAATTCAGAGATACTTTAGCTGGGACAAATTAACAGAGAGGTCACAAAGAAAACAAGCAAGACACAGATGTAGATAGATCAAGCCAGAGAAGAAGGAGCAAGAATATTAGAAGAGTTTGCTACTTACTTTGAAGCCAAGCAGAAAAAAATCAACCAGAGGCTGAGAGAAGCCAGTTGAATCTATGAGCTTGGAGAAGAATTTAAGGCATAACAACTGGGTTGAAACAACCAGCCAGAATTCAGAAAGACCTAGAAAGGATGAGCATACTTCAAGATGACAATTACATCAGACAAATAAAAGTTAATTTTAAAGAAACCAAAATAAATATAATATGCAGATGAGCTGAATGGTAATAAAGGGGAAAATATATAAATAAGCTAAAAAAAATAAGAAAAAACAAGCCAAAACAAAACAAAAAAACCACTCAAAAAGCCAAAAAACAACCAACCAAACAAAGTATCAAAAACACAAACAAAAACAAAATAAAACAAAAAACAGCTCTTACATGATATTACAAAGATATGAAACTTCAAAAATTCCATTGAGTACACTACTTGTTGGTCCATTATTGGGCATACAGCCACCCTTAAGAATTATTTGCTTCCCCAGTGATACCCCCATAGAGAAATGAAAATATTAATTTGCATGTGTTATGAAACCCTGCTATTAAGGCCATAGTCCACCATAACCAGACCAGACTCTGCTCCACACAAAATGGAGGACTTCCTTCTTTAGTGGGGCTCTCTCTTCACCTGACCATATCTGGGAACTCTGACTCTAGACTCTCTCTCATCCTTTACCTGAAAAATGTCAAGTTGTCCTTGGAGAAATCAAAGGTTTAACTACTTTTCTTCAGAGAAGAATGTGCCCAGCAAGCACCTGGAATGCTTCTCTATGCAAATGAGGCATTCCCAGGCCCGTAAGTCTCAACTAATATAAATTCACCTGAAAAAAAAATCCTTCCATGTGTCCAAGGTTTATATAGTACTTGTTCACCCCAAATAAAATAAATATACACATATACTTTACCAAATATCTTCTAAGAGAGTTGTTTCACAGACTACTGTCTAAAAGAGCTATAACATTGAAATCCCAGAAGGAGAAACACACACACACACACACACACACACACACACACACATGCACACACACACACACACACAGAGACAGAGACAGAGAGACAGAGAGACAGAGAGACAGAGAGACAGAGAGAGACAGAGACAGAGAGAGAGACAGAGACAGAGAGAGACAGAGACAGAGAGACAGAGAGAGCTGTGTAATAATGGTATAGAGTATGATCAGGATTGGGATGTATAGAAACACATGACTGTTGAGATGACAGTTAAATTTGAAATCATTCAGAGACAAATAAGGAGTACAATGAGCAGGAAGTTGACAGGGAGAAATAAAAATGAGCCTGCACTGCAATATGAAAAACAGTGACACTAATGGAGAGATAATTTGAGAAAGGTCAGTATATCAGAAACTTCAGACCTTTTACCAAGGCAGTAACTGTAAAGAGCTCATTGGAAGATGTTATAGGAGAGCCTTTTCAAGCCAAACTTGTTGGTTATCATATTGTTTGGGTCATACTGCAATAGAAAACAAAGTCTTTGTATTTTCCTGTCAACTCATACAGATGAGTCATTGATTTCCTTGGGACAAATATAAAAGGTGTGTTCTTAAGAGATTCCTTTTAAAATTTCTCATTTCAGAGCTGATGGGAACGACAAAATGGCTGTAAGAAAGAAAAAATAAGGAATTAGGTTAAAAGACACACTTTATCCAACACACTAGGAAGAATTTTAAATCTTGATTTTGAGGAAGATGAGAAAAGGGTATCTCCCCCACGCCCCCCACCCCAGGCCCTCAGGAAAAAGTATGGAAAGATTTAAAATTTAGAGAAGAATCCTGATACAGGTCGTGTATTTAGGTATGGGAAAAATTAATGCTGGGACTTTTCTAGGTTGATTTGTACATGGGAAAAGCTTTTTTTCTCCCTCAACCAGAATTAACATTCATTAAAAAAAATAAAATAAAATAAGCCAGGTGGTGATGGTGCATGTCTTTAATCCCAGCACTTGGGAGGCAGAGGCAGGAGGGTTTCTGAGTTCGAGGCCAGTGTGGTCTACAAAGTGAGTTCCAGGACAGCCAGGGTTACACACACACACACACACACACACACAAAACCCTGTGTTGAAAAAACAAAAAAATAAAGATTAGTTGGTTTGTGTTTACTCCTCAGAGTTATAAAAATGTTTAGGAAATGACCATTTGAATAGGGTGCCAGGAAAAGATCAATCTTGTCACCAGGAATCACACTTTCAGTAATTCAATATCTCAAAGTTTTATGTCACACTGTAATAGAAATAAGACCAATGAGGAGGGTTGTGTGAGAGATAATGAAAAGTTATATTTGAGCAAGAAAAGACAAAGAACATGTGAAGATTTAAAATTGTGGCTTTAGTTCTAATAAACTTTTGAAATTTTGAGTGTCTGAATGGCATTAAATAATTAAAAAATCATCTTCAGATTATTTTATATAGAATAATATAGAGGATGATAGAATTCAATATGGGTCATCGCTTATAATTATTCCAGGGGGAATTATTATGGTTTTGCTCAACATGACAATGAGGAATGTGAGATAATACTAAATGAGTAGCAAGAATAAAATTGTAATCAAAAGTTGACAATTAAGTGTATAGTATGAAGACTTTAGTATGTATATTTTTTCCATTTTCGGAAATAAATTTTTGATGATAATAAATAGCAGATATACAGGAATTCAAAGACATTAAAATTAGTTGTTTAACAGATATAGAAGTGGCCACTTTCATTAGAAGTGATTTACATGAATTAAATCTGAACTTGAAATTCTTGTAGTTCTATAAAGAAAAATATTGTCGGATATTGAAAGAAAGTTCTAGGGTAAATAACATAGCTTGAATCCATAGAGCTTTGGGAAATCAGACAGCTGTTTCAAGAGAGCACAATACATAGATAGGTATCAAAGATAACCAGGGTAGTATTAGCATTTATTAGAATATCAAAAGAAATCCCATTATTTTGGAAAATTAATGTGTATTAAAATGAATGTGTAAATTATATCAAAACTTTTATTGAAGGTATTCTGTAATATGTTTTGTACATATCAATATTGACTTTTGTAATAACAATTTCTAAACAATAGAACAAATCAATATTTTTGTATCCACACAGTAAATTTCAGTTGACCTTGAAAAATTATGCTAATGATATTAAATGACAATAAATAAGTCTAGGAAATATTTGAAACTAATTTTACATAGCAATGGTAATTGAGTAATGTTACAAAAGGATAAGAATTATATTAAGAGAACAATTTGTGACTTGAGATTTGAAAATACTAATTACACAATGATATTTTAATAAAGAGCCAGATAAAAATCAATGGTGTTTAAGTACTAGGAAGGCAATGGAGATCATGAAGGTCTAATGAAAATTATTGACATATATGTTAGGGTTAAGTATAATAAGTAAAGGTCTAATAAGAATTAGTGACCCATATGCTTGTGTTAAGGACAATAAATGCCAAATCTATACTTGCTAGGCTATTTAGAATAAGGAAATTTTTTAAAAATTATACTTCAAATACAATAGCCTATACAATTTTTAATGAAAGAATACTGCCCATATTAAAACTATAGTCTACTTTCGCATTTGTGGGGCCTTTATAGCTCAACATTTTTTTCATCTACATTTAGCATTTTAAAAGAAAATAGAAGAAGGAGATGAATAAAGGAAGGCTGTCTTCATCAGAGAATTTTTGTATCATGAAAGTTGTTTAAACAGAGAGTTAAGAGTTACTTACTCTAGAGAGGGGAGAAAGGAAAATCAAGGATGTGTTAGAGTTTTTGTTGTGCTGAAACATCATGACCAAAATGCTATTTTTGAAGAAAAGCTTTGATTTAGTTATATATTACTCTTCATTATCAAAGAAAGTTAGAGCAGTAAGTCAAATACAGCAGCACCTGGTGTCAGGAACTGATCTGAGAGTCATGTTGGGAGGGTGTGTATGCTCCTTACTGGCTTTTTTATCCTGTCTTGCTCAGCTTCCTTTGTTATAGAATACAGGACCTTCACAGGACCAAGGGCCTCCTCTCCCATTAATGTCAGACAAGCCTTTTCTCTGCTACATATGTATCTGGGGCCATGGACACCTCCTTGTACATGGGTGAGAGGGTGAATATGGGATGGTGGACTTATGAGGGGGAAATTGGGAAGTGATAGATAATTTGAAATGTGAACAAATGGAATGATCAATAAATTAAAAAATAAAAATAAATAAACAATAGAATCCAGGACCACCAGGTCAGGGGTGATACCACCCACAAGGAGTTGTGCCCTCCTGCATCAAGCAATACTTAAGAAAATGCCCTACAACCAGGTCTTATGAAGTCATTTTCTCAAGGGATGTTCCCTTCTTTCATATCTTTGGCTTTAGCTTGTATTTGACATAAAACTAGCCAACATAAAAAGATAGATATGAATAATATTTTCCAGAATTGCATCAAACTGAGAACATGATAGATTTAAAATTAGTAAGCATGATAGATTTGATTTTTACCACCATTTCTAATATTATTTGTCTTATGATTAGTAAATTATAAAAGTTGTTTCAGTAAAATTAAGAATATTCAGAAATTTTCCAGAATATATAAATCATAAATATTAGTATGTCAACAAAAAGAAAAAATAATTTTATTGTGATGTTTAATTTTTTCAGGGTATACAATAATCTAAGAAACTAATCTATAAGTATTTCGATGAAAGAAATTCTAGTTATATTAATTGAGGTGGAAAATTTATTTTAATGGTGAGTTGCATCATTCAATGGAATAGAGTTATATGTTAAATTAAAAAGGAGAAATTAAGCTGAGTACTATCATTACTTTCTGTTTCTTAACTATGAAAACAATGAGACATAATGCTTATGATATGCAGTAGACACATTACTTATTTTGATTGACTGTACATTCAAACTCTAAGCCAAAATAAACTCTATCTTAAATTACTTTTAGCAGAGGTTTTGTCAGAGTTTTTTCTCTTCTTTTGTACAAAAGTGAGAAAATTAATAGAGAAAAATGTAGGCCTCTGGAATTTTTTTCATTTTTTTTGTTTATTTATTCATTCAATTGTTCATTCATTCATTCATCTTTCTTTTTTTATGTGCCAGTTTAATACTTATATTGCAGAAATAGTAGGACAACCCATACAAAGAAATAAAAATGTACATACATACATACATATAGTCTTGAGACATATTAAAACATATTTTTTCTGCCATAGATATATATATTATCCACACGTTCATCTCTAAATTGATTTCTTAATTCTTATATTTTTCCATATAGAAATATCATTACCCTGCTTAATTACATAAAAATTTATGAATCTTGAACAACTTCTTGAAATCTACTCAAATTTACTTTTTCACACACCCAGATTTAATATACTCCCATTTGCAGTACCCAGAATTATATTACTATAGAAGTTCTAGCAGTACTCAGGGATGAATTGTAACAGAACAAGTTTCATAATTTTTAATTTAATTGAACAGGATACCACCATTTCTATATTAAAAAAAAACCCACAGGCATTTTTAAGTAAACAGTTTAGAGATACACATATATATTTGGGTAATATATCTATAGCAGAAAAGAATGTACGCTTTAATGGGTCACAAGACATTTTTTTTTAAATTTTTTAACACTTTACAACTTTATATACATGTTTTTTTAATTTTTATTTTCTATATTCTATGTTTATATTCCAAAGGCTTTCCCCTTTCCCAGTTACCCCCCACCATATGTCCCATAATTCCTCTCCCCCCTGCTATTCCCCACTCATTCCCCCCCCCAAGATTTCTCTGTTCTGCCTCTACAATACTGGATCCAATCTTTACAGGCCCAGGGTCCTTTCCTTACTTCTTCGTGGGAGTCATTTGACTTGCTAATTGTGCCTTGAGTATTTAGGGCTTCTGGGCTCATTAATATCCACTTATCAGTGATTGCATTTCATGTGTATTCTTTTATGATTGGGTTAGCTCACTTAGGATGATATTTTCCAGATCTAACCATTTACCTACAAATTGCATGAGTTCATTATTTTTAATTGCTGAGTTGCTACACATAAACCCTACTACAGGAAGCCATAAATGTTCCTTTGGCACCTTTTCTAACCTGTTTATTTCTGGTAGCCACGACCATGTAAAATTTAAGGAAAGTATTTCATAGCTCTCATAATATGCTATAATTCAGATCCTGCCTAGTCCTCGAGCTTGTTGTGTATCTACATAGGAAGTAGTCCCTGAGCCCAGACTTCCTCAAAACAGCTTACTGAGCTGCCATCCTTTGTCTTGCTAAGCCAATGTATTCACCGGCTATTCAGACACCTATAGCCCTCGGTCCCAGGTGAGGCTCATGAATTATTAATGAGGCTAAGTGGAAAACAAGTCCAGGCCTTCCCAACATAGGAGACTGTAAGGTATAGTCATGTAAATTATCCCTGCTTAGCTAGCTACATCCTTTACTATGTTAATGCCAAGCATTTGTCTACCGAGTGCAGAGATTTCCTCTGAGCCGACAAGACTTAAGACTTAGAAGAAAGTTAGTCAGGGGAAAAAATGATTTTAGTCTAGAAAGCAAAGGTCCCAGGGCCTGGCAATATGCCTGGCTCTGAAGAGAGCTTGTTAGTTGGGGAACATGAGCTAGTTAGTGAGAGAATGATTTAGTCTAGAGAACAAGATTCCCAGGGCCAGGCAAGATCCCTGGCTCTGAGGAAAGCTTGCTAGTTCAGAGAAGAATCTTGCTAACTTAGGCAAGATCTCTAGCTTAGACAAAAATGGCTTAGAAGGTTTTAGCTTATAACTTAAGGGGCTACCTATGTAAGCTAGCGTGCCTCATTTTTACTATGTAATTGTCAGAATCTGATGCTCTGAGTAGGGAGCCATAAAACAGGGCTCCTCATTAGAGGAAATATAGATATTTCTATAATATAAAGTATCCTGCGTCTGTGTCGTCATTCTCCCGATTCGTGCCTTCCTGACCCCGGGATCTTGGTCTCCCCTGTAACCGAACTCCCACGAGGAGCTACGGCTTACAAAAGGCTGCAACCAAAGCTGCCAAGAGCAGCCGCGGTCTGCGGCACTGAGTAGTACTCCATTGTATAAATATACCACATTTTCTGTATCCATTCCTCTTTTGAGGGATATCTGGGCTCCTTCCAATTTCTGGCTATTATAAAAAAGGCTGCTATAAACATAGTGGAGCATGTGTCTTTATTGTATGCAGAGGAATCCTCTGGGTATATGCCCAGGAGTAGTATGCCAGGGTCCTCGGGAGGTGACATGCAAAATTTTCTGAGGAACTGCCACACTGATTTCCAGAGCTATTTTACCATTTTGCAATCCCACCAACAGTGGAGGAGTGTTCCTCTTTCTCCACATCCTCGCCAGCACCTGTTGTCTCTTGAGTTTTAATCTTAGCCATTCTGACTGGTGTGAGGTGGAATCTCAGGGT
Source organism: Apodemus agrarius (assembly GCA_964023405.1). Lineage (NCBI taxonomy): Eukaryota > Metazoa > Chordata > Mammalia > Rodentia > Muridae > Apodemus > Apodemus agrarius. Next base: position 36,090,742 of record OZ030013.1, on the reverse strand, counting down.
TGTTTTGATTTGCATTTCCCTGATGACTAATGATGTTGAACATCTCTTAAGGTGTTTCTAGGCCATCTGCATTTCTTCTGGTGAAAATTCTTTGTTTAGCTCTGTGCCCCATTTTTTGATAGGGTTATTTGTTTCTTTGCGGTCTACTTCTTGAGTTCTTTGTATATATTGGATATTAGCCCTCTGTCGGATGTGGGGTTGGTGAAGATCTTTTTCTACTTTGTTGGTTGCTGTTTTGTCCTTCTGACAGTGTCCTTTGCCTTACAGAAACTTTGTAATTTTATGAGGTCCCATTTGTCAATTCTTGATCTTAGAGCATAAGCTATTGGTGTTCTGTTCAGGAACTTTCCCCCTGTGCCCATGTCCTCCAGGGTCTTCCCAAGTTTCTTTTCTAATAGATTCAGTGTGTCTCGTTTTATGTGGAGGTCCTTGATCCACTTGGAGTTGATCTTAGTACAAGGAGATAAGAGTGGGTCAATTCGCATTCTTCTGCATGTTGACCTCCAGTTGAACCAGCACCATTTGTTGAAAAGGCTATCTTTTTTCCACTGGATAGTTGTGGCTCCTTTATCAAAGATCAAGTGTCCAAAAGTCTGTGGGTTCATTTCTGGGTCTTTAATCCTATTCCATTGATCTACCTGCCTGTTGCTGTACCAATACCATGCAGTTTTTAACACAATTGCTCTGTAGTACTGCTTGAGGTCAGGGATATTGATTCCCCCAGAAGTCTTTTTATTGTTAAGAATAGTTTTAGCTATCCTGGGTTTTTTGTTGCTCCAGATGAATTTGAGAATTGCTCTTTCTAGATCAATGAAGAATTGAGTTGGTATTTTGATGGGGATTGCATTGAATCTGTAGATTGCTTTTGGCAAGATGGCCATTTTTACTATATTGATCCTGCCAATCCAGGAGCAAGAAATATTTTTCCATCTTCTGAGGTCTTCTTCGATTTCTTTCTTCAAGGACTTGAAGTTCCTGTCATACAGATCTTTTGCTTGTTTGGTTAGAGTTAAGCCAAGGTACTTTATGTTGTTTGTTGGTATTGTGAAGGGTGTTATTTCCCTAACTTCTTTCTCTGCCTGCTTGTCCTTTGAGTACAAGAAGGCTACTGATTTGCTTGAGTTAATTTTATATCCAGCCACTTTGCTGAAGTTGTTATCAGCTGTAGACGTTCTCTGGTGGAGGTTTTTGGATCGCTTAAGTAGACTATCATATCGTCTGCAAATAATGATACTTTGACTTCTTCCTTTCCAATTTGTATCCCTGTGACTTCCTTATTTTGTCTAATCGCTCTTGCTAGAACTTCAAGTACTATATTGAAAAGATATGGAGAGAGAGGGCAGCCTTATCTAGTCCCTGATTTAGTGGGATTGCTTCAAGTTTCTCTCCATTTATTTTGAGGTTGGCTACTGGTTTGCTGTAGATTGCTTTTACTATGTTTAGGTATGGGCCTTGAATTCCTGCTCTTTCCAAGACTTTTAGCATAAAAAGATGCTGAATTTTGTCGAATGCTTTTTCAGCATCTAATGAGATGACCATGTGGTTTTTTTTCTTTTAGTTTGTTTATGTAGTGGATTACATTGATGTATTTCCATATATTGAACCATCCCTGCATCCCTGGAATGATGCCTACTTGATCATGGTGAATGATCTTTTTGATATGCTCTTGGATTCGGTTGGCAAGAATTTTATTTAGTATTTTTGCATCAATATTCATAAGAGATATTGGCCTGTAGTTCTCTTTCTTTGTTGGATCTTTTTGTGGTTTAGGTATCAGCGTAATTGTGGTTTCGAAGAACTAGTTGGGCAGTGTCCCTTCTGTCTCTATTTTGTGGAATAGTTTGAAGAGTATTGGTGTTAAGTCTTCTTTGAAGGTCTGGTAGAATTCTGCACTAAAACCATCTGGTCCTGTACTTTTTTTGGTTGGTAGGCGTTCTATAACCCCTTCTATTTCTTTAGGGGTTATGGGACTGTTTAGCTGATCTTCTTGATGCTGATTTAATTTTGGTATTTGGTATCTGTCTAGGAAATTGTCCATTTCCTCCAGATTCTCCAGTTGTTTTGAGTATAGGCCTTTGTAGTAGGATCTGATGATCTTTTGAATTTCCTCCATTTCTGTTGTTATATCCCCCTTTTCAATTCTAATTTTATTAATTTGTATACTGTCTCTGTGCCCTTTGGTTAGTCTAGCTAAGGGTTTATCTATCTTGTTGATTTTCTCGATGAACCAGCTCTTGGTTTTGTTGATTCTTTGTATGGTTCCCTTTTTTTCTACTTGATTGATTTCAGCCCTTAGTTTGATGATTTCCTCTCTTCTACTCCTCCTGGGTGAGTTAGCTTCTTTTTGTTTCAGGGCCTTCAGGTGTGCTGTTAAGTTGCTAGTGTATGCTCTCTCCAGTTTCTTTTTGGAGGCACTCAGGGCTATGAGTTTTCCTCTTAGCACTGCTTTCATTGTGTCCCAAAGATTTGGGTATGTCGTACCTTCATTTTCATTGAAGTCTAAAAAGTCTTTGATTTCTTTCTTTATTTCTTCCTTGACCAAGTTGTCATTGAGTAGAGTATTGTTCAGTTTCCCTGTGTATGTGGGATTTCTGTTGTTCTTCTTGCTATTGAAGACCACTTTTACTCCATAGTGATCCGATAAGAGACATGGGATTAGTTCAGTCTTCTTGTATTTGTTGAGGTCTGTCTTGTGACCAATTATATGATCAGTTTTTGAGAAGGTACCGTGCGGTGCTGAGAAAAAGGTATACTCTTTTGCTTTAGGATGAAATGTTCTATATATATCTGTCAAATCCAATTGGTCCAAAGCTTCAATTAGTTTCACTGGGTCCCTGTTTAATTTCTGCTTTCCTGATTGGTCCATTGAGGAGAGTGGAGTGTTGAAGTCACCTACAATTATTGTGTTAGGTGCGATGTGTGCTTTAAGCTTTAGTAAAGTTTCTTTTACGAATGAGGGTGCTCTTACATTTGGCACATAGATGTTCTGTATTGAGAATTCTTCTTGGTGGATTTTCCCTTTGACAAGCAGGAAGTGACCCTCTGTGTCTCTTTTGATGACTTTAGGTTGAAAGTCAATTTTCTCTGATATTAGAATGGCTACTCTGACTTGTTTCCTGGGACCATTTGCTTGTAAAATTGTCTTCCAGCCTTTTACTCTAAGGTGGTGTTTGACTTTGACACTGAGATGTGTTTCCTTTATGCAGCAAAATGTAGGGTCCTGTTTCCATATCCAGTCTGTTAGTCTGTGTCTTTTTATTGGGGAATTGAGTCCATTGATATTAAGAGATATTAAGGAATAGTAATTATTACTTCGTGACATTTTGGGCATTATTATTATTATTATTATTTATATTTGAGTGGTTCTCTTCTTTTGGATTGGATGAGATGGGGTTTCTATTCTGTTTCTTCTGGGGTGTAGTTCCCCACTTGTGTTGGTATTTTTCCCCTATTATCATTTGTAGGGCTGGGTTTGTAGATAAGTATCGTGCAAATTTGGTTTTGTTGTGGAATACCTTGGTTTCCCCATCTATGGAAATTGAGAGTTTTGCTGGGTATAGTAGTTTTGGCTGAAGTTTGTGTTCTCTTAGGGTCTGCATGAGGTTTGCCCAGGATCTTCTAGCTTTCATGGTCTCAGGTGAGAAGTCTGGTGTAATTCTGATAGGTCTTCCTTTATATGTTACTTGTCCTTTTTCTCTTACTGCCTTTAATATTCTTTCTTTGTTTAGTACATTTGAGGTTTTGATTATTATGTGACAGGAAGTATTTCTGTTATGGTCCAGTCTATTTGGGGTTCTATGGCTTCTTGTATATTCATGGCATCTCTCTCTTTAGGTTGGGGAAGTTTTCTTCCATAATTTTGTAGAAGATATTTACTGGCCCTTTAAGTTGTAGATCTTCATTCTCATCTATCCCTATAATTAACACATTGTTGTTTGCTGAGGACTTATAAAGGAAGACTAAGGGATAGATTTGCATACATGCAAGAGACAGAAAAAAAAGGCACAGCCTGTCTTCATATCAAGTTCTGAGAAGTAATATAGAATTCTCTATTGACACAAACGGAAAGAACTCCAAAGTAGAGTCAGATCCAAACTGCAGTAAGTAGAGGTAGTTGGAAATGTGTAGACCACAATAAATTTGTTAAGTTTGTAAGTACAGTAGCAGAAGGCAGACTAGGAATTTAAGAGATGAAGAAGTTACATATTATTATGAACCTACACCTTAAAAAGTACTTATTACCCAATTCCAACAAGGAAATCACACCTGCATTGGATCTGGTCTGTCACTGAATATGGAAACTATAATGGTTCATCATGAATGGTTTTTGTAGCAAGGAGTCAGAGAGCAGAAAGTTATTTTGCTGTTGAAGAACTTCTTCATTCACTTAGCCACATAAGAGCAGACCTTTTGTTCATATACTATAGATTAATAATGAGACATTTATCTTGGGGATTCTTATCCTCATAGGAAGACACATATGAAAATCCACAATTTCCTGATGTTTAAAAAAAATCTGAGCAGGATATAACTATACTGAATGAAGGGAAAATTGGACAAAATTCTATCCCTGTTGATTTAAAAGAACTTTTAAACCTCTAAGGGTCAAGTATTTAGCATTCTTCAGTGCTGAATTGATGAAGCATCTAAGTGCCATCTGTTAGTATTTGCTGTCAATATTTTGTAGAGTATTTAGTAAATTAAGGAAATGCTAATTGATTCCACTGCTCTGTGCAAGGAAACATTTTCTTATCAACTATAGATGGCTAGAAACAGTGCCTGGAGAGAAGAGAGGAGTATTCCATCTTCAAACTAATTCATGAAAATATAACAGGGTAATTATCCTAATACAGATTCATTTTCTCATGGGTGATTATCCGGGTCTATTTTAAATAAAAAGTAAGAAACATCATTGCAGATTTGATTTAGTCAAATAGATTCAGAATGTTGCACCAGAAATTATCTTCTAATATTATTTAAATTCTTTGAATATGGAAACACGATGTTTCCTTGGCTGATGAGGCATTATTTGTTTAGAAATGAGCAATGGTATCCCCATGGGGTCACAGTGAAGCTTTTATCATGAGCAGCCTTTAGGCCACAGTTTGCAATCAGTGAATATTTATATTAGTAGCAATTTCACAAGACAGTAATTATCTTCTCACGGAGAAAAAGGTTAAAAAGAGGCTTCTCCATTGGACACCTACTGTGTGGATAATTAAGTAGCTCCATGGCTTCTTTCATTACTACATTCAATAATAGTTAAATACTAGGGAATCTGGCTATAATCAGATGTGATTTGATGAGATATAGAAGACAGGAAAACAAAACTTTTATCCCTAGTTTTACTTGCTAAATTACTTAATTTAATAGACAATGGTTATCATGTTAATAATAACTTCTTGTTACCTACTGTTGTCCAATGAAGAAAACCAATTAGTAGAAACATAATTGCATCTTGTGACACTCATGAAACTTCATTAGGTTACTTAAAGCAATTTAATTCTTTTTAAGATTATGTTGAAAGTTATTTGTAAGTATAATTCTTAATGGCAATTTAAAGTTGACATGGCTAGGTGCTATTTAGAAAATTATTTATCAGTTTGGGGTAAAGGACTTTTCTGTGTTAATTCATCTCTTGAAGCTAGTATGTCAAAACATCAAACTACAATTTTGACATGATATTACTAAAAATTATTTATAAAATAGTAAAATTGGTTATTATAGTAGAATATTTTTATCAAAATATTAACTTGTGGTATCAAATACAATTAAGTATTAACATTGTTTATAAAACATTAATTTGTTAAACATGAACTAAGTAGAAGCATTTTAAAATAACGTATTGTTAGTTTAGTAGTATAAAACCAATTCCAATACTATTTTTAACCTTATATGGTTCTGCATTACTTGTGATATAATTTCCACCTAAAGGTAAAACAAACATACTATAAATATTTCTCTCACCTTAAGCACTCATTTCAGAACTCTTCTTTCTGCAATCTCAGAACTTAAAATAAGTACAGATAATAATCATTTATTGTTGATTAACTCAGAGAAAGTTTGCATAGGCACTATACCTTAGTTACTCTTATATAGTGTTCATTGAAAGATTTTATAACTAACAGAACTGATTTAATTTAAAAATAATGCAACATACAATTGGAAATCAGACTATCATTTTTATCATACAAAGTTTTAACAACCTCTTTATTTAGTGTTCTCAAGTATATAACTTCACAAGGTACATAGGCTTAAATTTTCTAGAACAGAAGCTGTAGAGCTTACCTTAAAATATTAATAAAACCTCAGCTTAGAGGAACACTATATACAAATCTAGTATTTTGCAAAATCCTAATCATGGCAGTGTAAACAAGGACTCAAACTTCTTGCATATGAAAGCTGCTGAATATAAGACTTGTCACTGACACCAATGATGTTGGTCTTAATATTTTGGGGAACGTATGGATCTACATAAAAGTCTAATAATCAAAATATAGCAAGAAGATTACAATAAACTAAAGAAGCAGTCATCATAATGCAAAGAGGTCAAATGCAAATTTGAAGTAAATATTTACAAACCAAGGTTGTAGGAAAGAGATCATATCTCAAATATTTAAGGAATTCAAACAAACTAAAAAGGAAAAACAAATATGATTAAAAGACACTGAAAATGTATTTGAATGATCATTTGTCAAATGAAGCCTTACAAAGAGCTAGCAAATATTTGAGTACTCAATATTATCATAAGAATGCAAATTACCCTAATATTAAGATATTATCACACTAGATATATGGGGGGCATGAGATGTATGGGGTATGCTCCCAAATAAACACTAGAGATCCAAGAGTGGTAAATATGCAATGTTGTCTCCTTAATTACTAAAATGTATAGCAGTTTTACACCTAGAAATCTGGGAATGAATGTAGTTAATTAATAGCTAGGAGATTTGCACTATCTGTGACACACTTAAATCCCCCTGGCTATGAGTTCACAGACTCTTAATTTCCAGACCTTGAACATTTTTTCTCAGTCAATAAAGTGCATCATTTGTATATTGCAACATCCTAGGTAACTACTGTGTTGTCTGTAGTGCTAGGCCACCCAGACTCCTAAAGACTTCTATATTTATATAAGTAATCACTCTAGTCCCTTATCTTTAGCTCAGTTTATTGAGTCAAGAGAACTAATTTTCATAGAAGAGGTCATATGTACTTTGTAAAGAATTTCAGTCTAAACGTGTCTTAAAATATACTCTACACAAAGGAGTGATTTATCATTGAGAAACTTTTTCCCCCAAAATTATGTTGTGCTTAAATATGAGAGTTTTTAAATTTTTAAATAAACTTCCCAGTGTTAGACTTTAAGACTCTAGAATTTTGAACCAAATTAGCTGATGAGTCATGTTCATTTGGATTTCCTTTTTGCCCCACTTGGATGATTTTCCTGCTAGTCTTGTTGTTTATTGAGGCCCCTACACTGGAGAAAGAATGGTATTATAACATGAATGCTTCTTTTATTTCAGGAGACAGAGGCCATTACAGAAAACCAAAACTATTTAAATACAGAGAACATCTGGCCATGGCTTGCCTAGCCCCAAATGATACATCTACAGCACAACTCCCGTGCCTAAGGTTCAGTAAACATTACAGAATAGTAGCTGAGATGATATTAAGAGCCAGAGAACCAGGGTGCCTTCTAAATGTAACATGGAATCTGCACCCATTAAATCTTAACAACATTATTGCCTAAACAAGATATAAACAAAGACAATACCAGTTGGCATACCAATACTGTTGGGGGTGATCTCATAAAGGACACTCATAGCTGAAAATCTACAAATTAATGACCTCTGTAAGAAGGAAAAATCCTTTTTTCTAAGCATAATCTTCCCAATTACATATCCAAACTCAAGCCGTCAGACATAACCACATATCCATGTGAGCACAGAGAGACTAAGTTGTTCATATCTATAAGTTTATATGTATAGACATATGCGACAAAAATAGTTTAGGAATAAGATAATATGATATTGAGAGGAATAAGGAGGATACTGGAAATGTTGGAAAAAGGAAAAGAGGTGTATAAATAGTGTAATCATGTGTGAAATTCTTAAAATGAAATTTGAAAAGAAAAGTGCAAGTGAAGATAACTTTTGGCAAAGATGTAGGGGGAATTAATTCCTTGTACATTACCTATAGGAATCTAATTAATACAACCATCATGGAGTAGAGGATAGGAGTTATAGGTCATAATGTTTGGCATCAAAAATAAATTATCTTATAGAATTTGATGGCAGAATGGTGATTAAGAGAATCAAGAAAATGGAAAAAAGTAACAAGATGGGGGAATTTTGATCAACTAGTGCCATGCTTTTTGGTATGTTGAAAAATTCTAATACACCTTTATGCAGTAAAACGACAATAAAAATAATAACATACAGCACACTTGTGAATTTTAGAATAAATTGGTTTTGAAAATATATACCAGTCCCTTTACCTAAGCTCAGGAATTGTTAAGGACTCTGGATAAAGCAATTTTGTAAGAGTCAACATTAGTGTACTTCAGTAGGAAAACAATAATTACTGGCCATGATAGGGCCTTCTTTCTACACATGAGCTAATTTGGTTGTGGCTGCATGCTGCATGCACAAACCTGTGTAAGATTAGGCAGATGAAAACCCACCATGGAGAAATAAGATACATGAAATAACATACCTATTGAGAAGCTACTGTCAATTTATATTTCCTGAGGGGGAGGAGATTCAGTGTTGTTCAGTGATACTGCAATTGAAATGCTGTCTGTACTTCACCACACACATATAGCACTAACTAAGTAGAGGGGGGGGCAGAGACAGACAGAGAGAGTGAGACAGACACAGAGACAGACAGAAACAGACACAGAAAAAAAAGGAGAGGGGGTAAGTGTAGAAAGAAAGGGAGAGAGAATCTGAGAGAGAATCAAAGAGAGAAAAAATACATGAAGTTAAAGTTAGGGAAATGCAAATCAAAACAACCCTGAGATTTCACCTCACACCAGTCAGAATGGCTAAGGTTAAAAACTCAGGAGAACACAGGTGCTGGTGAGGATGTGGAGAAAGAAGAACACTCTTCCACTGCTGGTGGGATTGCAAGATGGTACAACCACTCTGGAAATCAGTCTGATGGTTCCTCAGAAAATTGGGCATGACACTTCCAGAGGACCCTGTCATATCACTCCTGGGTATATACCCAGAGGATTCCCCTGCAGGCAACAAGAACACATGCTCCTCTATGTTCATAGCAGCCTTGTTTATAATAGCCAGAAGCTGGAAAGACCCCAGATGTCTCTCAAAGGAGGAATGGATACAGAAAATGTGGTATATTTACACAATGGAATACTACTCAGCAATTAAAAACAATGAATTCATGAAATTTGTAGGCAAATGGTTGGAACTGGAAAATATCATCCTAAGTGAGGTAACACAATCACAAAAAAATACACATGGAATGCAATCACTGAGAAGTCGATTAATTAGCCCAGAAGCTATGAATACTCAAGACACTATTAGCAAATCATATGATCCCAAGAAGAAGGGAGGAAAGGACCCTGGTTCTGAAAAGACTTGATCCAGTATTGTAGGGGAGTACCAGAACAGAGAAATAGGAGGTGGGTGATTGGGGAATGGGCAGAGGGAAGAGAACTTATGGGTCATATGGTGAGGGGGGAACTGGGAAAGGGAAAAGAATTCGGAATGTAAACAAAGAATATAGAATAAATAATAAAAAAATAGTCAATGCAAATCAAAAAAAGAATATAGAAAATAAAAAAAAGAAACAAAAACAAAAACAAAAATAAAGTTGGGAAGGTGGCGAGTAGGTGTCCTACTGCCTGAAACTCTAAAATTTTGAGTGAAAGGATACCATAGTCTTTATGTCATAGCTCCCTAAGGCCCCTTGGAAACCAATTGGAAGTAAATGAATAAACATTTCGATATCTTTACTCAAAGGAAAGAAAGCAATTAGAAAAGAGGGAGCTGGGGTGTAGATTTTATCAAAACTCATTACATACATATATAGAAGTCTCATTTAAATATTAAAAAATACTTTAGTAAAAAACTGTGTATTCTTCCCAGAGAAATGATATATGACTCTGAAGATCTGATTTAATCCTTTTGTAAAGCATGTATGAAACAAATCCTTTTCAAAAAGCCTATTAGTGGTAAAAATTCTGTGTTGTGTTGTAGTAGATAAAATAAGCTCTTATGTAATTAGGTTGAATGTATACATTTCTTCTCAGAGAAGTTTAAAACTGACAAAGAAGCACTACGTGCATTATAAAACTTTGTTTTGTTCATTTGACAATAATATGTCTAAATGACACAAATTTTATATGTGTAATTTTCATTGATGTAAAGCTATTTTTACATGTCAATTGATTTGCAGTGTTTTTGTTTTGTTTTGTTTTGTTTATACAATATATCCTGAGATGAGCCTCCTTCCCTCTCTAATTACCAGTCCCCCTCTTCCCTTTCTCTCTCTCCCAGAAACACTGCTCCTTCATTTTCCTAAATAAAAGAGCAGACCTCCCAGTGATAAGAACACGTAATAAGACAACATAAACCCTCACTCATATCAAGGCTAGATGAGGCAACACTATATGAGCAAAGGAGTCCCAGGATCAGGCAAGCACAATCCGTTAATGTCTACAAGAATTGCCTGTGTTCCTTCTAGTACTCATGTTCTTTCCATACTTCAACATAGTTTAAAGCATTCATCATATCCTCAGAACTTGATCATATTCCTGTGTTGTTCTCACTGTTGTAGTACTCAGAGCATTTAATCATAAAGTATATGCATCCTCTTAAAAATCCATATTCAGAAATTGAGGATGACAGCATGAGAAACACACACACACACACACACACACACACACACACACACTCTCTCTCTCTCTCCCACACACATACATACACACAGAAGTAAACAAGGAGTGTAGTAGGTAAATGATGCAGAGATAAATAGATAAATAGATTATAGAGAGATATTTGAACCCAATAAGAGAACCACATAGCTGGAAGAATATAAATACTAATTCAGTATAATAATAAAGTTATAACTTTATTTTATATATCTATATATAGATATAGGTATACTCTTTGTATATATACATTATATTATATATATTATTTTAAATATATAATAAATTAAATAATATTGTTCAGCCACCAAGAAATTATTTTCAGAAAAACAGGAAGTTACCATGAAAGGTATGACTACCAGTTTTTACTAAACTGCCTTTCACATAAAATTTAAACTCAACATTTAATGACACTAATGAAAGTTTTCACTACTTCTAAGCTTTCCCCATGTGATGGTAATTAGCATGGAGGTGTTATTCACTCTTGTCCTAATATAGGCTTCCTTTTAACCTTTCTCAGAGGTCTCACTATTTTTTGCTTCACTGATTTGCTTTATTGAACATTATACGACATGGCAAGCAATTAAGTATGATTGTGTAGAAAATTAAATCAGCAAAAGTGCATTAATGGTCAGGTTTAAATACATAAGCAACAAAATTGAGGTAAAGGTTGCAGTTCTATATTTAACTTTTCATATTGTGCTTGAGTATTATAGAGTGTAAAATGTGTTAAATCTTTCATGCTTTGAAGAACATTAAAATGTTTCTTCACACTGGATTTATCTTGTGGGAGGCTTTAAAGTCCTGTTATGAAATATCATTATTATTCTCTTTAATAACACAGCCACTGTGAAGTTCGATTTGTTGTTCTCATCTTGGAAGAATGGGGATACATTTGAATGAATAGAGTTCTATAACTCAAGCACACAGTGTATGATAGAATATTAATTTACATCATGGGAAGTTATATGAGCTGAATAATCCATCAATTGTTCAACACTCTTTTCCTTTTAAAGAATAGTTCTAAAAACCCTTTTATTTAGACATGTTTGTACAACTTTTTGCTCACTGTCACAGATAATAACACTTTTTCTTTCCTCTTCAAACTTTTCGCATGAACCTGTTTTTTAGGTGGTTGTTTAATTTTTCTTTGTAGTTTCATGTGGTTCCTTTGACACACTGTCTCAATTTGTAATCCAAATTGACCTAAAACTTTCTATCTGAACCGGGTATGTCCTTGGGTTTGCCTTCCAAGTACTGCCATTAGCATGATCCACAACACATAGCAACAACCATGCCGTCATAGCACCTATCAATTAAAATTAAATCACTGAGGAAATTGAAATAATTGGGAGGCAATGTCCATGATCCTGATCTCCACATAGGCATGTACATCAGTCTCCAACACCATAATTTTTATATTATATATTATAGAAGAAATGTCTTGGATCTTTGCTATCACATGATCATTCTATTATTGAGTATTATGGAGTGTAAAATATGTTAAATCATTCATGCTTTGAAGAACATTAAAATGTTTCTTCAAACTGGATTTATATGGTGGGAGGCTTTAAGGTCCTGTCATGAAATATTATTATTATTCTATTTAATAGCACAGCCACTGTGAAGTTCGATTTGTTCTCATCTTGGAAGAGTGGGGATATATTTGAATGGATAGAGTTCTATAACTCACAAACACATAGTGTAGAGAATAATAACAAAATATTTCATTTTTCTACCTTTAAAATAATTTTATTTTACTTTTTTCTAATTCAATCACTTTACAATGACCAAATTCATGAAGAAAATAAAGTGTTTAATGTAGTATAGCCCACAATCAAATAATAGTTATGTAACATCCTGTCCATTTTAACTCCTCTCTAGTCACTTAAATAAGATAAATCACATAAATTTCTTCTGCTTTAAATTACATATACCCACATAGGAACACATTCGGATATGTCTTATCTGAATTGTGTGGTGTGGTGAATTCTAAAGAAATGAGTATGTCAGTTTTATGACAAGATTCTGATGTAATATAGAAAATATATCACAGCACATCAATCATTAAAATGTTTGACAATTTTGGGTATTTAAGTTTAAAAGACTTGTCACAATTTTACCTATCAGGAATCTGGAGCTGGAGAACTGGCTAACACTTATAACACTTCATGCTCTTACAAATGACACTGATTTAGTCAGAAGCACCTACAAGGTAGCTAGCAGTTGTAATTCCAATTCCATGGCATCTGACACAGTCTACTGGCAAAACAGGCACTGTATGTATGAGATGTATATTCACAACAGAGACAAAACATTCCTACACACATTTTTACATCAAAAGTCTAAAAACATTAACCAAACATCCAAATACATGGAAAAAAACAAAAATCCCTCAAAACCAAAATCAATAAAAGTCAAAACTGGCTCCCACTCCTGGGCTCTGGTGATCACTGCTGTTTGCCACACTGACCAGCTGCAGCTCCGGAAAAGGCTCAGGTCCAACCCACCCAGTAACATCTTGAATGAGGAGAACAGACTACAGTATCTCAAATGCCTGACTTTTGTTTTCTTTGTTTTTTGATTTTTGTTTTTTGTTGGTTTTTTTTTCATCCTGTTGAGTGAAAATACTGAGCCCTTTAAAGACTTTTTGATATCAGAAAATTACTGCTTTTGTTGAGGATATTAACAACAAATTTGGCATTAAGAAACTGACTTCAAATATAGATAAAATATATGTTACATATTTTATTTCTTAAAAGATTTTTTATAATAAAATCATTTGATTTATATGATGACTTACATAAAATGATTATTACATAAAAGCTAACTGGTACATGTAATTATTACATTAAAGTTCACTGTTAGAAAATATAGAGGGTCTACTCACAAAGATCTGATAAAATTGAAGAAATATACAGACAACAGTATTAAAATAGGAGAATTTTAGGGAAAATAATGACCAAGCATTCTTAAAAGATTTTTAAAACATGTATTTATATCTTTTTACTAAAATATTTTCATATTTTAAAATGAGAATTTATTTGTATTTCATGTGTATGAGTGTTCCACCTGCATCCTTGTACACCACATGTGTCCCTGGGGCCCACGAAAGTCAGAGAATAGAGCCCAGGATAGAATGCTCTGTCCAAACCTGAACCAACTCTGAGTTATTATTTTGACAACCCTGTGTTTTCTTAGATTTGGAAGCCAAAATCTCCCATAAATACCTCATGGTGCAAATGTCAGATAATTATGTATAAAGCCAAATGTGTCACTCTGGTGTGCCCTCAGGCATGCTACAACTCTTTCCTACCAATTATACTCTCCACAAGGAAGTGTTCACAAGTTGCATCAGAAGAACTGGAGCTTATGCTAACAGAAACATAATAGTTAATATTCTTAATTTTCAATAACCTCACTGGAAAGATGGCATCCTTTTGACAAAAAGGAAATATTATGGAAAATATTAGAGTCCACAATATAAGGATAGAAGAAGGGATAGAATAATTACTGAATGGTAAAGAGCAAGAGAACCAAGGTAAGCTTCAATCCCACCACCAAATGGCAGCACACAAGAGTCTTTAATTCCAGTTCAAGAGGACAGAACATACTGTTCTCAGCTCCATCCTCTGACTTCCATGGGCACTAAGCACACATGTGGTATACAAACATGTAGATAAAACACTTTCTCTCTATATATAAAATAAAAATCAATCCTGATTTTAAAACTGAAAATATTTTAATAAAAATATATAAATACATGTTTTAAAAATCTTTTAAGAAATAAAGTATTTAACTGATAAAATGTATCAAAGTAGCATTAGCATTGATATCAAACTTGAAAAACAATTCCATTAGATGAAATAATGATGACAAATAGAAATAAAATTCAAATTATTCATTATAACAATGTGAATATTTAAATATATCTATTAAATACATAATATTGTATATTAATATATAGTCATATTTTTCTAAAATTTATAGAACAATTATATATTTGAGAACAATAATTCAAGAATTAGATAGGAACTAGGATATATTGGAGTAATAACTAAAAAGTACATATAGCTTAAATGGAGAAAGTTTTTCTGAAATATTACCATAGAATAGTAAGTCTATTTGAAATGAGGAAATTTTAAATAATTTATAGCTTATTTGAACATTAAACTGTCAGTTGCACATCATCAGACCCTAGTTACAACATTTAATTTTAACCTATATTATAATTTTATTGAAAATATATTTTTATCATATTTTATTGTCTTAGTCAGGGTTTCTATTCCTGCACAAACATCATGACCAAGAAGCAAGTTGAAGAGGAGAGGGTTTATTCAGCTTACACTGTGAAACTTTGCTGTTGATCACCAAAGGAAGTCAGAACTAGAACACAAGCAGCTCAGAAAGCAGGAGCTGATGCAGAGGCAATGGAGGGATGTTCTTACTACCCTGCTTTCTTATTAGTTTCAGTGTGTCTGGTTTTATGTGGAAGTCCTTGATCCACTTGGAGTTGATCTTAGTACAAGGAGATAAGAGTGGGTCGATTCGCATTCTTCTGCATGTTGACTTACAGTTGAACCAGCACCATTTGTTGAAAAAAAAACTCTTTTTTCCACTGGATGGCTGTAGCTCCTTTATCAAAGATCAAGTGACCATAACTCTGTGGGTTCCTTTCTGGGTCTTCAATTCTTTTCCATTGATCTACTTGCCTGTCGCTGTACCAATACCATGCAGTTTTTAACACAATTGCTCTGTAGTACTGCTTGAGGTCAGGGATATTGATTCTGCCAGATTCTGCCAGAAGTCCTTTTATTGTTGAGAATAGTTTTTTTTTGCCTTTTTTTTTTTGTTTTTTTTTTTTTTTTTTTTGTTACTCCAGATGAATTTGAGAATTGTTCTTTCTAGATCAATGAAGAATTGATTTGGGATTTTCATGGGTATTGCATTGAATCTGTAGATTGCTTTTGGCAAGATGGCCATTTTTACTATATTGATCCTGCCAATCCAAGAGCATAAAATATTTTTCCATCTTCTGAGGTCTTCTTCAATTTGTTTCTTCAAGGACTTGAAGTTCCTGTCATACAGATCTTTCACTTGTTTGTTTAGAGTCATTCCAAGATACTTTATATTGTGGCTATTGCCCTCCCCCCTTGATCACTAATTGAGAAAATGCCCCACAGCTGGGTCTCACGGAGGCTCTTCCCCCAACTGAAGCTCCTTTCTCTGTGACAACTCCAGCCTGTGTCAAGTTGACACACAAAACCAGCCAGTACAATTGACCTCTTGTCAACTTGACACAAAAGCATATCACTATTAAGCCTCAACCCTTACTTTCTTAATCATTCCTAAGATCTAAATAACTTTAAAAGTCCTACAGTCTCTACATATTAAAAGTTCAATCCCTTTAAAATATCCAACATTTTTTAAAAATTCAAAGTCTTTTAAAAATTCAAAGTCTTTTAATTGTGGGTTCCACTAAAATACCTTCTTACTTCAAGAAGGAAAAATATCAGGGCAGAGTCACAATCATAAGCAAAACCAAACTCCAACCATCCAATGTCTGGGATCCATTCAAGATCTTCTAGGCTCCTCCAAGGGCTTTGGTCACCTTTCCAGCTCTACACTTTTTAGCATATACCTTGCCTTTAGGCTCTGGCTGCTTGTACTTCACTGCTGCTGTTCTTGGTCATATCATGCTACTGGCATCTCCAAAACACTACTGTCTTCTGCTGTAACTAGGCTGTACCAATAGCCTCTCATAGGCTCTCTTCATGGTGCTAAACCTCACTCCTTGGCATGACCCCTTCAGTCCTGGGCCATCAACCTTTGTCAGTGGCCTTCTATAGCCTCTCACAGGGCCAGAACTCAGCTTCTCTACCTGACCCCTTCATGCCTTCAAAACCAGTACCACCTGGGTGACTCTTATACATTACCAAGTCCAGCCACAGCACAAGGTACAACCTTGGTTAGCTCTAACCACAGCCTCTGTGTACTCTTAGATAATACTTCCCAGAAGATCTCACCTCAGTGATGCTGGTCTCTTAGTAATCATTACTAATTTCTGAGCTCCAGCATCAATAGTCCCAGAAACACAAAGGTTCGCTTTAGTGGTTCTGGTATCTTGCTAATCACAGCTGATTCTTCAGCCCCAGCTAACCAAAAGCCAGAATCTTCACAACCAAAACATGTCCCTAATAAGAGTCTTTAATCTTCCCTCTGAAATTTCATAAGCCAGGCCTCCATACTCTGCACTGTTCTCAACATTATCTTCCAAGCTCCTACAGAACATCCCACAGAGCTCTCAATATACCAATGGCTATTTTAGCTCAAAGTTCCAAAGTCCTTCCACAGTCCTCCCCAAAACATGACCAGGTTGTCACAGGAATACCCCACTATTCTGTTACCAATTTGTCGTAGTCAGGGTTTCTATTCCTGCACAAACATCATGACCAAGAAGCAAGTTGGGGAGGAGAAGATTTATTCACCTCACTTTCCACAGCTTATACTGTAGAAACATTGCTGTTGATCACCAAAGGAATGCCAAGACTAGAACTCAAGCAGTTCAAGAAGCAGGAGCTGATGCAAAGGCCATGGAGAGATGTTTCTTACTGGCTTGCTTTCTTATAAAACCCAAGACTTGTAAGCCCAGAGATAGTACCACCCACAAGGGGACCTCCCCACTTGATCACTATTTGAGAAATGCCTTACATTTGGATCTCATAGAGGTACTTCCCCAACTGAAGCTCCTTTCTCCGTGCTAACTCCAGCCTGTGTCAAGTTGACACACAAAACCAGCCAGTACAATTATAGTCTGATTATGGTTTTCCCTCCATCACACCCACCTACATCCCAGCACTTCCCAATCTACCCAAATCTGCATTCTGTTCCCTCTCATTAAAATATAAACAGAAATATAAAAAGGCAATGAAATAAAAGATAAAACAGAAACAAGATAATGCTGATAGGACATCACAAAAAAAAAAAAAAAGAAAAAGAAAAAGAAATAGATCCAAAGGAAAAGTTTAAGAGATACATATAGACATAGAGATACACATCTTCATACACTCGGCAAGTCCATGAAACCATGAAACAGGAAAACATTAACACATACACAAAGAACCTGTAGAAGGAGGAACATGGGCAGGAGTAAGAAGCTGAGGAAGAAGGGGAAGAAAAAGGAGAAGGAGAAGAAGAAAGAAGGAGAAAAGTGGGAGGGAGATGAGGAGGAAATTGTAGAGGAGGGGAAGAAAGAGGAAGGCAATGGAAAGAGAAGGAGGAGGAAAGAAAGAGGGAAAGGATATGGAGGAGAGGAAAAGGAGAAAGGGGAAAGGAAGGGCATGGGAACATGACAACTTGACCAAACTTTATGACACAGAGAACTTTCAAAGTGCCATTGAATTAGGATTGTGTTGACCATCACTACTGGGGATAAGACTTTCCACTAAGTATGGTTTGTATACCAAGGGCTATTTTGTAAGAGAAAATCAATTTTGTAAATCCTTTGTAAAGGATTATCAATTGGAGAGAGATTCTGGCTTAGATATAGGGCATGTCTTCATCATTGTTCAGTGCTAGAACACATTTGACTTAGACCTTAACAGGCCCAGTACACGCTGCCACACTATCTGTGAGTTCATATGTGGTTCAGCTCTGTCTTATATCCGAAAGCCTTACATTTTTTGTTTTTCTCATGTCCTTTTGCTTTTTCCCTTTTCTCTTCCTTGAGGTCTTTGGACCATAAGGGGGGAAATTGGATAGAGCCACTCTATGTAAGGCTGAGTATTCCTATATCTATCACTTTGTGCATATTATTGAGCTATGAGGAACATGATCTGGTATTGGGTGAGGGAAAAGGACTGAAGCCCTGAGGGTGAGCAGAAAGAATGGAAAGAGGCAACCTCAGGAGATAGGAAGTTGGTGGGAACATCCAGAATACACCAGAGACCAGGGAGGTGAGACTCTCAGGACTCAAAGGAAGAGACATTAGATGAATGACCTACCACAGGAAAACAGGGCATCAAATGAGGGAGAGTGTCATCCCACATTCAAAACTCTGACCCATAATTGTGCCTTTCTGAAAGAATTACAGGGATGGAAATGGAGAGGAGCTTAAGGAATAGTAGGTCCAGCGACAGATCCAAAGTGGGATCCAGCCCAAGGAGAGTTCCCAAGGCTTGACATTATTACTGAGGCTATGGAGTGCTCACTAAAAGGTACCGAGAATGACCACACTCCAATAGTGCTAATCTTTAAAGACATTCCACTCAATGTTGTTATAAAGTTTTTTTTTTTTAAATTGGCATGCTTAAATGGCCATCTTATGGAGACTGTAAATTTCTGAATTGACAAGTTATTTTCCATATTAACACTAAAGTATTTTGTTTTCTCATTAAGTTTATCTATTAGGCTTACACAATTAAAATACATAATTTTTAAATTAAAATTATAATTATTTTTATATTATAACTATAATATCTATTTCAGAGAACATCCCCTCTATTTGTACTCTGTCAACCAATGATACTTTATGTGATAAAGTTAGACAAGTAAATAGACCATGTAACTGCTTTTACAGCTTTCTTGAAATGTATACATTATAAAAATTTAGAATTTCTCAGTTTTATTTTATCCTTGAACAAAAAAAATATCATGCTAAAATTAAAGATACAATTAAAAGTACGTCTAGTTCTAGAAGATACTTCTCATGATTTATGGTATTTATATACTATAGATTTCAACATTAAAACTTCAGTTTCTTTAATGTTTTAATTTGTTCAGTTTTCCTTCAGATGCTGTTGAAGAAAATGTCTCAGTTGTGGTTAAAGAGAATATGAGTATAAGGCTCTATTTTCTTTCTATCTTTTTTAATTTTAGGATTTAAAGTTATATGAAGAAATTTTAATATAATATTTGCTTGATGCCAAAGCCCAAGTTTTCATTCTAATTTTAAAATAAAAAATCATTAGTCATTAGAGAAATGCAAATCAAAACAACCCTGAGATTTCACCTCACACCAGTCAGAATGGCTAAGATTAAAAACTCAGGAAACAGCAGGTGTTGGCGAGGATGTGGAGAAGGAAGAACACTCCTCCACTGCTGGTGGGATTGCAAGCTGGTACAACCACTCTGAAAATCAGTCAGGCAGTTCGTCAGAAAACTGGACACAATACTTCTGGAGGACCCAGCCATACCACTCCTGGGCATATACCCAGAAGATTCCCCTGCTTGCAATAAGGATACATGCTCCACTATGTTCATAGCAGCCTTATTTATAATAGCCAGAAGCTGGAAAGAACCCAGATGTCCCTCAACAGAGGAATGGATACAAAAAATGTGGTATATATACATAATGGAGTACTATTCAGTCATTGGAAATAATGAATTCATGAAATTCTTAGAGAAATGGATGGAGCTAGAGAACATCATACTAAGTGAGGTAACCCAGTCTCAAAAGAATACCCATGGTATGCACTCACTGATAAGTGGATATTAGCCTAGAATCTTGGGACACCAAAGACACAATACACATACCAAATGATGTCTGACAAGAAGGAAGGAGTGGACCCTGGTTCTGGAAAGGCTCAAAGGATCAGTGTAGGGGAATACCAGAACAGGGAAGTGGGAAGGGGTGGATGGGGGAACACAGGGAGGGAAAAGGGCATGTGGGACCTTTGTGGGGCAGGGAACCAGAAAAAAGGAAATGAAATGTAAATATAGTATATATTCAATAAAAAATATTAAAAAATACTAATCCAAAAAAATAGGCACAACTAGAAGAATGGTATACAGAATAGTAAAACACACATACACACACACACACACACACACACACACACACACACATATCCTTTAAAGAACATGAGCCAGTAGTTTGTCAATAGTCTAAACTGTTTAAAATCAAATGAGAATAAAAAGGGAGAAATGGAAGGAAGGAGAGAGATAAAATGTCGGAGAGAGATTATTTTAATGTATAAAACAACTTACTTTCAATGTGAGATAGTTTTTTTCACAAAACTATCAGTTTATTAAAATTTGCAGCCATATGGTCATATAAATCATAAGAAATTAACTTCATGATATCTTAAATGATGACCTGGTAAAGTAGATTTACACTGGTTACCACAATAATTATACATTTTATAAATTGTAAATAAAATTTATTTAATTTGATTGATTTTTTAAATAATAGTATTACTAGTTTAAAATACTAGTATTATTAAAAATAATTATTATTGTTATTAATTATCTGACAATAAAAAATCATGTGCCCTGGTGACTTTCACCTCCTGGTCTTTCTATGTCTGCCCTTGTGACCTACCTATGTCCTGTGTGGCTCACATACTGACTGGAACATTGTCAAATTCCTAGAGGCTAGCACTCCCAGGAAGGATGTGTCTTTCTTCACTTGCTTCCACAACAAAAGCCATTAGCTAAGAAGAGCCAGCAAGGGAGAGGTCCATGTCTTCTGGGCCGATGAACATTAACCAGGCTTCAGGCTCCGCCCCTGAAAGTACATCTGCAGATGGACTTTGGTGGTGATGAGGGTTGCAGATATCAACAACACAGGCTTATCAGAATCACTGACCCACTCATGTCCCTCAGGTTTTGCATGGACTGTGAGTATCAACATGGTTTCAAGTGATTATACATGCTCCGTGCATATCAGCATGGCTTCCCAAGGCAGCGGAGCACAGAATCATCACTGAGGTATCCGACAGTGGCACATGCTACATAAGTCCACTTGAATCTCAGGCTTCATCGAAGCATAAAGCAGCAGCACGGATCATCAGCATGGCCTGCAGTGTTGTTGTGGACCATGTTGGACTTCGCGGAGGTCTAATATAGAAAGTGAAGCTTTTCTCACTTCTGGCCTCAGTATTTGCAAAGACAGTGCAATTCCATACCCAGTGGCAGGTTCAGAGGCTCAGTCTGTCTGCTTAAGTGCCATGCTGCTGTAAACACAATCCTGCGTATTCTACCGGGCAACTACAGCATGCAGACCTCAGTTCTCCTTCTCACCTGTCTCCACCATGAAGTCCACCTCTTTCCCTAGCTCAATGCTCCGTTTCTCTATCCTTTCTACTTCTCCATCACATATTAGTTCTTTGCTATTGCATTGGTTGTCTTCCCAAAGGTCTGGACTGTGCTTCCTTGTAGGAACTGGAACATGGGTGAAAAGTGTCAGAGTCGGGTGAGGAATCCTGGGAAATCATATTCCAGAGCCCAGCATCAGGGTGCTGATCTGACTTTATTGCAAAGGCTTATAAACAGTGGTTAAACCAATCCCAAGCCTCTAAATCCTTGGCCAGTAAAATCTTGACACACTGACTCTGTATCCCAATGAAATTCCTGCCTGATGAGGTTACTCAAAGGAGAAGAGGGAAATATAGTCACGTTAGGACTTCCGTGAACACGGAGAAAACAACCACTCATCTGGCTTACGTTCCTTTTTATTGTCTAACCAATGTTCGCGGAACCATCTTAGATCTAATACTATGAATGGCAGATTATGGCTCTTCATGGAGTCACACAAGCCCGCGGATCCACTGTTCTCCCTCCCGCTTTTCCTTCACCACCTTAATCTCCACGTCCCCTACCATGCCCTGTAGCAGCGCTTGCTCAGGTGTCTTCCCAGGATTCTTACATTGCAAATCACCTTTTGTGCTGGTATCTGAATGTGTGGTACGCATGCAGACGTGTACTGATGTCTTCATATGAGGAGGCTGGAGGCTGGAGGTTGATATCAGGTGTCTTCAATACCTCCCCACTTTATTTACTTATATGGGGTCTCTTGCTAAATCCAGAGCTGAATGCTGGGCTTGTAACTGACAGTGTAGCTGCATGGCTTCCATGTGAGTGATCAGCAAGAGCTTCATTCCATGAAAAAATCCCTGGTCCTGCATGGAGCTTACTTGCTATATGCACAACTAATAAGAGTGGGGGAGAGACATCTAAATGCAGATGAGGGGGGAGACCTCTTTTGGTCTACAGAGAATTCAGTGATGGGAGTTATACCACAAAGAAAACACAAACACACACACACACACACACACACACACACACACATACCCCACATATCACTTATCAACATATTCTAGCAGAATAATAATCCATTGCATGTGGGACTCTCCTGAAAATTGCCAGAGGTTTCAATGAATCACACCAAAGTCAAGCATCTGGACTAACATGTCATTTTTCAGGTAAAATACCTCATGGTCCCTCAACTCTGAGAAGCAAGCAAGCAAATAAAAAAAATCAAAACTCTCTCTCTCTCTCTCTCTCTCTCTCTCTCTCTCTCTCTCTCTCACACACACACACACACACACACACACACACACACAAACAAACATTTGGATTATTTCTCCCTCCCTCCCTTTCTCCCTCTCTTTCCCTCCCTCTTGTCTCCCCCCTCTCTAAAGAAGCTAGAGAAGTGATTTCCAGGCAAATTTATAGTTTGAAACTTCATGACTTCATGTTAAAACATCAGAAAATTATACCACTAAGCTAGAACATTTTACGTTTAACATGTAAGCTTACAGGGAATCAATACTGACAGAAGATGGAACAGGATAAATTGAATAAGTTTCACCCATGGTATAAAAACAAACAAATAAACAAAAAAAACCCTAGCATATTGACAATATGTCATCTAAGGCTGGAGAGGATTTGTGTAATAAATTGAAAACACCTTCTTGCAGCAGGATAATGAATTAACATAGGTCACAGTAAATACCATATTGTCCCATATGTCCCATTCATTGGAGGTAGAAAAATCCAGTACAAGTTAGTCTACAATAAATTATTGACCCGTACAGGAAAACAGGATCTACTTAAATATATTTTCTACCTAAAAACAAAATTTCCTGTCATAGATTATAATCCTGAGATTTTGTTATAATGTTTTAGATACAAAAAAATACATTTCAACCTCTCATTTGGATTATTCCTTAACAGCTATAATAGATATATTAATTTATTATGACATGAAATTTAGTTTGCAATAGCAGGTACATTCATCTTGCTTAGAGGATTGTGTTTTCATTCTAATGAAATAAATTACTTTATACACTGCTTCTTTCAAAGTAAGATGTCATTGTCCAAAATTCCCAGAGTTGAAACAAAATCATCTTTCTGAATAATTAATATGTGGGTTTAACTTAAAACTACACTGACGTGAATTTGTTTTTTTTTTTTTAAATTCTCTGTGATGGGCCAGATAAATGGCCACAAGTGTCCTGCTTAAAAGAGGCTGTCCCTTAGAAAGCCCAGTTTAACATGTCCTTAACATGTTAATGTTAAACGAGTTTGTAGAAATTTTCAAGAAAATTAAAGGCCATATTTCCCTAATCACTTTGAAGATGAGGAATAACTGGAGAAACAAATGTAATTGGCTGATAGCTCAAATTACTGGAGCCATTGTCATTTGGAGAGCAGAGTCCGATTCCTGGATGTGGTTTTAATTTAGAAGGTGAGGACATCTCAGAAATTACTACAATGTACAGTAGTGGACAGTAATGTTTCTCAGATTGTTCAAGGGGAAATATTGGAAAAGGAAATTGCTTACTTTGATACTATGATGAAGATTACCTAGAAGTAAATAGAACAAAAATTAAACAAGGCATTCTTTTAATAAAAGTATGGAATTATCAATCAGCTCATTCTCCGAAACTTCTCTGTGACTGTCTCCTTTAAGAAGATGTTTTAAAGATGAATTTTCCAGGTAATTATTTCTGGATAAATAAGTGTCCATTTATTTTTATTGATTTGTTGCTAAGGACAGTCTATGGTCTCTGTGTTTTAGATACTTTATAGTTTACTTATGAGTTTTGCAACTTTTTCAAAACATATGTAATAATGTTAGGGTTTTTGTGGTTATTGGTGACTGTGATCTTTTGTATATGTAAGGCCCAGGGAATGGCACTATTAGAAGCTGTGGGCCCGTTGGAGTGGTTGTGGCCCTGTTGGAGTAGGTGTGTCACTGTAGGCTTGGGGCTTTAGTACCCTAGTCCTAGCTGCCTGAAAGTTTTCCACTAGCAGCCTTCAGATGAAAATGTAGAACTCTCATCTCTGCCTGCACCAGGCCAGCCTGGATGCTGCCATGGTGATGCGTAGATGATAATGGACTGAACCCTGAACCCGTAAGCCAGCCCAAATTGAATGTTGTCCTTTATAAGATTTCCCTTGGTCATGGTGTCTGTTCACAGCAGTAAAACCCAATATAAGACATTGACTAAATCCTGTGCTTTGTGTTATGAACTTTATTTATATAATTCTATTTACTTTATCTTCTAGTCTTATTCATAGTGGATGAGTAACTGTAAAACAAAATGAAGTGGAAGAATTTGATAGCTAATTTCTATACATTGATTACAAAATTGAATATATGTATATAAAAGAATATATAGATGCTTATAAATTATATATGCCAGCATGTAATTTATATGTAAAGCAGGTATATAATTTAGTATATCAGTGAGGTATATTTCATAAACATGCTTTTAAAGCCAATTATTTTAAATGATGAATTTAAAACTGAATTGGCCACCTTAGAAGCAGACATGCTTTGATATGAAATGCTTTGTTTACGATATGATTCTTTTGTTCTTTATAACACTTCATCTTATAAATGTTTAAAGAAAAGAGGAGGTAAAATGAAAGACATTTTTATGCAAATCTTTGATTACTGTAAAATACCTTGAGCTTTTTAGTGGTAATGGTTTTAAAACCAGATAGGGAGACTTTGGAAATCCCTCCCTAAGATCATATTTGACAAAACTTAGATGTGATTGCCTATCTCAAGTCTTTCATTGTGTATTCCAGAATAAATTTTTATATTTTCATAGGTTTATGAGTTCCCTATTAATATTTTCCAGAAACCAAAAAAATGTTTATCTATTTATCTTCTTTTTAAGATCTATATCTATATTTTATATATCATTTAACACATATCTATTGTGTATGTATTTGTATTTAAGAATATAACTATCTATCATATATATATGCATCGATCATCATCTATCCACCTATCATTTCTGTACTATTTTCCCATTAATTTTATGAAATTCACTTTGGACAACACCTTATATGATTATAGATGACTAACTTAATCTAGGAGAGACTTTTTGTATTTTAATATAATGAAGCATTTTTTTGTTTGTTTTTGTTTTTTGAGACAGGGTTTCTCTGTGTAGCTCTGGCTGTCCTGGAACTCACTCTGTAGACCAGGCTGGCCTTGAACTCAGAAATCCGCCTGCCTCTGCCTCCCAAGTGCTGGGATTACAGGCGTGCGCCACCACACCCTGCTCTTTTTGCTTTTTTTGGGGGGGGCGTTGAAGCATATTTTAAACATTTTGTTATACAAATATTATCTTTCAATGTATTTATTAAAATGTGCATGTTTTTCTGACTCTTGATGAAATGTACTATAGGAAGTTATTCCTAATTTGACCATATATTCCTGATATCTTAAATTTCTGCTAAAACAACAATTAATTTGAGCATTATCTTTGTTATATAATAAGTACACTGATAACAATATCAAGTAATCTTTTTCCATTTGTTACACAATAATTGAACAGGGGTGATGGTCTTAGGATAAAATCATTTCCAGATACGTACTAAACAAGATTATATATGTATATAAAAGTGAAGAAATGTTCCCCAAGGGAATAACCAGGGTAGTTGTTTAAAATGAGACTTTTAAAGTTCTCCATTTATCAAGCAGAATCCTGGTGATTTGCATTTTGCTTATGGTGTTAGATCTGCCCTACATAATATGTACACAAGGACCTCTATCTTGAAACATCTTTTGATTTTTATAACCACTTCAGGGAAACAGATGAGAGTATGCAAACATAGATTATTGTACTAGAATACTCTTTTGTTTCTTCCTTCATATTTTAATGATATTTTCTCCACTGTAGGCAGTTCATGTGGATACAATTGTGCTACAAAGCAGTGGCAATCCTAGTGTATCGCAAACTTTAATCAGTGAAAACAAAACTACTAGATACAATGTGGAGTATATATGATATTTAAGGTCATCTTTTAGTTTGGGGGATTTATGTGGTTTGTTTGTTTGTTTGTTTGTTTGTTTGTTTGAAAAGTACTGTAGGCAAAGACACCTCATCCATATGTTATTCTAGGAGGATTATAAGGGTATTAAAAATAAAATTATGTGATATTTATGTGAGTATTCCTTGCTGTAGACATTCCAAGCAAAGTTATCAAGGCAAAGGAAAGATTTACTCATTGAGGTAATAATAGTTTATTGTCCCAAACAAATTTTGTTTTGCTTTGCTTTGTTTCTGATGAAATTAATAATTATAAATTCTAGATTTCCCTCATTCTCAAAGTGTTTGTTTCTTATTTTACTTTCTGTTATAAAAAGGCTTCCTAACTTTTTTATTCTTTCTCTGTTTCCCTGATTAACTTGTGAAGATTGGAAGTGGATGAATAAATTTCCTAACTCCACATTATAAAACAAGTGACTGTGACCTATATAAAGCTGCTCAGATTAAAAAAATACTAAATTTTGTCAGAAATTACTTATAAGCCAATTATTCCAGGTATGTTATTTGTTCATTGGAAAAAAGAACCCCTCAGGGAAGAAAACCAGACACCACTGTCCTACTTTAGGTGTCTAAATAATGAATCACAGTAGCATGCCTCTCTTGGGAAAATATGTCTGCTATACTAATAGTTCTCCTGCAAAACCTTTGCAACTTAATGTGTTCAATAGTGTCAGGAGAGATGGGCCAAGAGGGTCTTAAACTCTTAATTTTCTTGGAATACATTAGCATAGTTTGTAATTATCATTTTCTAAGAATCCGTTGAATTATAAGCTGCATAATTTTCTTCTTTCCTTAAAAATAAACATTTTTCTAATTAAACAGACTAAGCATGAACTGATTTGCCCTCTAAAATTATGCTTTTAAGTGATGCCAATGAGCATATTTATAATTCAGAAAATTTTAGGTTAGATCTATCCATAACTAAAAACCACCTGCTTTACTTGAAGTAAAAGCATACTTCCAGGAAACACATTAAAAAAATATTCCCTCAATATGTGGATGTGGGTCTATGGGGGAATTCTCACATAGGTATTTACATATGCACATATACCATGGCACAAGTGTGGATGTCTGAGGACAATTTTCAGAAGACAGTTTGCTTCTTCTGTCTTACAGTCCTGGTATAAACCTTGGGATTCCCAGTGAGCCATCAAATAGGCCCCAAATCAGTTTTAGCTGTATGGACACATTGACAGGTACATGAAGTTGATTTCTGCAAACATAATTGCCAAGAAACTTTGCAATTATGTAAAATATTGCTTCCTGTATGAAAATTTGCCTTCCTGTAGTAATCATTCAATGTTCTAGAGAAGTTATAAAATAATATAGCTTGTTATAAGAAATAAAGTTTATCATGTGGATATGTACAAAGAGTTCATATTTATTCAAACATAGCACTTTGCTTTCTTGAGAAAAAACATGTAATTTCTTGATAAGTTTGACCTTATCCCATTTTATTTATCATGAGGAAACTAGATTATTTTGCTTATTTATACTTTTATTGTATTGCTACTAATTGCTCATTTCTGATTGCAAAATAAATAATAAGATCAAAATATAAAAGCTTTATTACTCTAGACACTTTTATTTCATATGCTGTATGCTTCTGAAGTCATTAATACTACTGTAAAAATAATGTAGATGCATATGTTTTTATAAATTTTGCCAAGGTAAGTTAAATCTAAATTCTAAATGGATTGTAGTGCAAAGTAAAATTAAATGAAGTATTATAGACTTTTATCTCTTATAGGTTTTTGGTCGACTATTTTTCACATATAATATATAACTCAATTATAATGTATATACAAAATATACATATTTAAATATGTATTATTGAAAATAAATAAAAATAATACTACTTTTTCCAAAAATTTTAAATATCTATTTGGTATTTTGTGTAAGAATTTTAAAACTGTTACTTAATCATGCTGAAAGCTAATTATAGGAGAACATATAAACTCAGCTAGCACAAAGAAGAAAAAGTAGGAAGTACTCTCACACACCAAAACCATAAATACAAAATAAAAAAATGTACAGAATACCCAAGATATTGTCCACAGAACTCAAAAAGGTCAACAAGTCTATGGGTCCGAGTGAGGACACTTCAGTCAACTTGGGAGGGAGAAGAAAGCAATCACAACTGGGGAGTGAGGAAGGGACCAGGGATGGAAAATGGTGGTTGAAAGGGAAGAAGGGAACCTGATCTGGTATTGGGTGAGGGCAAAGGACTGGAGACCCGAGGACAAGCAGAAAGAATGGAAATGGGCAACTTCCAGAGATAGAAGGTTGGGGGGACCTCCCAGAATACACCAGAGACCTCGGAGATGAAAGTCTCTCAGAACTCAAGAGGAGGGACCTTAGATGAAATACTCAAAGGAGGGAGAGGGAACTTATAGGGCCCACCTCCAGTAGAAAGACAGGGCATCAAGTGAGGAAGGTGGTGGCCATCCCACAGTCAAAACAGTGAACCCATAATATTCCTGTCTGAAAGAACTGCAAGGATGGACTGGAGAGAAGCCTGAGGAAAAGAAGGTAAGCTGGATCTTTGTGTGGTTTTGGTATCAGCCTAATTGTGGCTTTGTAGAATGAGTTGGGTAGTGTTCCTTCTGATTCTATTTTGTGGAATAGTTTGAAGAGTATTGGTGTTAGGTCTTCTTTGAAGGTCTGATAGAGTTCTGCACTAAAACCATCTGGTCCTGTGCTCTTTTTGGTTAGAAGACTTTATATGACCCCTTCTATTTCTTTAGGGATTAAGGGACTGTTTAGATGATCTATTTGGTTTTGATTCAATTTTGATATTTGGTATTTGTCTAGGAAACTTTCCATTTCCTCCAGATTCTCCAGTTGTGTTGAGTAAAGGCTTTTGTAGTAGGATCTGATGATGAGGGGGGAACCAGAAAAGGGAAAAGCATTTGGAATTAAAAAACAAAGAATAAAGAAAAAAATAGGTAAGCTGGAAAACAGGAGGTATGGTAGGGTGGGTATGGGTTGTATTATATAAGAGAATTATTTTAAAAAGTAATAGGTAATTTGATAACAATTATAATCACTGTTAAGAATCTAACTTGGGGGAATAAAATAGTCATAAGAAGCAGAGGGAGGGAAGTAAATGAGTGGGAGAGGAGATTAGGAGGAAAGTGGGGAGGTCAGTCAGGATCAGGAGTGTGGAGAGAGATGAGACAGGACCAGAGGGCTAGGAGAAAAAATGGAAATCTGCAGCTGAGGTAGGGATCTCAAGGATGTTCCAGAAACTTGGGATGGGGAAGCTCACATGAGTCAGTGTGTGCTACCTTAACCCAGATCCCTAACAGTGAGGATGAGAGCCTGAACATGTCAAGTCCTGCAGCTAGGCAGAACCCATAGTGGCAGGATAAGTCAACCACTTGGAGACCTACAAAACTTTTGACTCAAAATTTGCCCTGTCAATCAGAAATGCAAGGACAAAGATGGAGCATGTGGTATTGGAATGTCCAACCAATAACCAAACCAACTTGAGGCTCAACCCATGGGCAAGCACTAATTCGTGATACTATTAATGATATTGTTATGCTTGCAGGCAGAAGCCTACCATAACTGTCCTCTGAGAAGCTTTACCCAGCAGCTGACTGAAACAGATGCAGATACCCACTGCCAAACATTGGACAAGTTGAGGACTTTTAAGGAAGAGTAGGGGAAAGGATTGAAGGCCCTGAATTAGATAGAAATACCATAGGAAGAATAGCAGAGGCAACTAACCTGGACGCTTGGAGGTCTCAGAGACTGAGCCAACCAAAGACCAACCAAGAACATACATAGGCTGGAGCAAGGACCTTGGCACATGTGTAGCAGATGTTCTGCTCAATTTCCATGTGAATCCCCCAACAACTGGAGCAAGGGCTGTTCCTAAAGTTGTAGCCTTACTGTGGATACTGTTCCCCAACAGGGCTGCATTGTATGGCCTCACTGGGCCAGGATATGCTTAAGCCTATATAGACCTAATGGGGCAGGATCAGTGGATGCCCAAGCGAGGCCCCCTCTCAAAGGAAAAGGGGAGAGAAGATATACAGAAGAGACCTTGTGAAAGGGTAGTGGGAAGGGCCAGTGCTTGTTATGTAAATGTATATAATTTATGAATTACAATATATTTAAGTATTCAGCAAGACTGTGTGAAAAAGTAAAGAAATAAGTTTTCTATGATCCATGTAGTTTAATTTCTGGAGTTGTATAATAGCAACCAAAATTTGAAGAATAAAGTAATAAAGAAGGGGGTTAAGTTTTGTTTACAACATAAAAGAATTTTAAAAATGATTTGCTTAATAGTTACAACAATAATTAGGAATACAAAGGCCTAACCAGTTTAATATTTGGAATTAAATAAGTGACTTTCAGGTCTTAGTTCTAGCTTATTAACTCTTTAAAAGGATTAAGACAAAAAACATTTTATATTTCATTTTCATAAAAAATATATATTTGAGCACAGTAGTATATGCTTGTAATCTCATAGCTTCAGAAGCTGAGGCCAAAGGCATGCCACATGTATTGCTGTCTGGGCTATCTAGTGAAGTCCTTTTTCCAAAACACAAACAAGGCCTGAAAGTGGACTCTGTAGCTCCATGGGATACAATATCCTAATCTGGACTCCATGAACTCTCTACATGCTGCCACACTGAAATACATGCAGGCAAAACTCACACATACATGAAATCTACAGATAGATAAATGGAGTCTATTTTGAAATACTTCTCATTGTTTGAAAACACCTGTAAGATTTGTTATATTTACTTACATTAATTGCGCGAACATAACTTACAATGCATTTGAGAGTCTGGTTTACAGTGTCTTTCATGCAGGAAGGATTTGGAAATATAAGAAGTCATGTTTACTAAGTGCTCCAAATGAAAAGTTAATGACGTAGATATGGATAATATTTTGAAGCCCCTATCTGGAGGCTGAATGTGACTCACTTATAGCTGTTAGTGTTCAAGATAACTTAATAAATATTAGCACAATATGAGAATTAATGGCAGTAACACAAATAATCTTAATAATGATTGGGAGGAACATTTAAACATATATTGAGTGAATTATGGTACTGTTGATGGTGTTAAGCTGAATGTTCACATTATGATAAAAATAGTTTTGCCATGTGTAAGCACAATTTTAGGAAACTCATATGACATTGTCTTGCATAAGTAAACTAATTCTCCACATATTTTGTTTTAATATTGATGAATTTTATTTATGTTCTAAGGCTAGAGGGTCATTTTAGTCTTTGATTATGGTGCCTCAAATAGAAGCCCATCTTAATTTAAATATTTTACAATATGAGAGGCATGATATTTTGATTAAAATTTTATTTGGAATTTAGTCTTTAAATAGTATATTATTTATGTTATCAAACAGCACAATACGTAAATTTATGTTGCAGAATAAGAAGGTGGAACAAAAAAAAAAAACCAAACCAACAAATATGTTTTCTTTTATTTTTTATTTTTTAAGACTTTCTTTTGTCACAAATGACTTTGTTTATACAAAAAATAGCAAGAATAAATCTCATAAAACTTGTATCTACTAATTTAGGACTATTTCATACAATTCATAATAATATACATTATTAAAGCAAAAGATTTAATTATTTGTCATCACCTTAGAAGAAACACATAACAATCTTTATGCATTCCACATGAAACAATTTTTGAATATAAGACAATTATATTTATAATTTTTAAATGTTTTGAAACCAATGCTATGATCATTAAAAGTTTGTTTACCATTAATTTATAACTGATAATTCAGTCCTAACTTATAATATTGAGTTTGTTCATTCTGTATCCTGAAGTTTCCTAGTAAAATTTTACCTTCTTATTTATTCATTGCTCAGTTTGCTGACTAGTATAGTTAGCTGTTCAGAAAGCCTGTCAAAATGCAGTGTTGCTTCTAATATGCTTTCTTGCAATTATAAACATAAATTGTGTCTACATTCTTTTTCTCCTTTAGAATTTATATTGAATAACATTAATTGACTATAGAGTACCAGTTTCTCTCATAATTTTTAGTGCAGATTTTGAAATTCACTTTGGAATAAGAAGCCAAATTCTGGAAATAGAATACTGTCTGGGGATTAATTAATTTCCTATTTTTATCTTATATGTGAAAAGGTAGTTAAAAAACTGCAGTCATAGATACACGTATTTATGCTATAGTAGTTATATTTGAATTATCTCTAGATGGTTGTCCTATGGCTAGTTACATGTTATTTGAGACCATATAAATGGCAATTCCAAACATTTCTTTTAATTTTTAAGCAACCCTCTTATTTTTTGTTTTGTTATTTGTACGTATTTTAGGTTCATGCATTTGAAAGTTTTCATTTTGATATTTGTCCAAAAATGTCCCACTTTAGATAACAGAAATATGTCCTTAGCTCTCTCCTTTATTTATTTAATTTTTAATTTTTTTTAATTTTTTTTATTTTTTGGTTTTACAAGTAAAGGTTTCTCTGTATAGCCCTGGCTGTCCTGGAACTCACTCTGTAGGCCAGGAAGGCCTCAAACTCAGAAATCCACCTGCCTCTGCCTCCCACGTGCTGGGATTATAGGTGTGCGCCACCACCGCCCGGCAGCTCTCTTATTGATTAAACTTAGAAGACATTTTTTTCCTAATTGTGTTGCTTGACCTTAGCCCTCACTCCTGTTATGTAGCATCCATAGTACCAAGCATGCACATGCTTTTGCACTTTTTATACTTATTAACCTTATCCTAGCCTCTTTCTCAAAGTCAGAAACAGTTTTTGAAATCTCTACAGCATGGTGAAAACACTATGAACCCCTATTTAAAGGAACAACATTCCAATTGAAGGATACTAGCTAATAGGAAAACACCTAGAAGCCTAAGTGAGGATGCCCGAATCTTAATTCAGAGAGAAAATAGAACAATTCCAGGAGCTGGAAGGAGGGAGGGACCTGGGTGGCAAAAGGGACAGGAAGTAGAAGAGGGGAACATGATCTCATATTAGTTAGGGGGAACACAACTAAAGACCTGAGAGCCTACAGAAAGAATAGCAATAGCCAACCTCTGGAGATAGGATATCGGAGGAGGTGACTCTCTAGAATGTACCAGAGACCTAGAAGTTAAGACTGAGGACCTGGGGAATCCATCATAAAAACACCAAAACCAGACACTATCTTGGATGCCAGGAAGTGCTTGCTGGCAGGAGCCTGTTATAGCTGCCTCCTGAGAAGTTCTGGAAGAGCCTGACATATACAGAGGAAGATGCTCACAGCCAACCATTGGACTGATCACAGGGTCCCCAATGGAGGAGTTAAAAAAAGGAATGAAGAAGCAGAAGGGGTTTGCAACCCATATGAAAAGCAATATCAACCAACCAGACCTCCCAGATTTCCCAGGGACTAAACTAACAACCAAAGAGTACACATGGAGGGACCCATGGCTCCAGCTACATATGTAGCAGAGGATGGCCTTGTCAGACTTCAATAGGAGGAGATCCCCTTGGGCCTAGGAAGGCTTTAATGCCTAAGTGTAGGAGAATGCCAGGATGGGGGAGGCAGGAGTGTGTGAGGGAGTACCCTCATAGAAGCAGGTGGAGGGAGGATGAAATAGGGGGTTTCCAGGGGGGAAAGTCAGAAAGAAAGAAAGGAAGGAAGGAAGGAAGGAAGGAAGGAAGGAAGGAAGGAAGGAAGGAAGGAAGGAAGGAAGGAAGGAGAAAGGAAAAAAGGAAGGAAGGAAGAGAGAGAGAGAGAGAAAGAAAGAAAGAAAGAAAGAAAGAAAGAAAGAACAAAAGTAAAAGAAAGGGACAGTGCTGAGGTTTTTCTATGGTATGTTTTCTTCTCATGCCTTATTATTATTTATTCTAAAAATAAATTAAATAATTCCTGTTGACATCCTGCTATAGTCATGGTGACTTGTTCAGTCATCATCAGGGGGTGGGGAGAGAGAGAGAGAGAGAGAGAGAGAGAGAGAGAGAGAGAGAGAGAGAGAGAGAGAGAGAGAGAGAGAGACTAAATTTGAGAGATCTCCATTGAGTTCTTTACCCTCTGGAAAGGGGAAACCTTAGAGAGGAGGAAGACAGTAGGAGTCATTTTGCCTCTATATTCTTTTATTAGGATAGTCACAATTTGATTTACCCTAGTTCCCTCTGATACCTAGTTTTAGGATTGACTACATACACTAAAGGTAGAGCTCATATTTCTATATTTATGTTCCTAATACAATATTTTAAATGTAAATATATAGTTGTTTAATAAGCATAGAAAAATTATTTTAAATGTCTCAGTTTTTGAAATTATACATCTTCCTTTCCATTTTGTATCCCTTTGACTTCCTTATGTTGTCTAATTGCTCTCCCTAGAACTTCAAGTACTATATTGAAAAGATATGGAGAGAGAGGGCAGCCTTGTCTAGTCCCTGATTTTAGTGGGATTGCTTCAAGTTTCTCTCCATTTATTATGTACACTACAACAGGTCTGAATAACATAGAAATTTACAATGATCTTAGATCTTGTCTCTAGAGTCAGGATGATATATGAACAAAAGTAGCAAAATGTTTCACTCAGAGCAGTTAAGATGTGTCAATTTAATTTGTTTAATACACTGTAAAATTTTTATCAGAATTGCATTGTGACAAAAAATCTACTAAACAGTAATATGTTTTAACTGAGCATAGAAAAATTATTTTTAATGTCTCAGTTTTTTAAATTATATATCTTATGTATTTTTTAATAAAGCATAACAAAATGGGTGAATGTGTGTCCATTAATCAAAAATAATTATACATGGTGGTAGAAAAGCCAGCTAAAACATGAAGATTCATTGCTGCTCCTCTAACAGACCTATCTGAGTTCAGTTATCAAAGTGAAATTGTGATGACTCACAATCATGTTTAACTCCATTCAAGAAAACTCTGGCCTCCTTAGGCACTCACACACATGTATCTTCCATGAATACACACACATAAAGACAAATTCAAAAAATGGAAATGTTATGTAGCATATGTCACATTCTTTTCTATACACAGTAATATCTTCTTAAAAACATTTGCTAATATAATATTTTCTATATTGTGCTTATAGATCTCTTAACTACCAAAATTTTGTGCATTTGTTAATCAGCAGTAGTTTACTATAAGGAAATATTTGTAAGTTAACAATATCATCATGTTGATGACATGTATAAAATGCTAAGACATATATAGCTCCTCCTAAATTAAATACTATATACACATAAGTTCACATACACACACATATATCTATATCTATATCTATATCTATATATATATACCAAAGAATATATAATATTTTGTTAATGTTTATCCATAAACACTTTAAGTCCACAAATTTTCAAGAGATGAAATTTTAATATGATGTATATAAATAGCTATGCATAGTTCAGTATTTTATCTTTCATCATTATAAGTAAGACAATTTTTCTAGATATATAAAATTAAAATTCTCATATATATAAAAGACATACATATCTTGATGCCTAACTTATATACTTATTTTATTTTTCATAGGAATTACAATTAATCCCTCTTAAAATACATTATTTTGGAATATATATATATATATATATATATATACATAGAATTTAATTTATTTTGTTCAATTAATAAAATACTTTTAAAGTGTCATTATTATCTACTTTGATTTGGTTACTGTGTCATGTTTGCTAAGAATACTAAGAATGCTATTGACATGTTACTTTATAGAGTCTCAAATTCCACATAGTAAAAGATTAGGGAACATGAAATTCCACTTGTTGCTCTCTGCCTTATTTAGGGTTTTACTGCTGTGAACAGACACCATGACCAATGCAAGTCTTATAAAGAACAACATTTAATTGGGGCTATGTTACAGGTTCATAGGTTCAGTCCAGTATCAAGGTGGAGACAAGGCAGCATCTAGGCAGTCATGGTGCAGAAGAAACTGAGATTTCTAGGTCTTTATCAGAAGGCTGCTAGTGGAAGACTGACTTCCAGGCAGCTAGAGTGAAACACCTACTCCAACAAGGCCACACCTCTGGATAGAACCACGCCCTGGAACAATCATAAAACAATCACACTCTCCATGTGTCAAAAATCAGAAAGTGAGATAATTCTAGTACATTTATCCATTTATCCTCAAAACAAAGTCTCTACAGATACAGACAAAAGCATAAGTATATATTGACCTTTTAAAATTGGTTTGATATTTTGTGACTCTAAACCTAGCATGTAAGAATATGCTAATATGAATATTAATTTTATTATAACAAAGTAGAGACAAAAATCATATTTTTCTTATTAAGTAGCATAATATTTATGTCTTTGATTGATAAATATTTTCTAAAAAAGAAATGAGACTAAATATATTGAAAGGCCAAAGAGCCTACTGAATGAAAAGGAAGTAAGAATTTATTGTTTATAGTCTATATTTTTTTCAACTTTCATTAAGGATAGTACATTCATTTCTTGAAATTAAAGTTATAGAACATTATGTTTCAAAAAGAAAGAGCACTAAAGAAATATCAAAATATAATCACTGTGCTTTGGAATACATGCATTTGTAATTGAAATTTCCCTTGTGCAGTAAAACTGGTTAAATTTAATGTTCTCTCCTTCCTAGCATATATCCTAACATGTTGCCATAATCACCATGTGAAGTAGATCTCCCAGAGGAAGAATTCAATCAGAATGAATACATTACCAGAACAACAGCTATTCACAGGGGAAATAAATAGTAATAACAGGGAACTCAACAATCTGTCACTGTTTATACCAGTCGAAGTCAAATAGTATAACCATTCTCATACATATATATGTATATGGTCCTGATCATTTGTTACGATTTTGTAAAGGACTTTGCATTTTTTTTGTTGAAATTTGAATAGCATGGTATCTATGCTTTGGCAAAAACCTGTTTAACATCTATCAGATTAATTTCCCAAAGTAGAACATTAAGTATAACCTTGATACTATTGAAAGCATTTTACTTTCAGCTATTTTAGTAATGATTTTAAGAGAGGAATGAGTATGCTGTTTATTGCATGATTTAATTAATCATTTGTTGCTTTGACCATTACTCTAATTGATATAAATAAGCATTTTTGTAGCATCACATCTTATGTGCACTAAATAAAGCCTAATTCTAATAAAAAATATGCATTTCTTTCATTAACAGTATCAACTTATACATTGTTTAATATCAGATAGTAATAAGATTCAAGAAAGATATACACTGGAGTTTTTAGTTAACTATCTTTGCATATGCAGTGATGTTATTCTTAAAGGCCATAACTAAGTTATGATGTGCAATAGTGGCTTTTATTATTTTCTTGGTAGTGCATGCATCATATAAACTTCTTTAATTGATCACTTTTGTCACCTTGGCAATCACTGAATATTTTCATGTGGCATATGTTGCTATTTGGAGACATTTTTTAAAGTGTGTATGGAACACCTCAGATACTTAGATATTTATTTGCACTTCTATTTTGAAATAAAAACTATTTTTTTAAAATCTTTAATTCTATGGCACAGTACACTTAACTGTATCCTGCCTTTTGTGGCTCTGTAAAGACAGAAAAAAACAGAAAGAATGTGGGATAAAATATAGGTAGGAATGAGGAGAAATAGAAGGACAAAATTCAAATACATTGTGTGGAAAATGGTTTTCATTAAAAAAAAGCCACACATTTTAAAAAAAGCACAGGCACACACATGAGTGCACACACATGAGCATGCATGCATGAGCTCGTGTGCGCATGACTGCTTGTACACACACACACACACACACACACACACACACACTGAAATCTATTTTCATTCCTTGTATCTAGAATTTTTCCCAGACTTCTAGTAAGATTATACTATGTCTCCAAGTGTAGCTTTTCAAAAGTCCGTATGTGATGAAAAACATTTCAGCTATAAATAAATGCTATGTTTGGTGGTGTTTGATGAATCCTGGTATTTGAGCAACTATGCAGGGACAAGAATTAGGCAGCTCCATTGGTAGGCAGAGCAAGAGGAGGAGAGGGTTGGCTAGGAAATAAATAATGGTTACTAACTTGAATGCTATCCAGCTTCTCTTTTCTGACCAGAGATAAAAACTTAGAAGATTGCCAGGCAGTGGGGGCACACGCCTATAATCCCAGCACTCTGGGAAGAGAGGCAAGCATATTTCTGAGTTTGAGGCCAGCCTGGTCTACAGAGTGAGTTCCAGGACTGCCAGGCTATATAGAGAAACCCTGTTTTGAAGAAAAAAAAAAAAAAAAAACAAATCCACCCCCCCTCAAAAAAAAAATTAGAAGATTAAATCAAAGCCCAAAGCCAGAGCATGATTTTTTTCTCCCACAAAAAAGAAAAAAAAAAACTAAACCCTGTTAATGAAATAGCTCCATGAATTCACGTTCATGTTCTTAATTTAACTTTTTCTTACCCTTCTCAAGAAGTTATACACGATGATGTAACTGAAAATCTCATCAGTGATTCACCTTTGAAGCAACTCACTTTTCCTCATTAGTCTAATTAAAAATGCCAAACGTCACATTCTGGGAGAGACCAGTTCTAGTGACCCTTTCTTGCTATATATGAGATTTGTTCCTTTTTTTTTTAAAGCTCCCTGGAATGAACTAAATTTCATCCTTTCTGGAGTATGGATTTCATTCTTTGAAATCTGGAGAGAAGAACACTTAAATCACTTGGTGGCTGAGAAGTGTTCAGCAATCATAACTTCATGATCTAAATTCATCATAAATCAAGCTTCTATAAAAACAAATGTAAATCTCTGTAGGAATGACACCTTTGATTCAAGATGTCTAAGACTTTCCTAACTTGTGTGGATAAAGATGGTTCGAAACTTCCTTTCAATGAGAATAAAGTGAAAGGCTTCTCACTCAATCTTTTAAACAACCTAGGCTAGACTGAGGAATGCTTTGTTAAGGTTGTCTAAAATCAAAACAATTTTGAAAATTTACAGTTGGACTAGAGGAGCTGGGATTTGAGTTCATGCTCTTACATTTAAATAGAGTGGAATATGCACATCAATTATTTTAAAATGAATACCATATGGGAGTGACTATAACCTTACTGTCACCCTGTCATATAGGTTCTAAAAATGTTGGTAAAAATGTTTTTAAGATGTCAAATTAAAACGTAAATTATATAAATTATAAGGCATTTGGCCAAGAAGTAGTCTAACCATTTTTATAATGAACTGTCCAAAAATATAATAGGGATTGAGGAAATTTATCAAAATCATAAAGAACAAAATTATCTAAAATGCTTGACTTAAAGATTATAAAATTTAAAAATATTACAACTAACACAAATAATTTAGAAAAAATGAAATAGGTAGGGAAATGAAAGAAAACCTCTTAAGTGAGTAAACTCATTTTTGTTTCAAGTGGTAAGACAATAAGAAAAAGGCACTTGTTAGCTTCCAGTGTAATTAATAAAATACTAGTCTGCATGAAGTAAAAACAAGCTTTCAGCAGGGCGTGGGCTCCCTGCCCTGCAAAGGACTCGGCAAGCTGCACTCCCCATATCCAGCGGCCACCACTGGCATCCTTGCAGCAGTCTGGATTAAGGAGAGCTGAGATAGGTACCCATGATACCCAGAACTTGGAATCTTTGGGGACACAAGACTTCCTGGCAGTGAACCAGGCAGAGCAGGGTTCCTGGGCCCCAACAAGGCGTGGGCTCTGCGCTCTGAGGGGAACCCCACACTCTGCTCATCCACAGCCATCTTGGTGGTGGGTGCTTAGACTGAGTGGACAGGACCAGATACCTGAGTTATCCCAAGCCTAAGATCTCGGGGGACATGGGTCGCCAGCCAGTCATCCAAGAACTGAAGTTTGGCAGAGCAGCAGTTCCTGTGTTCCAGCAGGGCATGGGTTCCTGGCCCTCTGCGAGTCCCTGCACTCAGCACTCTGCACTCCCCACTCCCCGAGGCCTCAAACAGCATGCTTGCTACTGATTGAACTAAGCAAACAGATCCAGAGAAGACAAGCAGCATCAGGTCCACAGGGATAACCAAATGTAACGTTGCTTAGAGCAAGATACACCAGGGGTCCAACAGCACCCAAGAGGAGAACAACACATCAGCAATCTATACCAGGGGAAACCCAATCATCCAGTGGTGGGGAAATAGCCTTTTGAGCCCACAGGAGGTTCAAGCACCAGCTAGTGACTACAAGACCATCTAAGGCCAGAGATAACCAGATAGCAAAAGGCAAACATAGGAACATTACTAACAGAAATCAAGACAATATGGCAGCATCTGAACCCAGCACCCCGACAGCAGTAAGTCCCGGATACCCCACCACACCAGAAAAACAAGATTTGGATCTAAAATCACTGGTCAGGATGCTGATAGCAGAACACATAGATAAATCTCTTAAAGAAATACAGGAGAAAATGGATCAAAAATATGAAGACCTTTCAAGGCAAACACAAAAATCACTTAAAGAAATTCAGGAGAATATGTATCAAAAATTAGGAGTCAATAAAGAGGAAGTACAAAAATCACTTAAAGAAATAAAGGAGAACATGGGCCAACAAGTAGAAATCATGAAAGAAGAAATGCAAAAAACTCTTAAAGAAATACATGAAAATACAAACAAGCGAGTGGAAGATTTGAGCAAAACCATCCAGGATTTAAAAACAGAAGTAGAAACAACTAAGAAATCACAAAGGGAGACAACTTTGGAGATAGAAAACCTTGGGAATCAATCAGGGGCCATTAATGGAAATATCAACAAGAGAATACAAGAGATAGAAGAAAGAATCTCAGATGCCGAAGGTACCATAGGAACCATTGATTCAACAGCCCCAAAAAAATACAAAATGC
This sequence comes from Apodemus agrarius, assembly GCA_964023405.1. NCBI lineage: Eukaryota > Metazoa > Chordata > Mammalia > Rodentia > Muridae > Apodemus > Apodemus agrarius. The sequence continues at coordinate 36,048,941 of OZ030013.1, read as the reverse complement.
AAAAAGCTTGTAACCCAAAACATCCAGGAAATCAGGGCACAAAGAGAAGACCAAACCTAAGGATTATAGGCATAGATGAGAGGGCAGATATACAACTTAAAGGACCAGTAAATATCTTCTACAAAATTGTGGAAGAAAACTTAACCAACCTAAAGAGAGAGATACCCATGAGTATACAAGGAGCCTACAGAACTCCAAACAGACTGGACCAGAACAGAAATACCTCCTGTCACATAATAATCAAAACCCCAAACGTACTAAACAAAGAAAGAATATTAAGGGCAGCAAGAGAAAAAGGCCAAGTAACATATACAGGAAGACCTATCAGGATTACCCCAGATTTCTCAACTGAGACCATGAAAGCTAGAAGATCCTGGGTAGATTTCATGCAGACTCTAAGAGAACACAAACTCCAGCCAAAACTACTATACCCAGCAAAACTCTCAATTGCCATAGATGGAGAAACCAAGGTATTCCATGACAAAACCAAATTTGCACATTATCTTTCCAAAACCCAGTCCTACAAAGGATAATAGGGAAAAAACACCAACACAGGGAGGGAAACCACACCCCAGAAGAATCAAGATAGAAACCTCCTCTCATCAAATGCAAAAGAAGATAACTTCTCAAACATAAAAAAAAATTAATTTCAAAAATATCAGGAGGTAAGGATTGCTATTCCTTAATATCTCTTAACATCAATGGACTCAATTCCCCAATAAAAAGACATAGACTAACAGACTGGATACAGAAACAGGACCCTACATTTTGCTTCATACAGGAAACACATCTCAGTATTAAAGACAAACACTGCCTTAGAGTAAAAGGCTTGAAGACAATTTTACAAGCAAATGGTCTCAGGAAACAAGCTGGAGTAGCCATTCTAATATCAGATAAAATTGACTTTCAACCTAAAGTCATCAAAAGAGACTCAGAAGGTGACTTCTTGTTGTCAAAGGGAAAATCTACCAAGAAGAGCTCTCAATACTGAACATCTATGCTCCAAATGCAAGGACACCCTCATTCATAAAAGAAACCTTACTAAATCTTAAAGCATACAATGCACCTAACACAATAATTGTGGGCGACTTCAACACTCCACTCTCCACAATGGACCGATCAGGAAAGCAGAAACTAAACAGGGACACAGTGAAACTAATTGAAACTCTGGACCAATTGGATTTAACAGATATACATAGAACATTTCATCCTAAAGCAAAAGAATATACCTTTTTCTCAGCACCACATGGTACCTTCTCCAAAATTGATCATATAATTAGTCACAAGACAGATGTCAACAAAAAGAAGAAGATCGAGCTAATCCCATGTCTCCTATCAGATCACCATGGAGTAAGAGTGGTCTTCAATAGCAACAAAAACAACAGAAAGCCCACATACACATAGAAACTGAACAATACTTTACTCAATGACACCTTGGCCAAGGAAGAAATAAAAAAAGAAATCAAAGACTTTTAAGAATTCAATGAACCTAACCAAATCTATGGGAACAAGGAAAGAAGTGCTAAGAGGAAAACTCATAGCTCTAAGTGCATCCAAAAAGAAACTGGAGAGAGCATACACTAGCAGCTTAACGGCACACCTTAAAGCCCTGGAAGAAAAAGAAGTTAATTCACCCAGGAGGAGTAGAAGACAGGAAGTCATCAAACTCAGGTCTGAAATCATTCAAGTAGAAACAAAGAAACCATACAAAGATTCAATAAAACCAGGAGCTGGTTCTTTGAGAAAATCAACAAGATAGATAAACCCTTAGCCAGACTAACAAAAGGACACAGAGACAGTACCCAACTTAACAAAATTAGAATTGAAAAGGGGGACATAACAACAGAAACTGAGGAAATTCAAAAGATCATCAGATCCTACTACAAAGGTCTATACTCAACACAACTGGAGAATCTGGAGGAAATGGGCAATTTCCTAGACAGATACCAAATACCAAAATTAAAATAGGATCAATTAGATCACCTAAATAGTCCCATAACCCCTAAAGAAATAGAAGGGTTTATAGAAAGCCTCCCAACCAAAAATTGTATGGGACCAGATGGTTTTAGTGCAGAAATCTACCAGACATTCAAAGAGGAGGTAACACCAATACTCTTCAAACTATTCCACAAAATAGAAACAGAAGGGACACTGCCCAACTTGTTCTTCGAAGCCACAATTACTCTGATACCAAAACCACACAAAGATCCAACGAAGAAAGAGAACTACAGGCCAATTTATCTTATGAATATCAATGTAAAAATATTAAATAAAATTTTTGCCAACCCAATCCAAGAGCACATCAAAATGATCATTCACCAAGGTCAAGTAGACTTCATCCTAGTGATGCAGGGATGGTTCAATATATGGAAATCCATCGATGTAATCCACTACATAAACAAACTAAAAGAAATAAAACCACATGGTCATCTCATTGGATGCTGAAAAAGCATTTGACAAAGTTCAGCTTCCTTTCATGCTAAAAGTCTTGGAAAGAGCAGGAATTCAAGGCCCATACCTAAATGTAGTAAAAGCAATCTACAGCAAACCAGTAGCGAACCTCAAAATAAATGGAGAGAAACTTGTAGCAATCCCACTAAAATCAGGGACTAGACAAGGCTGCCCTCTCTCTCCATATCTTTTCAATATAGTACTTGAAGTTCTAGCAAGAGCAATTAGACAACATAAAGAAGTCAAAGGGATACAAATTGGAAAGGAAGAAGTCAAACTATCATTATTTGCAGATGATATGATAGTTTACTTAAGCGACCCAAAAAACTCCACCAGAGTACTTCGACAGCTGATAAACAACTTCAGCAAGGTGGCTGGTTATAAAATCAACTCACACAAATCAGGAGCCTTCCTGTACTCCAAAGACAAGCAGGCTGAGAAAGAAGTTAGGGAAATAACACCCTTCACAATAGCCACAAACAACATAAAGTACCTTGGTGTAACTAACCAAACAAGAGAAAGATGTGTATGACCGGATCTTTAAGTCCTTGAAGAAAGAAGTCGAAGAAGACCTCAGAAGATGGAAAAATATTTCTTGCTCCTGGATTGGCAAGATCAATATAGTAAAGATGGCCATCTTGCCAAAGCAATCTACAGATTCAATGCAATCACCATCAAAATCCCAACTCAATTCTTCATAGACCTAGAAAGAGCAATTCTCAAATTCATCTGGAGCAACAAAAAACCCAGGATAGCTAAAACTATTCTCAACAATAAAAGGACTTCTGGGGGGATCAATATCCCTGATCTCAAGCAGTATTACAGAGCAATTGTGTTAAAAACTGCATGGTACTGGTAGAGCAACAGGCAAGTAGATCAATGGAATAGCATTGAAGACCCAGATATGAACCCACAGACTTATGGTCACTTGATCTTTGATAAAGGAGCCACAACCATCCAGTGGAAAAACGATAGTCTTTTCAACAAATGGTGCTGGTTCAACTGAAGGTCACCATGCAGAAGAATGCGAATTGACCCACTCTTATCTCCTTGTACTAAGATCAACTCCAAGTGGATCAAGGAATTCTACATAAAACCAGACACACTGAAACTATTAGAAAAGAAACTTGGGAAGGTCCTGGAGGACATGGGCACAGGGGGAAAGTTCCTGAACAGAACAGCAATAGCTTATTCTCTAAGATCAAGAATTGACAAATGGGACCTCATAAAATTACAAAGTTTCTATAAGGCAAAGGACACTGTCAGAAGGACAAAAGGGCAACCAATAAAGTGGGCAAAGATCTTCACCAATCCCACATCCGACAGAGGGCTAATATTCAATATATACAAAGAACTAAAGAAGTTAGACCCCAAAGAACCAAATAACCCTATAAAAATGGGGTACAGAGCTAAACAAAGAATTTACACCAGAAGAAATTCAGATGACTGAGAAACACCTTAAGAGATGTTCATCAACATTAGTCATCAGGGAAATGCAAATCAAAACAACCCTGAGATTCCACCTCACATCAATCAGAATGGCTAAGATTAAAAACTCAAGAGACAATAGGTGCTGGCGAGGATGTGGAGAAAGAGGAACACTCCTCCACTGTTGATGGGATTGCAAAATGGTAAAACCACTCTGGAAATCAGTTTGGCGGTTCCTCAGAAAATTGGGCATGTCACTTCCAGAGGACCCTGGCATACCACTCCTCGGCATATACCCAGAGGATTCCCCTGCATGCAATAAAGACCCATGCTCTACTATGTTCATAACAGCCTTGTTTATTATAGCCACAAGTTGGTAGGAGACCAGATATCCCTCAAAGGAGGAATGGATACAGAAAATGTGGTATATTTATATAATGGAATACTATTCAACAATTAAAAATAATGAATTCATGCAATTTATAGGCAAATTGTTAGATCTGGAAAATATCATCCTAAGGGAGTTAATCCAATTACAAAAGAATACACATGAAATGCAATCATTGCTAAGTGGATATTAATGAACCCAGAAGCCCTAAATACTCAAGGCATAATAATAAGTCAAATGATTCCCAAGAAGAAGAAGGGAGAGGACCCTGATCCTGAAAAGATTCGATCCAGGTTTGTAGATCCAGAACAGAGAAATGGTGGTGGTGGTGGTGGGGTGATTGGCGAATAGTTGGGGGAGAGAGAACTTATGTGATGTATGGTGGGGGGGGAGGACTGGGAAAGAGGAAAGCCTTTGGAATGTAAACAAAGAATATAGAAAATAAAAAATTTAAAAAAATAACAAGCTTTCATTTATTCACTCTGATTAGATCTGTTAGTGTTGTAGGGGATACAGACCAGGAGGCTCAACTCCATTATATTACCCAGACTAGCTTTAACATTCCCCTAATTTTATATTTTATTTTATTTTATACTATTTTTGTGAATTTAAGTTTTTTCACTTTTGGTAGAAGAATTATTGTCACATTAAACAATAATCATATACTTCTAATTTTAATAATAAAGGAAAGATGAATAACATTTCTCTATTTAAAATTTTGTAGTCAAATTTATGCTCCTCCAACATAGTCGGCATATTATATCTATGACCAGATATTTGTTTAAAATTGAACACATCAAAAATTTAGCATTCTTCCTGTCTGCCTCGCCACCTGGGCGGTATGCTTTAGCCTGATGCCCTCTCACACCCTACAACCTCCTTGTCTCCTTGGAGGTCCTCAATGACCAAGGGACACAGGTGAGACTTCAGGCTAAATATCCATACCAGCTGGGACTCCCAACTGACACAGGACCTACTCTCTACCTGAGTTCCATCTTCTTTCAGGTCTGCTATTCCACCCAGGCCAGATTAGGGGGCCTATATGTCCCCCATATGTACCCATAGCCTTCCCATCTTCCAGGAATTCTGCAGTAACCAGGAGCACAAGAGGTCTGCCTGATGCAGGGGCACACTCCTTGTTTTCACCTCCATGTACAACTGGGGCAGATCCTGACCCTGGAACCCAAAGCTTGACTATCTCCAAGGAAGTTCTCCCTTACCAGGAACACAGGATATTTGCTCTAACAAGGGACACAGGAGGCCTGCTCTAACCAGAAAGAAAGAAGACCCACCCAAACCAGAGACAGCACAGCGTGCCTCCCGGGAGGCCTGTTCTCTCCCATATCACATACCTGCCCCCAAGGAGGCGAGCTCCCATCAGAGACATCCAGGCCAAGTAAACATCAGAGATAACCACATGGCAAGAGACAAGCTCAAGAAAACAATCAACAAAACCCAGTGCAATTTGGTACATCAGAAGCCGGTTCTCACAATACAGCAAGCCCTGGATACACTAACACACCTGAAAAGCAAGATTGTAACCTAAAACCCCATCTCATGAAGATGATAGAGGGCTTTAAGGAGGATATAAAGAACTCCCTTAAAGAAATACAGGAAATTGTCTCCTGTGACCCACCCCATACCTGGAAACAGATATTGGAGTTAGTGAAATTGATTAGATGTTTCATTTAAACAAACAAACAAAAACACAAAATTGGTCTTTCTACTCCTGAAGTTGTTATCTTCCTTGATAAAAATGTTCATGGTCTTCGTAAACCTATGTAAGATCTTGCCGTTATTTATACATTCTCTACAGTGTTATTATCCAGTGTTACATGATTTTCCTTGCTTTTACTTTCTTTGTCTGCTGTTTCCTTAAAGTGAGTTTCTTAACTACATGTTATTTGTTGTTTGGGTCATACACTATGTTCTATATCATTCTTCATACATATTTTGTACTCTCTAAGTCAGTGTGACATGCCACTTCTATGTTTCTATGACATACTTTATCAGTGCCCCTAATATCAAGATTTTCTAAATACCTTACCAGCGTTAAAAGAGGAAAATTTCAACTTTATACTGTAGATTTATTTTTTTAAAAAACGCAGCTATCATTTTAAACTATCTATTTATTCATTACTAATTTTGTACGGGTAAAAGCTTCAAAAGCTTTTCTAGTAATGCCTTAGATACTATTTTAATTTCTGGGTTCTGCTCAGGAAGGTAACTGATATGCCACAAAGATATTCCCTTTATATAGATATGTATCAAGTTTGAATCATTCACTATTCTTAATTGTCTATGTTGGTCCATAGCATGTATACAAAATATATAGTAGATAATACTATGTATGTATAAATATGCGTCAGTTATCTTTATTGAACAAAATAAGTACTTATTTACAATTGTATATCTTACTTATCAAAGTATTTCTCCAAATGTCTGGTGCTATACCTTACATTTGGCATTCGGTGAAGATTTGTTGAACTGAATCAAACTGAATATGGGCTAGTATGTATAATAACTCTCTTCCATCCAGAGAAAGCTCATATACGCAGTCCAGAAACCTGACATTTGTCCTCAAAAAAGGTTATTAAGGTGAGGAAGATAATGATTTTTGTCATAATATTTCTATAAAAATGCAGATCTATATCTTCTCCATATTGATTTGTTCTACAGAAATTTTGAACCAATAAGAATTTAATCTCACTCTGTTTTCAATTGTTTCCAGCGGCTGCTTTGTAGAGAGCCTTATTGAGGTGCCATGCCACCTGGCAGGAACTAGATATCGACCATTGTGAAGTTCCTCTCCCAGCCTTTGAGTGGGAACTCCTGTGTCAGCCACAATCTTCTCCAACTAGGTTGGAGTGCTCAGACAAAGGTGAAGCCTATAGTTCTTCAAGGACCAGCAGTTTCCTGAGAAACACTAGCCACCTGTGGAGCAACTGAACTGAACTGATTCTGCTGAGAAGCTTCCAGGCTTTTCCCCTGTATGTGTATATATATATATATATATATATATATATATATATATATACACACACACACATGTATATATATACACATACATATATACATATATATACACACATGTATATATATACACATACATATATACATATATATACATGTATATATATATACACACACACACACATATATATATACATATACATACATATATATATATATATACATATATATATATATATATATATATATATAAAGTTCTTCATTAAACTTTGAGACCTTGAATAGCAGGTGTTATCTTGGTCTCAGTCTCTATTTACAGCCTTCCAATACATCCCCAGCTTCCCTTACAGGTAACCCGTTCAAAGTAACTGCGGGCAGTTATACTGCTAGGCAAATTTGCATTGCTTTCTATAGTCTTTGCCATGAAATCAAATCTCCATTTTCTGAGACTACATCTACAATTCTGAGCAGAAAAATGATACAACTTCAGAAGTAGTAACCAATGTCTAGGCTTCTAAAACTTGCTAAAATTCTGACTAGAATAGTGCACTTTTCATAATGACCTTGTACTTTTTTATAATCTTAATTTTACTTACACTACAGACTTACAGACTTACAGGTTACTCTCAAGTGGAAATATCAATATTCTGTGGCTTTACATTTCACATTTTATCTTCGAGTGATTTAACAAATTACTACTCTTTGCTAATTTATCATATTAAAAATATTGCTTCCATTTGAATTTCAGTATTATAATAAAGGAATTACACTTTCTTGAGGAATTTCTGATGACAAACCCAATCATTAATTCTATATTGTTGAAGTATTTTTCAATAATAACAGCCAAATAAGTTTTAATGATTATTTCGTTCCATGAATTTTTCAGTAAAGATACTTAAGTAATACTTTTATCTATATATACCTTATTGCAAAGCAAATTTTCTTACTTAGTTTTAGTTATGTAACTTTATTTTATTTTATATTTTAAAATGTCATGGGGCCTCACTTTCTTTTCTTATAAGAACTAAGTATTGTATAACTTTGATTCTTCAGAATTTTGATAAATTAATATTTTTAGTTTTATATATAAAAGTTCTTTTATTTGTAACTGAATTGATATGACCATTTAAATGTAAAATTGTGAAGCTACAAACACATTTGACAAATTAGAAATGAAATGGGAGTTGATATTAGATGCAAGAAAAATAGAACTTTAAAACATATAAATACATGCTGCATGGTAAAATATGGATATGATACCTCAGGAAACTTATTTTAGATAGCCAATCAAATCATATAAGTAAATCAATTAGTCTTCTGTAACAAGAAAGATTTAGTATTTGAAAGCATGTATGTTAAGAAGGATAAGGAAAGTTATCAAAACAAGAATATAGTGGGAAGAATAATCCCCTATGAAAATCAATTTATTAAAACTAGCATCAGTTAAGAAGTTGGATTCCCCTGCATTACTGCATCAAGCCTTTCAATATAGGGGATTACCAGGATAGAGAAGTGGGAGGGGGTTGACTGGGGAATGAGCAGAAGGAAGAGAGCTTATGGAACTTATGGGGAAGGGGGAACAGGGAAAGGGAAAATCATTTGGAATGCAAACAAAGAATGTAGAAAAAAGTTGGATTCCTATACAAGTTACATGAGGGGAGGATCAGTAATTACTAATCCATACACACCTATGAATTTTCAGAAAAAAATTAATAACTAGCCTGGAAAGGCAGGCCCACTGCTGGAATAGGGATTTTTACCATCAGCAGAGTAACCAAACACTTTCTTATTAGATAACTTCTATTTCAAAAGATAAAACCTATAATATGCATCATTATAAGGCTAGAAATATATGGCTAGGCAGATCACATGCCCAAGGGTGATAATATGAGTATTATGCTGCTAAATAGAAATAGAATTAAACTGACTCCTCATCTAGAGAAAAATGCAGTTAACCATCATTTCAGTAGAATCTGTTTATGTGGGACATAGTGATTACCATAGAGATATACAACTGGCAAAGGTATAGGGAATAAGAAATTGCAGAATATTCTAACCCAAATAGAATATACATGCTGAATTCCTCTGCCCAAGGCTCTAGGATCTTTGTAGAAAATAGAGTGAGAAGAGAATATCAGGCAACTCAGTGGATGGGTATGAGAAAATATTGTCCTCTGCATACAACAGATTAATTTGGCAGAGGAACAGATAGTGTTCAAAGCAGCACATACAGAATCTGAGCAAGGCTACTGCAGGCCATACTATTATGTGCAAAGGGCAGCTGGGCAGGAAATATTATCCCAAGCATGGAGCTATTGGCAAAGGTTAAGAGATGGGAGAGGCTTTTCATTTATGAATGTTATTCATGGCAAATTGGTCAATCTCAACTGGAAGACCATTTGGGAAGCAAGTATCAGTTGAAAAGGATTTAAAACAAAACAAAAAATAATTAGAATGTAGAGTTGGATGCATGGGGAAAGGAAGACAGATCTGAGAAAAGTTGTAGTGGGTAAATATGATCAAATCACACTTATGAAATTCTAAAAAAATCATGCAAAATGAAACAGGAAGGGACTGGAAAGGTGGCTCAGTGGTTAAAAGCAGTGACTTGCTCTTCCAGACATCCTGAATTCAATTCCCAGAAACCTCATGACCATCTGGAATGGAATCTGATGCTCCCTTCTGTTGTGTTTGAAGTCAGTAACAGTGTACTCCTATAAATAATAAATAAATAAACTTTAAAAGAAGAAAGTAACAGGGAAAAAGGAAATTAATTTCCTGATGAATAGGCTGAACTCACAAAGAAGAAATCTCCAAACACTCAGAGCTTTTCCTCTCAACGTAAACTTTCATTCAGTTTTAATTCTTTGGCCTTTAGTATGAAATTGAATCAACTAAAAGACCACTAACCAATATCACTAATGCTTATAGAGACTTTGTGGGGAAAAAATGCTTCAAGCCCACATAGAAGGGACAGCAAAATAATCAAAGGAGACAGTGGGAGAGACTGGGGTGGGAGAGCAGAGGGGAGAGGAAAAAAGGGGGGGAGGCAGGACCAGGTATGGGAAGAGACAGGAGAGAAGTCCAGTGAGCCAAGAGAATGAATAGGAATAAGTAACAGTGGGGCTGAGAAGCAACTAGACACCAGATATGAGAGGCTCTCAGGGCCCAGTGGGGATGACATTAGCCAAAATACCCAACATCAGGGAGATAGAACCTGAAGAGACCACCTCCAGTAGATAGACATGGTCCCCAGTTGAGTGGTGGGGCCACACATGCACCTTAATATTTTTAATCCACATTTGTCTCTGTCTAAATAAAATGCAAGGAGAAAAACGGAGCAGAGTCTGAAGGAAAGGCCACTCAGAGACTGCCTCACTGTGCCATACATTCCATCCTCAGATCCCAAACCCTGACACCATTACTGATGCCAAGCTGTGCTTGCTGACTGAAGCCTAGTATGGCTGTCCTCTGAGAGGCTCTGCTAGCACCTGACTGATACAGATTCAGATACTCACAGCCAACATTAGACTGATTCTGGGGATCCCAGTGGAAGAATTAGAGGATTGAAGGAGGTGAAGGTGATTGCAGCCTATTAGGAAGAACAATAGTATCAATTAACCAGGCACCCCCTCAGAGCTCTCAGAGACTAAACCAACTAAAAAAAAGAGGGCAGATTCTCCAGTTGTGTTGAGTATAGACCTTTGTAGTAGGATCTGATGATCTTTTTAATTTCCTTAGTTTCTGTTGTTATATCTCCCTTTTCATTTCTAATTTTGTTAATTTGGATACTGTCTCTGTGCCCTTTGGTTAGTCTGGCTAAGAGTTTATCTATATTGTTGATTTTCTCAAAGAACCAGCTCCTGGTTTTCTTGATTCTTTGTATGGTTCTCTTTGTTTCAACTTGATTGTGAAAGGATAAAAAATACCACTCTAACTCCAGCCTCCTAAGAAGCCCTAAACCACTCAAATTCCAGACCCTGCTCTTTGTTAGAAACTAGATAAAAAGGCCTTGAGTATGTGATCCTGGACCCATATGAAAAAATGAGCTAACTAGTTGCTATCTGGCTTCTATAGAAAGCTGATTGGTCCTTGGAGCGCAGGCTTGGGTAATTTAAATTGATTGGATTAGAAGCTATGGAGTGGTATAAAGCAATTGGCTTGCCATGTGCTTTGTTATGAACACCTGCGTGGTGTAAGACTGTGAACCTCAGAACCTCTGGAATAAAAATCCTCTTGCTGTTGCATCAAGACTGTTTCTCGTGAGTGACTGGGGTGTCACCTTCCAAGGCATGGGGTGCTGGGGCATCCTTGTTTTTCCGGGTCTTTCAATTGATCTCAACCCTGAGTTTGATGATTTCCTGTCTTCTACTCCTCCTGGATGAATTAGCTTCTTTTTGTTCCATAGCTTTCAGGTGTGCCATTAAGTTGCTAGTATATGCTCTCTCCTGTTTCTTTTTGGAGGCAATCAGGGCTATGAGTTCTCCTCTTAACACTGCTTTCATTGTGTCCCATAGATTTGGGTATGTTGTGCCTTCATTTTCACTAAATTCTAAAATGTCTTTTATTTCTTTCTTTATTTCTTCCTTGACTAAGGTATCATTGAGTAGAATATTGTTCAGCCTCCATGTGTATGTGGACTTTCTGTTGTTTTTGTTGTTATTGAAGATCACTCTTACTACATGGTGATCTGATAGGAGGCATGGGGTTAGTTCGATCTTCTTATATTTGTTGAGGTCTGACTTGTGACCAATTATATGGCTGATTTTGGAGAAGGTACCATGAGGTGCTGAGAAAAAATATATTCTTTTGCTTAAGGATGAAATGTTTTATATATATATAAATGGATATAATATATATATATATATATATATATATATATATATATATATATATATATATATCCAATTGGTCCATAGCTTCTATAAGTTTCCCTGTGTCCCTGTTTCGTTTCTGTTTTCCTGATCTGTTTATTGAGGATAGTGGAGTGTTGAGGTCCCCCACAATTATTGTGTTAGGTGCAATGTATGCTTTGAGGAGCTTCAGAAAAGTTTCTTTTACAAATGAGGGTGCCCTTGCATTTGGAGCATAGTTGTTCAGAATTGTGAGTTATTCTTGGTGGATTTTTCCCTTGACCAGCAAGAAGTGACCTTCTTTGTCTCTTTCGATGACTTTAGGTTAAAAGTCAATTTTATCTGATATTAGAATGGCTATTCTAGAGGAAAACTTCTACACTGCTGGTGGGATTGCAAGCTGGTACAACCACTCTGGAAATCAGTCTGGCAGTTTCCCAGAAATCTAGACATGATACTTCCAGAGGACCCAGCCATACCACTCCTGGGCACCCAGAAGATCCCCCAGCATGTAATAAGGATACATGCTCCACTATGTTCAGAGAAGCATTATTTATAATAGCCAGAAGCTGGAAAGAACCCAGATGTCCCTCAACAGAGGAATGGATACAAAAATTATGGTATATATACACAATGGAGTACTATTCAGCCATTAGAAGCAATGAATTCATGAAATTCTTAGACAAATGAATGGAACTGGAGAACATCATACTAGGTGATGTAACCCAGTCTCAAAAGAATACCCATGGTATGCACTCACTGATAAGTGTATATTAGCCAAGAATCTTGGAACACCAAAGACACAATACCAAATGATGTCCAAAAAAAAGGAAGGAGTGGACCCTGGTTCTGGAAAGGATCAATGCATCAGTGTAGGGGAATACCAGAACAGGGATGTGGGAAGGGGTGGATGGGAGACCAGGGGGATGGAAAAGGGCATATGGGACCTCTGGGGGGCAGAGAACCAGGAAATGGGAAATGAAATATAAATAAAGAATATATACAGTAAAAAAAATTAATATATTGTTTAAAGTGGTATTGGAAATATTAAAATAATGCGAAACAAAGAATGAAAACGATTGTTCAGTGAGAGATTCTTTGTATGTTCTTGGAATAGTTCAGAAAGTAGAGTCAATAATTTTTGATTATCTACATATCAACATACTTTGTTAATGGAATATAAAGAAAAAGGCAAGGTGTTAAAAGACATTCATTATATTTATATTTTCAATGCATAAAGTAACAGGTGAACCTTCTCATGAGACAGTCAAGTCAAAATTATAGCTCATTGTTTTCTTGAATTTTTTAAATATTTATTTTATAAAGCTCCCTAATTCAGCACTTAGACAAAAAGGGGCCTATATGGAATGGACTCAAGAAAACAAGCATTTGTTTTAGGATGTAACAGTATAGCATGATCTTTTTCCAGTATGAGTTATTTTCAAATTAAGAGATCACTTCTTCATATACTGCTGCCCTAAAAATGTATTGACATCCTATTGAAGCTCAGGTAATTTTTTAAAATGTTTATTTATTTGTACATTATATATAAAAGGAAGAAATTCATATTTTGTATTTTAGATGAAGACATATCTGCTACGGTTTATGCTCTATCCTCTGGCTTTTGTCTATCATGAAGTGCAGATTAAGTAGGTTTTATCATTCAAATGATTTTTTTCATTAACAACTGTTATTTATTATCCCTTACATTTTCAACAAAAATCAAAGTGTTTCAGGTGGTACCATTCTTGGGTTTGTAGTCTTTGGTCTATACGAAAGCAAGCTGAGCAAGCCAGGGGAAGCAAGCAAGTAAGTAATAACCCTCCATGGTATCTCCATTAGCTCCTGCTTCCTGACTTGCTTGAGTTCCAGTCCTGACTTACATTGATGATGAACAGTAATGTGGAACTATAAACTGAATAAACCCTTTCCTTCTCATCTTGCTTTTTATTTATGATTTGTGTGCAGGAATAGAAACTCAGACTAAGACACAATCCCACAGTCAAAAACCCTGACCCAGAACTGTTCCTGTCTAAAAGAACTGGAGGGAAGAAATGGAGAAGAAACTAAGGAATAGCAACAACAAATCCAGAAGTCTGAATAGATGGCTTTGTGGTTGAGAGTGCTTTACTGCACATCCAGAGGTCCTGAGTTCTACTCCTAGCAACAACACGGTGACTCACAATCATCTATAATGAAATATGATTGTTTCTCCTGGTGTACATGAAGACAAGCACTTTTGTACATACAACTTATGAGTGAATGAATTAAAAATAAATTAAAAATATGGGTGGTGTCTCACATGCCTTTAATACCAGCCCTTGTGAAGCAGAGGCAGGCAGATCTATGAGTCAAAGTCAAACTTGTCTATAGACAGAGTTCTGGGACAACCAGAATTACATGGAGAAACTTTGTCTCACAAAAACAAAAACAAAAACAAAAACAAAAAGCCAACTAAACCAACAATCAAACAAATCCAACGGACAACAAAATTCTATTGTGTTAACTATCTATATATATGCTTTTATTTGATTGCTATAATGTTTATAATAAAATTAGAAATTTGATTTGTACTTATTTAGTTGCAAATATGACCTTAAAATATTGACTTGGATATTAAATCCAACTAATATTTTATTTGGGATATTAGAAAATACAGTAATGAAACAGTGTGTATTGAAAACATTAAAAATAGGTCTTGTATTCCACATAGCTCATATCTGTAACTTATTTACCCTTCACTGGAGAAAGTATACTAAAATTTTAATCATACATGAAGAATCATTAGAAGAATTTAAGGTCTTAGAGTTCAAGCAAATAATGAAGTAATATTTTTCAGTTCAAGAAGAACATTTTATTTTTAATATACCAATTGTGTAAGTGGAAAAATTTTCAGCAGTATAGGTTCTCTAGCAATTTTAAATGCTAAATTAAATTTTATGTCTTCTTGTATGTTTTGCTAATATAGGTATTATGTTAATTTTAATGCATTAATGCATTTAAAATAATATATACATGATTGTGTGTGTACATATATTTTTGTGGGTTTATGCCTATAGGCTGTTGCAGGTGTGTGTACATGAATGAGGAGGACAGAGAAACTCTTGGATGTCATTTGTCTTGCTGTTTTAGTTGAGATCTTGTATTTCTTGGAACTCAACAATTATGATAGGCTAGATGGCAAGCAAACCCCATACATCATTCTTTCTCTGTCCACATTTCTAGGATTACAGGCATGTGTAGTCACACCTGGCTGTTTCACTTTTGTGTTGATTGATTGTGTGGTTGGATGGTTTTTTAGATATATATTTTTGACATATGTGAGGGGTTATATATGAGAACCATGTGCATGCTATTTGCCAATAAACAACAGAAGAAGGTACAAAGTCTCTTTGATTTGGAGTTTTCAAAGTTGTGATATGGCATGTAGGAGTGTTGGGGGTAGTTTGTGGGGAGAATGAATCTTGATCCTATGAAATAAAAACAAATTCTTTTACCAACTGAGCCAGTACGCTTAACATCTAAATTTCTATACATATATTTTATTGATTTAGTTATATTTATCAGTAACATAATTAAAGTTAGTAATATATTACTATATACTTAATATATTTAATATAATGTGGTATATATTTATCAGTAATATATTAAAATATAAAAATATACTTTTAGCTGGGCGGTGGTGGCGCACGCCTGTAATCCCAGCACTTGGGAGGCAGAGGCAGGCGAATTTCTGAGTTTGAGGACAGCCTGGTCTACAGAGTGAGTTCCAGGACAGCCAGGGCTATACAGAGAAACCCTGTCTCAATATATATATATATATATACTTTTAATCAAACTCATAACTAAGATTTCAATGTTAAATAATGGCACAATAGAAGAGTGTAAACAAGTCAATTCTATATATGTTTCAATGATTTTCTTAAATTGTCTCAGTAATATTAAACAAAATAATATCAATGTCATTTGTCAATAAAATAGTAGACTTTGGGTGCTAATATGTAATATAATTATATTTACCATCACTTTATAATTGTACCAGCATTGAAATTTCATGTCTCATGTGTGCCTAATTGTCTGCCATAGTGATTTAAACAGGACACATTACTGCCATATATTCTTATAACCTGAAATTCCACAGAAGTCTCACTAGTTTATAAAGAAAGAAGTAGTAAATTTTGCAGAATTTTTAGACTTTTCAATTTCCTACTCTTTGCACCCAACACACAAACACACACAAACACACACTCACACACACACACACACACACACACACACACACAGAGAGAGAGAGAGAGAGAGAGAGAGAGAGAGAGAGAGAGATGGAAAGAGAGAGAGGCACATGTACACACATAATAGTAAAATGTAAGCAAAAGCAGTTGGACTATGGCTTAGTCATCTGTGAATCTCTAGGTAAAAACAATGCACTGATATTTATCTGTTTATTTTTGCTGCAACATATAAAGACATGGAATACTTGCTATGGATTTAAGACATATTAGAAGTTAAAAGAGACAATGGCTCTTGATGCATAAAATTTATTAATGGTTATTAAGGGATTAAAATTATGTTCCTAGTGTTCTAGTGTTGCATGCATCTTATATTTGCATATACCTCAAACCAGCCCATTTATGCTGTCCGGTCAGTGACTGTCTCTGGGAGCTGCCAGGTTAGTTAAGACTGGGGTTTTCCAATGGGGTTGCCTTCCCCTTCAGCATCTTCAATCCTTCCCCTAATTCCTCCATAGGAGCCCTGACTTCAGTCCACTGGTTAGTTGTAAGCATCTGTGGAAGTTTCAGCTGGAAGGTCCTCTCAGAGACAGCCATGCTAGGCTCCTGTCTTTAAGCACATCATAGGATAAGTAATAGCATCAGGCCTTGAAGTTCTCCCTCCTCTCATAAGATAGACCCTAAGTTGCGTGCTGGTCACTAGATGGACTGTCCTTCAGTCTCTTCTCCATTTTATCCATATAGACAAGAAAAATTCTGGGACGGAAATTTTGACTATGGGTTGGAAACTCCATTTTACTTGAGGGTCTGTATGTCTACTGAAGGTGGACACTTTGAGTTTCCTCTCTCCACTGTTAGAAATTTTGGCTATAGTCACCCCCATTGAGTCACATGTCTTTGGCACTTTCTAAAGGGACCCCCTACCGCCCCACCCCCCATTGGCTTCAAATTTCATTCTTTCTCCTGGCTCGCTGGTCTTCTCTCCAGTTCCCAGCCCTCTACAGCACTACAACCTGTTCCCCTTTTCCCTTCCCCTTTCTCACCCAGGTTGCATCCTGTGCCTCCCGTGATTCCTACGTTTTTATTTGCTTGTTTTTATCATTAGAGAAAGATCATTGATTTTCTCAGGAAGAATGATCATTAATAACTATATCAAAAATTAGTTTAACAATTAAATATATTTTATCTGGTTGCATTAGAATAACTTGGTTTTATGAAAAAGATGATAGAAGTATTCTAATTCTACACTTACTTAAAATTCAATGTGCTTTAACTTTGAGGTGGTACACATAAACACATATAGAAATGCACACACAGGAAAACACATGCATACAGAATAGATATTCAATGCATGATGTTTTAAAGAATGGTTAGATCTGGAAAATATCATCCTAAGCCAGTTAACCCAATCACAAAAGAATACACACGAAATGCAGTCACTGATAAGTGAATATTAATGAGCCCAGAAGCCCTAAATACTCAAGGCACAATTAACAATTCAAATGATTCCCAAGAAGAAGAAAGGAGAGGACCCTGGGCTTATGGGATGTATGGTGGTGGTGGTGGGGGAACTGGGAAAGGGCAAAGCCTTTGGAATGTAAACAAAGAATATAGAAAATAAAAAAAATTCATATCGATAATCTCCAAATGAAAAAAAAAAAAAAAAAAGATGGGCCCCAAGGAAATAATCAACCTATTGATACATTGAAAGCTCATCAATGTAAAAATGCTGACAGGCTGGATGCATGTACCCCACTTTCTCCTTTACTTAATGAAACTGAAAAATCACATCCTTCAGGGAAAATAATTTGAGGCCATTATTCTTTGGGGATGAGAGAAACAAATCTTAGGTATTTCAGAAATCTTTCTTTTAAGATAGTGTGTTTGAATCGATATTCTGAAAATCACATGGAAGACAAAGTAGAAACCTAAGTTGCTTCAAGGTCATATAAAACTGTATTATAGCATTTATTTATGGGTGTTTTATGACATTAATTCTTTGTTTCTTTTGGAAATAATTTCAAGGTTTGCATAGTAATTTTAAGTTGTAAATGATGTTTTTCCTCCTATGGCTTCTGATATTTCCATTATAAAAATACCCTGCATTCAGCATTCTAATAAAAGTGTGCCATTGTGTTTTAGTCCTAATTAGACTACAATGTATATTACAAGGACATTGAAAGTTCCATTTTATTTTTCATTAAATTCTTTTGTTGAATGAATTATCACATTAACGTCTATCCAATATACTATAACAAGCCTCAGTGTAGTCTCTCGCCTAAGTTAAATGAATTATGGGAAATAAATGTTCAAAGTCTTTTGTCTCAGAACTAGGGAAGTAAAAACATCAGGAGACATTCTTTTATGAGAACATAATGAATCTTCAGGCTAGGCAACACGCTAGGGAAAAACAGCCCTCTGTGTGTAATCACTGAGACATAGACCAGCTCTGAGACTTAGGCACTGTACCCACTCTGTGTTTCATGAGGAAAATGATGAATGAGTTGTACACAGAACATAATAAGAAAGACCTAAATGAAAATTTTATTTTATTGTATAAACACAATTACTTGTAGTGCTTATTTCCTTGCTTATTAATATTAGAGAAAAAATACTACAAATTTTATCTGATGTCTAATATGCACAAGGAATCTTGCTATTTTTTTTAACATTTATGGGATAAAAAAGAGTTTTGAGTCTATCACTAGTTTACTAATTAACTCTGGCTATGATAAGTAAAATCTGTGACCAACAACCATGTATTCAAACATATGGATCTCAAATTAGTATTTAAAATACCCATCACTGGAATATAAGAAGACAAAATTGAGAGACAAATTACCTAAATACAATTTTTAAAACCACTTCTATTTTTAAAAGTATATATCCTGGAGATAAGAGAGAATAACCTAATAATACAAATTTTTCATGGTTTTGCTGATATATGATGATATATAATTGTTATAAATTTTATCAACACAAATATATTCATCAAATAAATAGAGAATAAAATGCAATCAATGACATTTTCCCTCATTTCTTATGCTCATTCCTTTTTTTAAAATTTCTATGCTCATTCATTATTACAGTAATCTAATAGATTTCCACAAAACAGTTTACATGAAATTGTTGTTCTAATAGAGCTATGAATCTCAAGTACATCTAATTAGTTCTGAGACGTCAATCTAGATTTCTCTATGGAATATGTCTATTTCTTGTTTAAACTTCTATACAATGAGATTATACGCAGTTAGCAGAAGGCAGAGGAAACAAAAGGAAAGACAAATCCACTAAATAACTTTAGAAATAGTAAAATCATTTCATTCTTTTTTACTCATGAGAACAAGTCTCAGAATACATGATGGGACTCAGGAAATACCAATGGGATGCCCTTCTTGTCTTAGTAACTGATTTGAAATCAAACATGTGGAGAGTAAGAAGCAGTCAGGTAAATGTGATTGCAATTTTCCACTTTCATGAGGATCAAATATATCTTTCAGGTATCTGTGCAGAAATGTGTTGAGTCTCCTGGCTTATGTCCAGAAGTTTGTCGTGATCATATGATAGATTAATTTTTCATATTTCTTTATTTGAAAATTTCAATACTAATTTCCAGAGTACCCACATGGTTTTACATTTCCACCAACAGTGAATTAGTGTCCCAATTTCTTCACCAGCTTCTCCAGCATTTGTTGCCAGTTTTTGTTCTTATTTATGATGATCATAACCATTCTGACTGAAGTGCAATGAAATTGCAAGGTTTTTTTGAATTTTATTTCCCGAATTGTTAAAGATGAAAAAAACCTTTTGATCTATTTCTTTTTATTTTTTATGTCACTACAGAGAACCCTTTGTTTAAATTCATGTTTACTTGTTGTTCTTTGTATAATTGGGTTTTTCAAATTGTTAGCTATACATCTGAAAATGATTATCTCTGCTTCTGTGAGTTTCTTCTTTACTCAGCAGTTTTTTTTCTTATCTTTAAAGAGATCGTTGGGGCCCCAGTGCTCAGCTCAGTCTGATGGTTGACTGTGAGAATCCCCATCTGTATTGGTAGACTCTGACAGAGCTTCTCAGGGACAGTTATGCCATGATCCTGTCAGCAAGCCCTTTTTGACATACACAATAGTGTCTTGGTTTGGCGACTCTATATGGGATAGCTGCCCAAGTGGGGCAGCCTCTGGGTGACCTTTCATTCAGTCTCTGCCTCACTCTTTTTCTCTGCATATCCTTCAGACAGGAGAGATTTCGGGTTAATATTTTTGAGATGGATGTGTGGTCCCATCCCTCAAATAGGAACAGTGCCTAACCACAGCATATGGTCTCTACAGGTTCTTTCTCTCCTTTGATGGGTATTTTGGCAAATGTCATTCCCATTGGGTCCTGGGAGCCTCTTGCATTCCTGGCATCTGGGACCCAGGTACACCATTCCTCCATATAAACTTAAAAGATGCTCCAGCATATAACAAGAACACATGATTCACTATGTTCACAGCAGCCTTATTTATAATAGCCAGAAGCTAGAAACAATAGAGATGTCCCTCAACAGAGGAATGGATACAGAAAATGTGGTACACAATGGAGTACTACTGAGCTTTAAAAACAATGACTTCACGAAATTTTCAGGCAAATAGATGGAGCTAGAAAATATCACTCTGAGTGAGGTAACCCAGTTACAAAAGAACACACATGGTATGTACTCACTGATAAGTGGATATTAGCCAAAAAGCTCAGGAAACCCACAATACAACTCACAGACCATATGAAGCCCAAGAAGGAAGACCAAAGTGTGGATGCTCAGTCCTACTTACAAGGGTGTACAAAGCAATCACAGGAGTTAGAAGAAGGAAGGAACATGGGAGGGAGAGAGGAGGGGGAAGGAAAAGGGGGACAGGATCAGTTGTGGAAGGAGACAGGCATTGGGAGAAATACAGAGGGTCAGGCAATTGAACAGAAGTGTGCGGCAGTAGGGTATGGGTAACCTGGATGGGGGAACTGGAGTAGCCACTGTTAGAGTGATTTAAATGGAGTGCACATTCTGTTAATATACTTACCGTTCATTTGTGGCTTAGAATGAGCCATTCTGGACCATATGGATATGGATGTCTTCCAGAAGGTATTCCTATCTATTGTTTGTTTTATTGTCATGATTCTCCAGAAATTTGAATAAATATTAAATCATGAATTTAAAAGTTATGCGTGTGGAGCTGTCACATCCAGATGCTTTGTAGACAGAAAAATTTCAGGCATATTTCAGTTTCATCAATCTTTACTTCTTGTTTCTTCTGCTTGTTTTCACAGCCTCACTCCTATGCATCCTCAGCGCCTTTTGTTTCAGCAGGATCTTCTTCAGTCATCAAATGGATAATCTAAGTGTCCCAAAATGCTATCAATATCCTATCCATATCTGTTTACTTTTCTATATTTTCTGAAACTGTATGTTTTCTGTCATATTGAATACAAGTAAGCTCCATGAAGATGAAGGTTTATTCTGTGTGACTTTATCTTTTTAAGACATAAATTACAAAGTGTGTTTTCTATTTAGGAGATGATTAAAAATGTTTGGTGTTGAATGAGTAAGAATTATTTTTTAAATTACACAACAATATTATTTTTATGAATGAATGACTCCTTGTTTTGAAATATACAAATGTGTGATCAAATTATTTAACTCATTAGGTTTGGTGAGATTTTTCTCATTTACTGATATATTTATTTTGCCCTTTGAAACTATGCCATATTTTCAGAAAAAAAAAGTGGTGATGCCATAATTTAAAAGCATTTTGACTCCAATGCCTCCTAAACAGATAAAATCACCACACTATGCCAAAGTCTCTTCAGAGAGAAATATGTACCTCCTGCTATTTGACAGCCCTGACCTTTGACAGTCAGCAGCTTACTGACTCAAATAAATGATCATTAGGGTTGACTTGTTACAAGGTTTCAGACTGTGTTACACTCCTCACTATGTATTTTCAGTATCTTAGGAAAAAATATTGTAGTTGAAGTTTCAGACTTTATGATTACCAGAATTCTTTTCAAATTCTTGGCCACTTGTTCAAGCTTCTCTGAATTTGGCTCTACTAATTAACTGTGTCTTATTTTACATATCAATCCACAGACCTTTCACACAGAAGAAATAAAAATATAAATCTCTTAAAGGCCATGAAATGGCATTATAAAAATGCCTTGGGAGTCATAAAGATAACTTGCGGCATAATGCTGATAAAAGTTAAAGTGTCTGCAGGAGTATGATCTAGACGCCTCGTTCACTGGCAGGACATAGCAAGCACAGGAAGAAAGTGAACGTGTTCCGTGCAATTTATGTTCCTTATTGTATGTATGCTTGGCTCATTCATTGAGGTAAATGTGGATTACATTATT
This sequence comes from Apodemus agrarius, assembly GCA_964023405.1. Taxonomy (NCBI): domain Eukaryota; kingdom Metazoa; phylum Chordata; class Mammalia; order Rodentia; family Muridae; genus Apodemus; species Apodemus agrarius. The sequence continues at coordinate 36,026,235 of OZ030013.1, read as the reverse complement.
CTTTACTATCTGGAATCCTCATAGACTACTATGTAGACTCTTTTTAAAATCACTTATACGAAGATAAAGCATATCACCTTTATTTTGCAAAACAAGTGTTAAATTTCCAGACCGAAAGATAATAACTTAATTTGAATAATAGTGTTTTAAATTTTAAAATGAAAATTGATCAAGTGTTTTATTTTAATTACAAGCTCATTTGATAAAGTGTGAATTTACAGCCTTTATTCATCCATAAGATGTTAAAATAATTATTTAAAAATTATATTGAGGTGGCAGCATTCACCTATTTTTAATATTATGTATTAATGGTTCTTTGAAGCATAGAAATGGAGAATTATTTTCTGAATTATACAGAAAAATAGAAGTTGTATACATCTTAAATATTAAGCATTTTGCAGTTTCATGATTAAAAAGTAGATAGCAACTTTATGTTCATGCATTCTTTCAGTATTTATAATACTTCAGTTAAAATAAGCACAAATAATTTTTATTGGATATATTCTATATTTACAATTCATTTCCCTTTTTCTGGTTCCTAAACTCCATATTTTATTCCCCTCCCCCCATCTACCCTCTGACTGTTCCACCTCCCATGCCTCCTCCACTTCTCCTGTCTCCATGTAGATATCCCCTCCCCTCACTCCTCCTGATTTCTAATCTCCCTGGGGATTAGAAGGGTCTCTTGAGGGTTAGGTGCATCATCTCTGAATGAGCACAGACCCAGCAGTTCTCTGCTGTATGTGTGTTGCAGTCTCATATCAGCTGGTGTATGCTGCCTGTTTGGTGGTCCAGTGTTTGAGAGAGATCTCAGGAGTCCCTATTAAATGTGACTGTTGTTCTCCTACAGGGTTGTCCTTCTAAGCTTCTTTCAGTCTTTCCATAATCCAATAACAGGGGTCAGCTGCTTCTGTCCATTGGCTGGGAGCAAATGTCTGCATCTGACTCTTTCAGCTGTTTGTTGGTTCTTCTGGAGTGCGGTCACAATAGGACCCTTTTTGTGAGCGCTCCATTTCTTTCTTAGAGAGACAAAATTCACACATTTCAATGTATGTGTTTATTTTTTAAAATTTTCGTTTCTAGTAGTAGAATCCCGTCCTTATGTATGCTGGGAAGCATTCCACCATGTAGCTACGTCATAGGCAGCACTTAGCCTTTCAGTTCTAGCTATTTATTCTAAATGAGCATTTTCTAGTTACAATGTTTTTTAAATATCCAAGAATTTACCTAAAACTAATTCCACAGTTTCATTTGACATTTATCTGTATGTTATCAGACCTATTGGCTAGCTATACTCAAAGAAACATATAATGACAGAACCATGCTTGTCAAAGGTCATTCTTATATTTCTGAGATTCTCATTAAGTACATTCTACCCTCTTTATCCTAAAGAAGCAATTTTGAGCATGGTGCAATTCAGGTTCCTACTTACGAATTTAAAATGGCTCTTTAGGCCGGTGGTAACTATTAATCGAGGGCACGATTTTTAAATGACAGTGATGTCAAAGCAGAGTTTCTAATATTACCGAAGCCATGTTCAGGCAGCAGCTGGGAGTCGAGCAATAATTGAACATATTTAAAAATCTACTCCATGTACTGAACAGATTTCAGTGTCTGCTGTGTTTAAGGTCCACTGAGTTGTGAAATGGCTGTTTCATTCACACAGATGTTAATATCTTCAGGCTCTTCTGTAGCTCAGTGTCTTCTCATTTACATATCTGCAGTAAGTTTGCTGTTCATCCTGCTACTTCTCTCTACTCTTTTGGTGGTAATAAAGCATGTTCTAGACAAAATATGAGTGACTGTAATTACATCTCATTAAGACTTAGAAAGAAAAATAACAAGGAACATAGCAATAGGTGTTCAGTCACAAGTGCTTCATTAATTCCTTTGCTGTTTAATACCTGCAGCTGATGAATATAAATTACTTGTGCAAATGCAGATTAGATTAGAAAGTTTTCCATAGAATAACATTTTTCCCTTTTTTTCTCTGTATAAAGAGTAATAAATGAAGAACTGGACTACTTATATTGTGAGATTTCCAAGGTATTAAATTATATGTTTCATATGAGGAGTATATTTTATATAGACATGGGATGACATTTTTAAACTGTCTTAAATTGGCTAAGTGGGAAACATACAGCTTATAAATAAGATAACTTGCAGAACTTCCTCTACTTTATTTGATTCTCTACAATCCTGTTTCATTTATGCTGTTGTTTTCATAAGCATATTCAGCTACTTGTAATAGTCATTCATCGAGGAAGCTAAGACCAAGGAGCAAAGAGCACTGCTCAGCTCTTATTACTTCATTTTTTGCCTTCATAAAGACTGATACTTTGATTTGAGCTTCATGAAAAGATGTTAGATAGGTTCTGTAGCCCATCCAAGACATTAATTGATTTTCAATTGCCTTGAGAGTATTTCTCAATTCATTTTTAATATTGATTTAATAAATAATGATTTTAAAATAATTCATATGTTCCAGGTTTTAAAATTAAGTAGTGTTGATTCATTCTTTCATATTCATATAGAGTTCTCAGTGGGTGAAAACCTTTATGAGGTTTTCACCAGTACACGGAGACAACACTTGACCTTAAGTTTGTAGAAAATTACCAAATAAGTTGAACAAGGAGGACAAAAGACGAAATGTCACAATGAGCCAGGAAGGTCATGAGATTTTAACTTTCACACACACACACACAAAAAAAATACAGGCAACTAAAGAATGTTGACAGTGGGAGGCATAGTACTCTCCAGGGAAGAACAAATTAATTGTTTACCAAATACCAAATTGGCGATCCCTGAAATATATACATACATATAGCATTGTACAGAGTGAACAAGTTGTATTTAGAAATGTACTGGAAGGTTTGAAGGGATAAAATGTAAGGAAGAAATGATGGATCCATACTATAATTTCAAAAGGAAAAAAATAAAAAATTACCAAAGGGAATATTTTGATCATATTTTATCATTTTGTTTACCTAAGTAAAATATGTAATACATATAATAAAATATGTACATATACTTAAAATACATGTGCCTAGTCCATATAAAGTGCATATTTAAATCAATGTTTAAAATCTCTACATGCATTTACAGGATAAACTACATGCATTTACAAAATAAAAGTACAAATTTTATTTCAAAACATATTCTTCTCACATACACCCCAACCACAGTTTCACCTCCTGCTCCTGCTCTTAACTTCCACCATACATTGCCTCTCTCCAAGGTCCACTACCCCTTCCTTTCTTTCCAATCGAGAAAAAAATATATTTCCAAGGGACAAGAACCAAATAATATAACAAGATACAATAAATCAAGACAAAGCCCTCATATCGAGGCTGGACAAGGCAGCCTGGTAGGATGAAAAGTCTTAACAGCAGTTAAAAGAATCAGAAATATAACCTATCCCTCTATTCAGAGTCACACAACAACACAAAGCTAGTCATTATCACATATACACAGACCTGTATATTTAGGGAAATATAAAATAAAATTTTAATCCTAGTCTGAATGGTCTAGATCAGTAAAACAGATGGCAGTTAATACTGAGAGAACAGTGCAGTGATAGAAGAGGATATGGGGAAAGAAGAGGCGTTTTCATCGACCATTGGAGTAAGATCAAGCTGTGCAGCTTGTGGGACACAGTTAAAGCACATTACTAACATCCAAATTATCTTTACACAAAATAAGTTAAGGCATATTGCAAAGTCTCAAGAAACAATATTCTTCTTTCTTCACAACTGCCTCCTCTGTGGGGAACTATAAAGCCACTCTCTTTTCATGGCTAGGTATAAATTTGAGTGTTTCTATCTAGTACTCTGTGAAGGTTTTATAACTTTTTAGAAAATGTAAGCAATATTATAAAATTTTTGTGATGATCTAGGTTCAATTTTACTTTACAGAAATAATTGAAATTAGAAGCAGTCCAAGGTATAGACTGTGAGCAATGCATGTCTATCTTTTTTTTTATATACTTTAGAAAGATGAGATACCAAATGACATTTCTTTATTTAAACATTACTTTACCAGTAACTTGGTTGTATTTTTGTTTGTGCATCATGTATGGAGCCTAATGCTATGCAGGCCAGAGGAGTTTATCGTATTCCTGAGAAATGGAGTTAGAGAGTGTTATAAGTCTTCCTATAGGTTTTGGAATTTGAACATGAGTCCTCTGGAAGAGCAGTCATTTGGCTTAGCCATTGAGACCTCTCTCCATTTCCAGTAAAAAAAAAAAATCAGATACTCACAGCTATCCAATGGGAAAGGACTGAAGGAGCCTGAAGGGGGACTTCTACCCCATAGAAAGAACAATAATAATAACTGATTGAAACCCTCAGAGCTTGCAGGGACTCTCACAGGATATATGGGCTGGTGCATGGCTCCTAAGACACAAGTAGGAGAGGATGGTCTCATCTGGCATTAGTTGGAGGGGATGCTTGGTACTGTGGAAGCTTGATGCCCCAGAGAAGCCAGATGCTAGAGGGCTGAGGTGGGAGTGGGTGTGTGGGCTGAGAAGCAACCTCTGAAAGGCAGAGGGAAGGCTGTGGGCTTCATGAAGGGGATACTGGGAAGAAGGATCCCATTTGAAATGTAAACAAATAAAATGGTTAATAAATTAAAAATATTTTAAATGGGATATATAATTTGAGGCTTAATAACATAAAATCTGAAGTGTGGGTTCCTTCCCTGAGGTCTAACATTCAGTAAGGAACAGATGTAATTTCAGAAGAAAAATGGAAGAGAAAAAGTAGATTCCTTAAAATTGAAACTGCTTATAAACACTAGACTAAGCCTACAAGAACAAGTAAGATTAAGTTTGTAAGCACAGCAATGAGTATTACCAATCTAGTTTAATTTTCATAAATACCCTAAGGTATAAACATATTACATATGAATTTTATGGTCGATATTGCCCAATGTTATTAAAGAAGAATGGAAATAAAAATAAGATAACATAGTAGAAAAATCAATTTCTATTATGTAAATGCAAAATGGAGGCATTTTTTAAATCAGAATCGAAAAAAATTTAAAATGAGATTGTTCAAAATACTATTGTGGTTAGTTTTATGTTCATGTATGTTTAAACTGTTTCTAGTTAATAACAACACAATCTAGAATGAGTGCAGCATATTATTAAAATAATTTAAATATTTTAAAGTACATAAAACATTGGTGAAACTCTTCTCATATGTTCCGTTCATGATTTGTAATTTTATGAGAATGTATTTAATTAGATATAAAACTGAAAATATTATATGTCCTTAAAATATGTAGATTACATTTGAAATGATTATTTTAAAGTTCTTTTAAAATCGTTATGATAATTTTCATGCGTGTGTGTGTATGTGTGTGTGTGTCTATTATGTGTGTGATTGTTAATTCAGGTAACTATGGAAACAAGAGGGGTTGGATCTTCATAGTACTAGAATCTCAGGCAGTTGTGAGCTTCCTTCCCTAGTAAAACCTAATTTGGGTCCTCTGCAAAATCCATGAACTCTGTCAACTGCTTAGCAATCTTTCAAGCTCCTCTAAGTGATTTTTTAATCAGTTTACTCTCTTCATCATCTATAAGCTTTCTCTCATTTCTGATTTTATGTTGAAGAGAATGAAAAGGAAAACAAGTGTTTTTAACAAATGAAACTGGATCAACTGTCAGTCAACATGTAGAAGAATGTAAATTGATCCATTCTTATCTACTTGTACAAAGCTCAAGTCCAAGTGTATCAAGGACCTCCACATGAAACCAGATACACTGAAAGAAGAGAACTAATAGAGAAACTAATAGAACAGAAAGTGGGGAAAAGTCGGGAATGGTCACAGGGAAAACATTCCTGAACAGAACACTAATAGCTTATGCTCTAAGATCAAGAATTAACAAATGAGATCTCATAAAATTGCAAGGCTTCTGTAGGGCAAAGGACCCTGTCAATAGGACAAAACAGCAAAAACAGACTTGTAAAACCAAATCTACATCTAATAGAGAGCTAATATTCAACATATACAATAAACACAGGAAGTTAGACTTCAAACAGCCCAATAACCATATAAAAAATGGTGAACAGAGCTAAAACAAGAATTGTCAACTGAGGAAACTCTGAAGGCTTAGAAGCACCTAAAGAAATGTTTAACATCCTTAGTCATCAGGGAAATGCAGATCAAAACAACCTTGAGATTCTACCTCACAGCAGTCAGAATGGCTAAGATCAAAATCTCTGTTGAAAGCAGTTGATGGAGAGGATGTGGAGAAAGAGGAACACTCCTTCATTGTTGGTGGGATTGCAAACTGGTACAACCACTGTGGAGATCAGTCTAGTGGTTCCTCAGAAAATTGTACATAGTGTTACCTGAGACGCAGCCATACAACTCCTAGGCATATACCCAAAAGATTCTCCATCATATAACAAAAACACATGCTCTACTATGTTCATAGGGAAAAAAGGAACATTATTTATAATAGCCAGAAGCTGGAAATAATCCAGATGTCCTTCAACAGAGGAATGAATACAGATAATGTGGTACATTTATATAATAGAGAACTACTCAGCTATTAATAGCGATGAATTCATGGAATCTGTATGCAAATAGATGGACCTAGAAAATATTATCCTGAGTAAGGTAACCTAATCACAAAAGAACACACATGGCATGTACTCATTGATAAATGGATATTAGCCCTAAACCTATGAATACCCAAAATACAATTCACAAACCAAATGAAGCTCAAGAAGAAGGACCGAAGTGTGCGTGCTTCAGTCCATCTTAGAGAGGGGAATGAAATAATCATCGGAGCAACTATGATGACAGTGCAGAGTGGAGACTGAAGAAAAGGCCATCCAGAGACTGTCCCAACTGAGAATTCATCCCAGATACAGTCACTAAACTCTGACAATATCGTGGATTCCAAGAAATGCTTGCTGAACAAGCCTGATATTGCTGTCTCCTGAGAGGCCCTGCCAGAGTCTTACAAGTACAGAGGCAGTTGCTCACAGCAAAGCATTGTATTGAGTTCACAGTCCTGAATTGTGAAGTTAGAGAAAGGACTGAGGGAGCTGAGGGGGTTTGCAACCCCATAGGAAGAGCAACAATAGCAACCAACCAAACTTTCCAGAGCTCTCAGAGACTGATTATCAAAAGTCTTTTGAGGGTAGTATGATAGACAAGTATATGCTAAATCCTCCTAGGAACAACAACAACAACAACATATCAGATTAACATTGGCACCAGCAAAACTATTTTTTAAATAAGAACTTTTACATAGCAATTATTGAATTTGTGTTACAGTAATAAAATTACATATTTTTTTTTATAAAAAATGATGTAGCGATCATAGAAAGAGTAAAACCTGACTCCATATATTTGGGGCTCTAGCTGCATTTGGAAATATCTATCTATCTATCTGTCTATCTATCTATCTATCTATCTATCTATCTATCTATATCTATCTATCTAGATATGGATATGGATATGGATATGAATTTGGATAGGAATAGGTATAGGTATAGGTATACGTATAGGTATACATATAGGTATAGATACAGATATAGATATAGATACATGTGTGCGCATGTGTGCACATGTGTGTGTTGCCTGCACATGAACTTGATAATGTAATTTTTTACTTTGAAAAAGAGACTTCACTTGCATATGAAATCCCAAAGAAGCTTTAATAGTTATCTGGAAACTGAATTGGACAGGGAAAAATAAATTTAAAAGAAACAACAAAATTAGAGAAAACATTTAGCCAAGTCTGGGCAGAATATTTGCATGAAATCTCTTGAGATTAAAACTACTAATATTTCCATTTCTGTATTGGAATTTATTTCATCGTTTTACAAAAAAAGTGACCAGAATATTCTTATATCTATTATCTTAAAAGTGAACTTAATTTGAAATAGTCAATTGGAGGGTAAGATACATAAGCGTTTAAGTAGTCAATTTTAAAGTAAGATACATATACTCATTATAATAAGCTCTCTCTCAGTCCTTCTATTGATAAAAGTATTCTCAAATGTCAGTGAATATTCATAATTCAGTATTTCATTAATTACAAGCATCTCTATGATAATGGATCAAAGAATTTATCACATATTTTAGTGAAAATAGATGATTAAATAATAGTCTATTTTAAATATTTCATTTGATATTGCCATTAAAAAGGTTAACATGCATTATGAAGGTTTATTAGTTATTGATTTCATATTGAAGATAATTTTTGGAACAGAGAAATATTAAATAGTTCTATTATCATTATTGAAAGAAAAAGCCTTAATTAATAGTGAAACTACTGTTCAACATTTTAGGGGAAATGATTTTATACTTTCCATGCTGTGATAGAAGATGTAAATTATTCACTGTCTTTCTCTAGAATCTATATGAAGAAAATCCTATTGACTCTATTAATTATAGTAATAATTTTATGGTATCTTATTCCATATTCTCTTTGGAATGCATTTTTCTATTTGTAAATGTTTCTTTATGTGTTCTCATAAAATTATTTACTCTAAAATATTCACTACATTTTCTAAAAAAAAAATCAAGAATCATTATAAACCACTTCAAAAGCTATTGCTTGTACTAACTTAAATAATAGTATTTCCTACCCAAAACAGTACCAATTTAATAAATTACCTTATTCTGATTATAAGATATTTTTTATAAATGTTAGGATTGTGGTCCCTTGTATATCAAAATCATGATTTCAGGTATTATAAGTCTGCATAATTTTATTCAAGAAAAGATAGATAATTGTGAATTTTACAAAAATTGTGATATAGCAAATATCACTACCAAAATATATTGCAGTTATATTGTTATCAAATATAGCTGGGCCTGAGTATCTCTTATCTAAAAGGTTTGTTCTGGTAATGTTTTGAACTTTGGATACTGTTGTAATGCAGACTATTTCCTTATACAGGATGAGGTATATTTAGAATGAAAGCCAGTCTTAAGACCTCAATGCATTATATTTCGTATGAGGTGTGTTCAGTGAACCTAAATCCTGAGTGTCACATAGGTCCAGAATGGAATGTGTCACCATTACCGTGCTCCAGGAAGCACAGGAATACAAACTTCAGAACTCTGGATCATGTATTTTTAACCTTTAGATTGTGTTCCTGCAAGTTTACTTTCCACACATTCTTTTTCAGGGTTCTACTATATACTTTTATTTTTTTTTAATTTTCTATATTCTATGTTTACATTCCAAAGGCTTTCCCCTTTCCCAGTTCCCACCCACCATAGTTCCCATAGTTCCTCTCCCCCCCAACTATTCCCCAATCATTCCGCCCCCTCGGTTTCTTTACTAAACTGGATGCAATCTTTACATGCCCAGGGTCCTCTCCTTTCTTCTTCTTGGGAATCATTTGACTTGCTATTTGTGTCTTGAGTATTTAGGGCTTCTGGGCTCATTAATATCCACTTATCAGTGATTGCATTTCATGTGCATTCTTTTGTGATTGTGTTAATTCACTCAGGATGATATTTTCTAGGTCTAAAACATTTACCTACAAATTGCATGAATTCATTATTTTTAATTGCTGAGTAGTATTCCATTGTATAAATATACCACATTTTCTGTATCCATTCCTCCTTTGAGGGATATTTGGGCTCCTTCCAATTTCTGGCTATTATAAACAAGGCTGCTATAAACATAGTGGAGCATGTGTCTTTATTGCATGCAGGGGAATCCTCTGGGTATATGCCCAGGAGTGGTATGCCAGGGTCCTCTGGAAGTGACATGCCCAATTTTCTGAGGAACCGCCAAACTGATTTCCAGAGCGGTTTTACCATTTTGCAAAAGAAATCGAAGAAGACCTCAGAAGATGGAAAAATATTTCTTGCTCCTGGATTGGCAGGATCAATATAGTAAAAATGGCCATCTTGCCAAAAGCAATATACAGATTCAATGCAATTCCCATCAAAATCCCAACTCAATTCTTCATAGATCTAGAAAGAGCAATTCTCAAATTCATCTGGAGCAACAAAAAACCCAGGATAGCTAAAAATATTCTCAACAATAAAAGGACTTCTGGGGGAATCAATATCCCTGACCTCAAGCAGTACTACAGAGCAATTGTGTTAAAAACTGCATGGTATTGGTATAGCAACAGGCAAGCAGATCAGTGGAACAGGATTGAAGACCCAGAAATTAACCCACAGACTTATGGTCACTTGATCTTTGATAAAGGAGCCACAACCATCCAGTGGAATAAAGATAGCCTTTTCAACAAATGGTGCTGGTTCAACTGGAGGTCAACATGCAGAAGAATGCGAATTGACCCACTCTTATCTCTTTGCACTAAGATCAACTCCAAGTGGATCAAGGACCTCCACATAAAACCAGACACACTGAAACTATTAGAAAAGAAACTTGGGAAGACCCTGGAGGACTTGGGCACAGGGGAAAATTTCCTGAACAGAACACCAATAGTGTACGCACTAAGATCAAGAATCGACAAATGGGACCTCATAAAATTACAAAGTTTCTGCAAAGCAAAGGACACTGTCAGAAGGACAAAACGGCAACCAACAAAGTGGGAAAAGATCTTCACCAACCCCACATCCGACAGAGGGTTAATATCCAATATATACAAAGAACTCAAGAAGTTACACCCCAAAGAACCAAATAACCCTATCAAAAAATCGGGCACAGAGCTAAACAAAGAATTTTCACCAGAAGAAATTCAGATGGCCAAGAAACACCTTAAAAGATGTTCAACATCATTAGTCATCAGGGAAATGCAAATCAAAACAACCCTGAGATTCCACCTCTCACCAGTCAGAATGGCTAAGATTAAAAACTCAAGAGACAACAAGTGCTGGCGAGGATGTGGAGAAAGAGGAACACTCCTCCTTTTAATGTTTTAAGTTTTCTTAATATTCGATCGATACTGTCTTAATTTTGTTTTAATTTTCAGTTACAATCATGTTTACAGCAACATAATTTATATTTGTTCACTTCACACAGTTTTATTTCATGCTCAGACTTAAAATAAAAACTATACTATGCATTTTTCTTACTCCTGACATCTATCTGACATTTCAATATATGTAGAATTATACTGGTTTCTAAAGATGAAGTTATTGCTCCCTGAGTAGTTTTAGCGAGGTTCTACTGGTAAGTTCTTTCAGTTTATCTCTGTGGGTGTTAATGTATTCTCTGAACTCAAAAGCACCATAACTTTCAAAATAACAACATCAGGAACATTTCCTACTAAGTTATTTAAGGTTAAGGTGTGCTTTCAGAAAGCACAGTGGAATTTTGTGATGGGTTGTTGAGTAAGAGATAATAGCTTTTGCATACCACTGACTTAGTTTCGGTCTATGCTTTTATAGTTATGAATGGCCTTTGAACACATTTTGTTTAACATTGCTAGCTGGTTCTCCATAACCCGAATAATGAAGGCTCAGCTTCTCTCTACATGTGGGAAACTGTATCTCTGTTGGTCTTTGTTTGGAATTGCTTTCCTGTGCTAACTTTCCTTGAAACTACTTTCTCAGCCCATTAATGTCACTGCTGACTCTATGACCTGCATGATAGAATGTGAGTGAAAATGGCATAAGAGTCCTTTAGAACGAAAGCATCTAGAGCTAACCTTGCCAGCTTCTCGCCACCAGAGAATCACCTGCATAGTTAATGCTCTTTCACTATGTGGGAACTAAAGGTAATAGAGTCAAAATCATCACAAATATGCTTAAGGTAAGTTGCACTACTAACCCCTTAGCCTTTGTCATAGGAAACTATAACAATTTAGTATTAATTATTTGTCTAAACTAATCTCGATAAATCTAAGAGAAACATTTGACTTCTCAATCTGAATACAACCAACCCATAAACAACATCTCTAACCATTATAATTTTATTCAGGAAATTATATCTTCCTAGTTACCTTAGTAGCTATTAATGCAAGGTATGTTATTATCAGGACTACAGTTACTGAAACCATTTTCCAAGGCTCTGTTGACACTTTTGTATTCATTGTTAACTTCGTTAAAGAACACCTTTCACTTGATGATCCTCATTTAGATTCTTCATATTTATCTGTCTTAACAACAATGAACGGTTTTGTTTCTTTTAATGCTCCTTGAACACATTTCCTTTTTCTTTAAATTTTTATTTTCTATATTCTATGTTTACATTCCAAAGGCTTTCCCCTTTCCCAGTTTCCCCCCAGCATACGTCCCATAATTTCTCTCCCCCCCAAGCATTCCACAATCATTCCCCCACACACACACACCACGATTTCTCTGTTCTGGGTCTACAAAACAGGATCCAATCTTTTCAGGCCCAGGGTCCTCTCCTTTCTTCTTCTTGGGAATCGTTTGACTTGCTAATTGTGCCTTAAGTATTTAGGGCTTCTGGGCTCATTAATATCCACTTATCAGTGATTGCATTTCATGTGTGTTCTTTTGTGATTGGGTTAACTCACTTAGGATGATATTTTCCAGATCTAACCACTTACCTACAAATTGCATGAATTCATTATTTTTAATTGCTGAGTAGTATTCCATTGTATAAATACACCACATTTTCTGTAGCCATTCCTCCTTTGAGGGATATTTGGGTTCCTTCCAACTTCTGGCTATTATAAACAATATATAAACTCAAGAGACAACAAGTGCTGGCGAGGATGTGGAGAAAGAGGAACACTCCTCCACTGTTGGTGGGATTGCAAAATGGTAAAACTGCTCTGGAAATCAGTTTGGCAGTTCCTCAGAAAATTGGGCATGTCACTTCCAGAGGACCCTGGCATACCACTCCTGGGCATATACCCAGAGGATTCCCCTGCATACAATAAAGACGCATGCTCTACTATGTTTATAGCACCCTTGTTTATAATAGCCAGAACACATTTCTTTCTGAATTCATTGGGTAACATGAATTTGATACCAATTCCCAACATGCTTCTATTCTTCTGTAAGATTTCACCTGAACCATTACATATTCTAAAAGCATTTAAAGTTCCTGAACAAAATAAGAAATCCCCATTACATATGTCCTACAATGAATCAATATAACTAAGGTAGGTGTGTATTCAAATTGGCAAATGATTATGATTTTAATTTGTCTCTTTAGTGTCCAACGAAGGATTTTCCTAAATAACATATCATTACTTATTACACAGGTAGAATAGTTTGCGTGAACTTCGGTCTTATCACCAAATTTATATGAGATTATTTTGGAAAAATTCTGACATTTTCCTTTGTTTTCATGAAAGTTCTATTGTCTATATTTTTTTTAAAAAGTAAAAACTATTTTACCATAATATATTTTGAAGAAAACAGAGTTTATTTATAGGAAATATTTTTTATTCATTAAACTTAGAAGGAAACAATATGAATTCAATATATGAATTGTTTCCTTTTGCTGAAATATTTATAATTAGAAAATTAAATATGGAGGTCTACAGAAGAGCACATGTTCCAAGAACCCTATGAATAACTGAAATCCAACATAATAAATGTCATATATGATGGTTAATTGTTATTAATTTCATTGAACTTGGGATTTCTAGTGAATAGCTTTGGGTTATGTATTGTGAGTTACATATGTGTGGGTGTATTATGGGTGTGTGAGTGTATGTGCACAATAGAATTCATATGACATACAACTGAAATCCTACATATTAGCCATATATAATCATGATTTGTTGTTAACTTAATTGGACTTGGAATTTCCAAGGGAAAATATTTGGTTGTAACTGTAAATGGGATGAATCCCAGGTGGGCAGCTTCTGGCTATTATAAATAAGGCTGCTATGAAATATACTACTGTGGATGCCAACAGGTGCTTGCTGACGGGAGCCTGATATAGCTGTTTCCACAGCGGACCTGCCAGTGTCTGACAAATACAGAGTATACTCTCAGCCAACCATTGAACTGAGCACAGGGTCCTCAAGGGAAGACCTAGAGAAAGGACCCAAGGACCCAAAGGGTATTACAGCATCATAGGACGAACAAGAATATGAACCCCCAGAGCTCCCAGGAACTTAACTACCAATCAGAGTACACATGGAGGGTCCAATGGCTCCAGCTTCATAGGTAGCAGAGGATGGCCTGGTCAGACATCAATGAGAGGAGAGGCCCTTGGTCCAGTGAAAGCTCATTGCCCCAGGATAGGGGAATGGCAGATCAGGGGAATGTGTGGGTTAGTAAGCAGGAGGAGGAGGGAGGGGGTGGGTTAATGAGTAGGGGAAGGGATGGGGGTATTGGAGGGGAAATGAGGAATGGGGATAACATTTGAAATGTAAATAAAGAAAATATCTAATTAAAAATGGTTTTCATTATTAGAAGTATCATGTGTGTCGGGGGGTATTGTCTATTTCTGCACACTTATCATGACCAAGAAACAGGTTGGGGAGGAAAGGGCTTGTTCAGCTTACACTTCCACATTGCTGTTCATCACAAAGGAAGCCAGGAGGGGAACTTACACAGGGTAGGAATGTATGTGGTACCGAGGAGGGATACTGATTACTGGCTTGCTTCTCCTGGCTTGCTCAGCTTGCTTTCTTATGGAACCCAAGACTATTAACTATTGAACCACCCACAATGGGCTAGGCCCTCTGCACTTGATCACTAATTGATATAATGTCTTACAGCTGGATCTTTTGGAGGCATTTCTGCAAGGGAGGCTCCTTTCTCTGTGATAACTCCAGCTTGTGTCAAGTTGACACACAGCCAGTATAGGAATAGATGTGTGTTCACGCACACTAAGAAATACACAGAACTCAGATGACAGTGTGTGGGAGTCAATTTTCCCTTTCTACCATACTGCTCACAGGGCTCAAACTCAGGACTTAGGCTGCCAGAGGAGTCTCACTGAGCCACTTCCCAGTCTCCAAAGGCTGGTTTCTTTGAGGTTTAAGTGCAAATCGATAAGAGTGACAGCATCACACAATGTGGCAATCTGAACTGAATAAGAATGGGGAAATAATGAAAAGGCGAGGAGAATCGGGATGAGTAGCTGTACCTCATCTCTCCCTGTTTCCTCACTGCAGATCAAACAGCATAACTGTTGCTATGCCTTCCCACTTTATGGGCGCTACCTTCTCAAACTGTAGGCAAAAATAAAACCTTCCATTCATAGTAACTTTTGAGGAAATACAATGTTACAAAACAAGAAAAAGCATATGCTATACATAGTAATAATTTGGTTTTAGACATACAGAGACATGATATGTATCAAATTGCGAATTAGGTAGTTGTCAACACATTATCATCAAGAGAACGATTTAGATCCAGCTTTTAAGTTTTAAATTTTATTGAATCTTTAGTTTCCATTTTTAATCTAGCATATGTTGCCCCATTTCTCACAGTAAGGTAGCTGTGATACCTGATTTAACAGAAGATATAATGCGCCTGGATATCCCCAAAGTTTGTAAATGAAACGGTTTAGAGTTTAATGATTGATCACTGACTGTTGCTTGCCAAAGACTCATGTCCATCCAACATCTGATGGTGTTCAAATATAAGAGATATTTCTGTTATATATCAGAATTAGTAAGATAAACTAGGATACTGAAAGTCATATCCTTATATCATTCATTTTATAACACCATTTTATATGGTGTTATAACTTAGTGGATAACTTATTAAAATGACATTGGAAATCTTGGTGTACTTTAAGTACTATATCAAATAATATGTCAAGCCATCAACTGGTTTTATTTAGATGATTATCATCATAGAACTATTACTAATAACTTTAAGAATTATGTACTCATAATGGTACATTTCCTTTATTAATTGCATGTGTACAAGGTCCTATTGAAATATAGAAAAAAACACAAGGTAAAGAAAACTTAAATAATAGGGCACCAATTAAATCAGACTGAATAAATATTGTTCTTGATACTCAAGACCTTTATGTGTTCTATCAAATTGTAATTGTGTGTTTTCTTGGATAACTATTAAAATTCTTACTTTTGAAAATATTAAACATGACAAATATTTGATAATTAATTCAAGTTGTCCTAAATATTTATCACCATAAATATGCTTTATATTTATTAACGTACTGAATTTTTTAAAAAAATAATAACCTTCACTATATTATAATTGTATTTTTCCTATAAGACTTTTTTCCATGAGTACAAAACATATTAATACTATCTCAAATAGTGGTGACCATATGTACATGGATTTAGGACTGATAGTTAGGGCAAGATTTCCTTATAGAAGGAAACTAACAGTACCTCAGTGACTTTGACCACTGTAAGCTACTTAAATATGCTATGTGCCTAATGATTCATTGCTGCTCCTGCACTAAAATGTGACCTACACACTCTTGGGCACATCATTTGTATGCAACCACAAGTATTCTAGTTGTACATAATATGACACATATGTACAATTCTATTCAAGGTAAAAAAATATTAAGGAATGAATGGTTTCAAGCTGTAGATGAGAATGACTATTCCTACAGGCGAAGCATTACAGACAGTCAAAGAAAGGGGTAGGTTCATAAAAACCAAAAGAGGCCGGGCATGGTGGTACACGCCTGTAATCCCAGCACTTGGGAGGCAGAGGCAGGTGGATTTGTGAGTTCCAGGCCAGCCTGGTCTACAGAGTGAGTTCCAGGACAGCCAGCGCTACACAGAGAAACCCTGTCTCAAAAAAAAAAAAAAAAAAAAAAAAAAAAAAAGAAAGAAAGAAAGAAAGAAAGAAAGAAAAGAAAAAAAACAACAAAACAAAAAACAAAAACAAAAAGAAAAAAACAAAAGAGAGCAGTTAACTGTTGTTGTTTTTAACTTATTTTTATGTTTACTTATTCAGTTTACAACCTGCTCACTGCCCCTTCAGGTCACCCCCTCCCACAATCCTTTCACCATCCCTTCCCATTCTCCTCAAGCAGGTGTCCCCCAACCCTGTATTCCCCCTGCTCTGGCACTTGAAGTCTCCGGGAGGCTAGGTAATTCTCCCATTGAAGCCAGAGAAGGTAGCCCAGGTAGAAGAAAATTTCCCATGTACAGACAATGGCTTTTGGAATAGTGCCAGTTCCAGGTGTTTGAATCCCACATGAGAACCAAGCTGATGCAGGAAGTTGTGTAACAAAGAAATGGAAACATAATCTCCTAATATCACCTTACTAGACATAGAAAAGTTGTGCATTTTAGATATATTGCTGCAGCATATATTTAAAATGTCCCACAAACAGCCCGAAATTAGCAGCTCTGGAAGAGCAATCGGCATAGTTAGTGTTTCTTCTTATAGCCCTTCTCTAGGGATGGGAAACTAGTTCTCAGCCTCTGTCATATAAAAAACAATGTATCTCAATGATATAAATAACTACTTGCTAAGAGGAAACTGTGTCTTTTGTTCATTATTATACTGTTCTCTTTGCTGAATCCTGTAACCTTTGGTAGACAATAATGTACTCTGCATACCTTTCAGTTTTATTTTTTAAATATAAGTGAAAAAGACATTGTGCTTATTTTAGAAATTATCTGGTTCTACTTAGAATAGTGCTTTTCAGTCCTTAACATATATGCATTAAAGGTATTAATTAGTATTTCTGGGAAATTGTAGATGTGTGTATAAGTAATTGTAGAATGGCGAAGCATAAATATGAATATATGTGTCTTTATCGCTCTCTGTTTCTCAATCTCTCTGTTTCTGTCCTGTCTCTCAGGTATATATATATATATATATATATATATGTATGTATATATATATATACATATATATACATATATATTTAAGTACATGCTCATATATACCTATGTATATAAATGACACACATACATATATATGTGTTTGTGTACATATGTTTGTGTGTATATAAAGGTATATGTATATATATGTGTATGTATATTTCACATTTTCTTAATAAAAGTTTTTTTAATTTTTATTTTCTATATTCTATAATAAAAGTTTTTATTGGATATATTCTTTAATGATGAATACTTACTTTGTTTAACAAGTTGTCTGAGAACAATGTTAATTTTGACACAGAATTTCATATTCCACTTTGACTAACATATGTCACTCATTTTCGATGAAGACCAGCAAATTGGATAACTATTCCACATATTGTAAATTTGTTTTGTTTCATTGAGAAATTTCCACCATATTTATCAAAAATAGGTATATCACTGTACTTTATGGAAGCAGTACATATTACTTTCCTAATCGTAAGTGGTATTCTCAGTTCTTTATAGAGTTAGAAAGAGCAATTCTCAAATTCATCTGGAATAACAAAAAACCCAGGATAGCTACAACTATCATCAACAGTAAACGAACTTCTGGGGGAATCAATATCCCGGACCTCAAGCAATACTACAGAGCAGTAGTGTTAAAAACTGCATGGTATTGGTACAGTGACAGGGAAGTGGATCAATGGAATAGGATTGAAGACCCAGAATTGAACCAACACATATATGGCCAATTGATATTCGACAAAGGAGCTGAAAACATCCAGTGGAAAAAAGATAGCCTTTTCAACAATTGGTGCTGGCTCAACTGGAGGTCAACATGCAGAAGAATGAGAATTGATCCACTCTAATCTCCTTGCACTAAGCTCAACTCCAAGTGGATCAAGGACCTCCACATAAAACCAGACACACTAAAACTAATAGAAAAGAAACTGGGGAAGACCCTTGAGGACATAGGCTCGGGGAAAATTCCTGAACAGAACACCAATCGCTTATGCTCTAAGATCACGAATAGACAAATGGGACTTCATAAAGTTACAAAGTTTCTGTAAGGCAAAAGAAACTGTCAAAAGGACAAATCTGCAACCAGCAAATTGGGAAAAGATCTTCACCAACCCCACATCTGACAGAGGGCTAATATCCAATGTATACAAAGAACTCAAGAAGTTAGACCCCAGAAAACCAAATAACCCTATCTTAAAATGGGGTACAGAGCTAAACAAAGACTTTTCACCTGAAGAAATTCGGATGGTTGAGAAACACCTTAAAAAATGTTCAACATCATTAGTGATTAGAGAAATGCAAAACAAAACAACCCTGAGATTTCACCTCACACCTGTCAGAATGGCTAGGATTAAAAACTCAGAAGACATCAGGTGTTGGGGAGGATGTGGAGAA
Organism: Apodemus agrarius; assembly: GCA_964023405.1. Taxonomy (NCBI): domain Eukaryota; kingdom Metazoa; phylum Chordata; class Mammalia; order Rodentia; family Muridae; genus Apodemus; species Apodemus agrarius. The sequence goes on along the minus strand of OZ030013.1, from coordinate 36,007,174 downwards.
AGAGGAACACTCCTCCACTGCTGGTGGGACTGCAAGCTGGTACAACCACTCTGGAAATCAGTCTGTCGGTTCCTCAGAAAACTGCACATGATACTTCTGGAGGATCCAGCCATACCACTCCTGGGAATTTACCCAGAAGACTCCCCAGCATGCAATAAGGATATATGCTTCACTATATTCATAGCAGCCTTATTTATAATAGCCAGAAGCTGGAAAGATGTCCCTCAACGGAGGAATGGATACAAAAAATGTGGTATATATAACAATGGAATACTATTCAGCCATTAGAAACAATGAATTCATGAAATTCTTAGAGAAATGAATGGAGCTGGAGAACATCATACTAAGTGAGGTAACCCAGTCTCAAAAGAATACCCATGGTATGCAGTCACTGATAAGTGGATATTAGCCTAGAATCTTGGGACACCAAAGACACAATTCACATTCCAAATGATGGCTGACAAGAAGAAAGGAATGGACACTAGTGCTGGAAAGGATCAAAGCATCAGTGCAGGGGAATACCAGAATAGGGAAGTGGGAAGGGGTGGATGAGGGAGCAGGGGGAGGGAAAAGGGCATGTGGGACCTTAGGGGGGTGGGGAAACCAAAAAAGGGAAATGAAATGTAAATATAGAATCTATCCAATAAAAAAAAAGACTTACAATAAGCAAAAACAAAACAAAACAAAACAAAACAAAAAAAACAAAAAAAGAGCATTTATATCCTAAGAAGAAATATCTAAGTTTCTCTATGAAAATTGCTATAGTTTCATAATGTATGATACACAGTGGTAGCTCATCAATAAAAGCTTTGGAAATTCACAGAAATGGTATTTCAAACTAGAAATAAGTAATCAGAGATCTCAAGACAAAATAATCGAAGATGCATCCTATAATAACTTCCACAAAAGATATATGTTAATACTTAGTATAAATGTCAAAAGAAGCAACTTGTTTCTCTCCCTGTAACTGATACCTACTAATAGATGTTGCCTATTACATGCCTAGAATTTGTCTTTACAGCAATTTTGTTCAATATATTTTAAGCAATCTTGATTGCTTAGGAAAAATGTCTTAAAAGGCTTCCTTTTGTTAATCCTTTGTGCTGAATTCTCAAAATTTCTTTCCATTCCTGAAGCACTGCCATGATAAATGAGGCATCACAATGAAGACAAAGCAACCATTGAAATATCCACTCAGTATGATTTTCAAGGCTTAGAACACATTCTAGAATTTTGAAAAAGTTTGGTATTTAAATTTTTTTCTGACTTGTAACATTATTCTGGGTATGCTTCTTTGTATAAATAGTACTGGAGAAAATGTACCCAAATCATACTCCATAATTATAATCCCTGTATTTCAAGCTCATTTTATACTGCTGAGGGCCATGCAGTAGAATGACAAATGGCATTAGAACTCACAGATTGCAGTTCAAGGGTTACCACAGCCACATGGGAGGGTCTAGGTGTGGCATGGCACCGTGTCCTGAAGACATTATGTTGTTGTGGAGTTCTGCTCTGTTTGCTGTCCTCACATCCCTTGTAATCTAAGAATTATATGAAAACTTTAAGAGGGCTTCAAGTATCTCTGCCACTCACAATAATAATGTTTGATCTCTTTCAGGTATTGCTGCTGGAGCAGATTAGTGATTCTTTTACCACCCTAGAAAAGAACTTAGAGCTGTAGATTGTCAACAATGACTTAGAAAGTGTTTGGAAAAATAAAGTTGTTAGTAAAGCTAGGATGAGATGTTATTACTATTGACTCTGATGTAAACAATCTTAGGGAACAATAGGAAGTTCAGCAAGACACACTCTTATTAGTTAAGCCTGAGACCCTTAATGGTCAGGGAACAAGAGAAATGAGGATTTACTGTAGATATGTTTGGTTTCAATACAAACATTTAGACTTGTGATTCTTTTTATCTAATTATCATTAATCTGTTTTTACAGTCCAGTTATCACACTCCCAGTCTGCCTTCCAAAAGTTCCTCATCCCATTCCTCCTCCCCTCCCTATCTCCAAAGGAATGTTGTCACCACCACCACCACCCCACCGGGCCTCCAAATTCCCTGGGCATTCAAGTCTCTCAAGGATAGTGACATTTTCCCTGAGGCCAGAGAAGGAAGTCCTCTGCTATATATGTGTTGGGAGCCTCATATCAGCTAGGGTATGCTGCCTGTTTGGTGTCTCCATGTCTGAGAGATTTTGTGGTTCTGGGTTACTTGAGACTACTGCTCTTTCTATGGGGTTTCCTTCCTCCTCAGCTTTTCCCAGCCTTTCCCTAATTCTCTTGTTTTTGTTTTTGTTTTCTATTTCAAGACAGGGTTTCTCTGTGAACTCACTCTGTAGACCAGGCTGGCCTTGACCTCAGAAATCTGCCAGCCTCTGCCTCCCAAGTGCTAGGATTAAAGGCATGTGCCACCACTGCCTTTCCCTAACTCAACCACAGTGGTCGCCAGCTTCTCTCCTTTGGTTGGGTGTAAGTATCTGAATCTGAAACTTTCAGCAGCTTGTTGGGCCTCTCAGAGAGCAGCCATGCTAGGGGCTCATGTCTATAAGCATACCATAGTGTAAGTAAGAGTGTTAGGCTTTGGATTCACCCCTTGAGCTGGATTTCAGTTTGGCTGGACACTGGACCTCCTTTCCCTCAGTCTATTTACCATTTTTACCTGGATTTTTTTAAATGGGAACAATTCTGGGCCAGAGTTTTTGACTGCTGGATGGCAATCTTGTCTCTTCACTTGATGCCCTGTCTTTCTCCTGGAGTTAGACTCTACTACAAATTCCCTTTCCCCACTGTGGGGTCCCTCCCTCTGAGTCCTGTATGTCTCTCACATCTCAGGTTTCACTTATCAGTGACTCAATATCATCCTAAGTGAGGTAACCCAATCACAAAAGAATACACATGGATACAGTCACTGACAAGTGGATATTAGCCCAGAAGCTCTGAATACTCAAGACACAATTAACATATTAAATGATTCCCAAGAAGAAGGAAGGATAGGGCCCTATATTAATTTCTAAACAAACAATCAAATATATAGAGAGAGTCAGTGTGATGAATGCAATCTATTTTGCATTATAGTTGTGCTGTGTGATACTATTTCTGGGGACACTTGAGAAGAAATTTCTTCTTACTCCAGATAGTGAATCAACAACAGAACAAAGTAAAGATGGCACCTTACTCAAAGTTGGTGAACCACTGATTTTAATGGTTGACACTTACAACAATATGGGCAAAGGTGTTATTCACAGGAGAAGAAATGGTTCAAACCATTTCTGAAACATCAACAGAAGTGCAGGCCTAAATAGGTAAGGTCTCATGAAAGACCTGGAGCTCAAGTCATGACTCCCAGCCTATTTGACATGTAGGGACCTTTCTCTTCCACATATTTCACTTGGTTTGAGACTCCTCCAGGCAGTACAGCTAGACTCTTTCTTCTAGGATTTTTACCTGGCATATCCTTTTCAGACAGCTAAAGTGATCTGAATTCTTCACAGAATGGATGCTCTGAGTATGTCTTCTATAGTAATTATTACTTATATCAGGGTGAACAAGAGGATGCTTAAGTGTCTGATCAGTTAAAGGAATTCTTGAAACTTTCACACTCCTTACTTTCTGAGTTAGGAAAGGCCTCCCTTCAGAATATTCTAAATCGGTTTTTGATATAATTTTTAATATAACAACACAACTAAAGATAAATGTTTGGTCATAAGTTACTGTAGATCTTAAGAACCTTCTGAATTTTATGGTATGCTAAAGGTTTTAAGTATTTAATAAAAATCTATTGATTCCATCTGATAATCAAAATACAATTTCATGTGGCTAATGGTACTAAACAACAGATAAAAATACTTTCTCAGATATTTAAATTCAATTATTTTCATAGCAATGACTATTAGCTCTGAAATGAACCATATACTCTTCAACTGATATCAATCAAATGTAAGTTCATAAGCAAAAACATTTGATATAATTGAATAAAAATTGTATAAAACAAAAGTATTTATAATATATATTAATGAAAATATTTTTCTTACAACTTTATTATTAATAATTTCTATTAGTCTTATTATTAAGGTAAATTGTTGTTGTTCTTGAGAACTTTGTATATAAGTTCTATATGGACACTATTTCCACCTCTCCTTTTCTTCCTTCCAACTATTCCATGTCCATGTTTACTTCCTCTTAAATTCATGACCTCTATTTGATTTATTATTTTTGTTCATGTGGACATGCATTTGCATCCACATACACATAGAGGCACATTTTTAGGTGCTTCAGAGCCATTCAAGTTTTCTCAGTTGAGAATTCTTTGTTTAGCTCTGTACCCCATTTTTAATAGGGTTATTTGATTGTCTGGAGTCCAATTTCTTGAGATCTTTGTATATATTGGATATTAGCCCTCTATCAGCTATAGGATTGCTAAAGACCTTTTCCCAATCTGTTGGTTGTCATTTTGTCCTATTGGCAGTGTCATTTGCTTTACAGAAGCGTTGCAATTTTATGAGATCCCATTTGTCAATTATTGATTTTAGAACAAAAGCCATTGGTGTTCCACCTGGAGATTCATCACACATTCAGTGACCAAACCCAGATACTCCTGTGGATGCCAAGAAGGGCATGTTTACAGGAGCCTGATATAGCTGTCTCCTGAGAGTTTCTGCCAGAGCCTGACATATACAGAGGTAGATGCTCACATCCAACTATTGAACTTATCATGGGGTCCCCAGTGGAGGAGTTAGAGAAAGGACTGAAGGAGCTGAAGGGGTTTGTAACCCCATAGGAAGAACCACAATATCCACCAACCAGAGCTCCCATGTTCTAAACCACCAACCAAGGAGTACACATGGAGGGACCCATGGCTCCAGCTACATATGAATCAGAGAATGGCCTTCTTGGTCATCATTGGAGAAAAGGCCTTTGGTCCCAAAAAGGCTCAATGCCCCAGTGTAGGGGAATATGATGGTCAGGGAGGTAGGAGTCAGCATGTAGGTGGGGGCATACCCTCATAGAAGCAGGGGGAGGGAGGATGGCATAGGGGTTTTCTGTGGGGGCCACATCAGGAAAGGGGATCACACTTGAAATGTAAATAAATAAAATATCCAATATAAAAAATTTATTTATTTTAGAGGTCATAATGCGATTTGACATTCTAATTTATATATAATATGTTTCTTAAGTACTATAAATCTGGATTAAAAATTTAAATTTATGGATGAAATATAAAGATAGTTTATATGCTTAAAATTTTTCTTATGAAAACTTGATTTTCCATAAGATATCCTTAGATAATCTGGATGACATTTGATAGCATAGTATCATTGATTCTTACTTTTATCCTCATTGTACTAGGATTGTGCTTCATAGTCAATCTAAAAAAATAAGCAGTGATTATTTGATCACTTGAAATGTCATTAAGATGTTAAACCCAGAGTTAATGGCACTTGTAAAATCACTGAAAACCTGTGCTGACCCTTCAACTAGGAACTCTCAAGTTGTCCTCCTCTTCAATTGTTGTACTGTTGTTTCTGTAAATAACACAACACAAGAACCCAGATTCTCAAATTTAGTGTTAAAAGAAACTTTTTGTGGGTCTGAAGAGTTGACCCAGGGATTAAAAGCATTTGGTGTTCTTATGAAGGGCGTGGTTCAGTTCTAGCACCCACACCGAGGCACATCACTTTCTCCATCACCAGCAGTGTACATTGTGCACAAACATGTGTGCAAGCAATCCAATCATAATAATACAAGTAAGTCCTCAAAAATCAATAAATAATAAACTATTTGTGTTTCATGTGCTATGCTATGAGTAAATTAGGAACTGGGTTATAGGGTAAACAATGTGAACCGAACATTTTGTTAATCATATCTTAGCAATTCTTTCTATTCCTGAAAGATGTTTCTGTGATTTACCACAGAATGTGCCAGAATGTGTTTTTATGGATCTGAACAAATACTAATTCAACAATGCATTTGCCATCTACATCTCAGAATAAGCAAATTCAATCAGCTTCAGAGGATTCTGGTGGGATGCTAAAATAGCCAAATTCTTCTGTCATTGATTGTACAGTGTTAGTTGGGACATGTAATCGTACTGTACCTCAAGTAGGAATAGTGGATATAATATATGGAAAGAATTATGCTATTGCATGCATGATAAATGTCCTATCTATTTTTGTGCATATGCGTATATGTTCACTAATAAGTATCATGCTAAAATCATTACACAAATAGAAAGAGGGAGAGACAAAGAAGAGAGAGAGTGAGAGCTGATTAGCAGTGTAGAAACTAAGAATTATTAGTCTTTTATGAAGAGGTATTATAAATATTTCAAAAGCTACAAACAAAATATGATGTGTGTAATTTTAATGAACTAGTTAGGAAGATAATGAAACACTGAAAATGTCCTTCTTTGTTTTCTGACGGCAGTTTATCTTGACAGAAAGAGAGTGCATTCAGTTCATGATTTTGAACATAGATAAATAGTGTGTCCTTGCATTCTCCTTTATCTGGGATGGTGTTGCTGACCTCTCAAGTCTTATATCCATCACAAGATGAAAGCTCATTAGTGAAACTCACATCAGAATTTGTACTCCTCAATCCAAGTTCCTCAAAATAATTCCCCATCCTCACCTGTGAGGATTGTCATGGGCTTGTTATGTACACATTGTTTGGTGTGTTGAAAGCAAGAGGTCAGTTTTGTGCATGAGAGAAACTCATTATCATTGAGGTTACTTGAGAAAATTTTTGTGTATTTGAAATATCTACTATACAATGCACCATCTCTTAAGTCTCCATGTTATCCCAACTCAGAAATTTCCTTTCCTTGGAACACTCAAGGATTCTACATATACATTTTTAGTTTCTGTTAAAAAATACTCTCTATATATTTTCTCTTACATTTTGACTCTATCTTACAAGACATGATAAGTTCAGTTACAATAAAACAAAAGGTATCCCAAAAGTTTACATTTATTCCATATTAAGCATAGAAGTTTTTGATTGTATATATGAAAACTGGATGCAGGAGTTTGGAGGGCACAGCCTCAGGTCCAGTTAATCTGATTTTATACAGAGCCAAGCACAATGCCCAGCATAATGCTTTCTGATAGATTTCGATTAGCTGTGCTTGGCTAGCTCTTCTTTACATTACTTCAGTCCACACTCATTTACAAAACTAGATGGAATTTCTCCATACCAGGAGCATGCCCATCTGAGGTAAGGAATAATCAGCCCAGCTGATTTCCCTTGTTTACCACATCCACAATCTGCTGTTTACCTCTGCTGCCTCACAGGAATTGCAGAAATATTTTCTCCTTTTGTAAGCTGGATCAGTGTCTGTTGACTCCTTTTTTATTTTCATTTTGAGTTATTTTATAAATAAATGCATTATCCTTTAGAATACAAATAGAATACAAAAGTAGGACTTAAAATAAAAATCATGCCGAATTTTTCCTCGTATTCCCTTCAACTTTGAGGAAAAGCTCACCTGGACCTTGGGAATCAGAATCCTGTTCCTAAGGCCATCTACAAGTCTGGTCCCATATCCTTTTTCAAATCTTGACATTACTTGTTGCACTGCAATATTGCCATCCTTCACTTACTCCTGGAGTTTAGACACATCTTTCTATCTGCTTATACTTTATGAAAATGGGGTTAAATCTCCTTTTCTATTGGACTGTTGTTATTTATCAATGTTTGTGGAACTATTATACTGTATTAAGTCTGGTAAATTTTCTTTTCTTTATTTATGCCATTGCTGTGATATTCCTAAAATATCATCATTATCCCTTTTAGGAGCACTAAAATGGAGAAAAATCAATTTAATAAAGCCAAATAAAATTCAAGTTTGAGATGATGATTAGGTAAAATATCAAATAATATAATGGCTTGAAATGGTACATAAAGTTTTCTTATGTGATGTCTTCCTGGTTATAATTTTCTCAGAGAATGTGAAGATATGGGAAAGATATCTTACAGTTACTCATCTTTATCTTACCAAATAAGTAGAGTGTATTTTAATTTTTGCATCTACAGTAAGAATTACAATGAATTCATGCCTATCTGTAGATATGGCACAGTATATTCAGTCATACAAGTCATAAGACCTGAAATTAGTTTTCAGAACCCATATGAAAAAACTCTATATGATGTATGGGTGATGTGGAAAACAGCCAAGAAGGTCAGAAGTAGGAATCATAGTAGGTGAGGGGTAAAGAGGATAGAGAAATTAGGGGTTCATAGGAGGAACATGCAGTCTGTAACAGGTCTGTGAGAAAGGCAGTTGTCCTGGAATATTAAGGCCAGTGCTAGAGACAAAACAGTAATAGAAACAAAGATACAAACAACAAAAATCCAAAAACCGACACCAAACAAACTTAGAAAACAGAAAAAAAAAAAAACCCTACACAAACTGAAGAACGAAAATGAAAGAGAAATAGAGATATTGTATGCATGGTAAAAGGAAGGAACAATCTCCTGAAACTTGTCCTCTGAGGATGCCACATGAGGACCATTAAATACTTGTTGTTGATGTTCCTCTGTCTCTATTTCTCTGTCCCTGTCTTTGTCTCTAACTCTGCCCCTCCACACACATGTATACACTAAATTAATATTTTCTCATTCTTAAATTTTGCAACACAAATCAATATTTTTTGAGTTTCTCCCCAATAATCTTTGTCTTATAGTTTTCTCTTTTTTTGTTGTCCCATGAAAGTACATGTCTCTGTTTTCCACAAAGTGACAAATGTATTTATTATATATTATTATAATATACATATATTGATATATTCATGTATTATTATAAATATATTTAACTCTTTATATTTATACTTTGAATCATAATTTATCAATTTTAAACTGGGATATAATTGTGCAATTTCTCATTCTCAAACAATAATCAATAGTTTCCTGACAAGAGCTTGGTATAGCTGTGCCCTAAGAGGCTCTGCCAGAGCCTAACCAATATAGATACAGATGCTCACAGCCAACCATTATACTGAGCATGAGGACCCCAATGGAGGAGTTAGGGGAAGGACTGAAGGAACTGAAGGTTTTTGCAACCCCATAGGAAGAACAACAATATCAGCTAACCAGTGCCCTCCCCCCCCAGAGCTCTCAGGGCCAAAAATCACCAACTAAAGGATACACATGGAGGAACCCATGGCTCCAGCTGCATAAGGACTGCCTTATCTGACATCAGTGTGAGTGGAAACCCTTGGTCCTGTGGAGGCTCAATGCCCCAGCTTAGGGAAATGCCAGGGAGGTGAGATGGGAGTGGTTGGGTGTGGGGAGCTCCCTCATAGAAGCAGGGGGAGGGAGAGAGGATAGGAGGTTTGCAGAGGGGAAAGAGGGAAGTAAATAAACCAGGAAATGTAAATAAATAAAATAACAGATAAAGGAAATAAATTTACATTTGAAAAAAGAAAGTAAAAGAGAAATGAAGTTTGGAGAAAAAACTCGGGGGATGGGCAGGGGAGTAACTGGAAGGGAGGGAATAAGGGGTGCATTTGTTGGAAAAGCACAGGCATGCTTGAGTGCTAAATAAAATATTAGTTGTAAAAAAATAAGCATTTATGAACTTTTCCTTCTCTGTTTTCTTTTTCTTGCTTTAAGTTTAAATTTTTGCATTTCATTACTTGTATTTATTTTTCTTTTACTTCATTTTTCAGTGATATTCTAGACACTTTGCTTGTGAGTAATTATCTGTGTTTTCTTCTTTATTGTAGAGGCAATTTATTGTTCAGTCATATTTCTTGCTTTACTTTTTATATCTATTAATAATTAATCATCTGGGCTGACTAGCCATTTACTGATTTTCACATATATTCTGTTTATCATTGCCAAAGAAGAGATTTCCATGTTTTATCAAGATTCTGCTCCTATGCTTGTTGTTTGCTGTAGTTTGTGGGCTGTTTGGTTTGTTCACTGGGATGGTTGTTGTCATTATAATGCTTACCTGGCCAAAGGGCAAACACAAGTTGAGAGGAACAACTCAGTTTAATCCATGGTTTCAGAGGCAATAGTATATGCTGACATGGTTCTACTCTTAGGTATCTGACTTAACATCATAGAAGAAAACATGCGGTAGAAAAAGGAATGTTAATGAATGTTAGCGAGGAAGACTAAGGCATCCCAAACAAAATACCCTATTGAACCCTTTCCCCATGCCTGTGATAACCTCATAACTATTCTGATATTTTTACCTCAACTAACACCATCAAATTATGAATCAATAGATTAATTCTTTTCTTATCTGAGAATTCTCATGATAGAGTTTTCATTCAACAAAAGTCCACCTCTAACATTGCCTCATTTTATTATAGAGTCTTTTCAGGATCTATTATAACTTCTATAATTGCCCACTTCATGTATCCTGTCACTATTTTTTTATGTGTGTTCTACAAATCTGTGGGTAAAGAAACCATGGGCTTGTATTATTTCTTCTAATGTAGAAATACTGGTGCATTTTTGCTAAGGGGATATGAGAGTAGCAGTAGCTTCTAAGATTGATGTAATGACTAACTTGGGTTAGTCCAGTCCTGTGTCATAATTAATATGTAGGCATCATTTAACTCAGTCCCATTGCTACAGTGATTTCCAGTTTTAGCTATTATTTCCAAGCTTTTGCTGGCATAAATATTAAGATCACCTTTAATCCCTTCTTATAACTTAGGTAATACTATAAAACTTAACAATTAATAAATGGATAACAACATCAGCTAATTAAATGAGCTAATTAGCTCCACTAGGCTATGTTAAATTAATAACGAATGCTATTATTATAGTCTACATGTGTTTACCCAATGATCAGCTCCCACAGATGACAGATCTCTACTTAGCAGTTAATCACATACTTCCCAGATTGGAATAAAAAGCAAACAACAAATGCAAAGGTTGTGAAAATTACTTAACTTCCATTTGAAGTAAAAAAGGATTAGACTTTGTTTTTTGCAGATTTGATGGCTCCACACGGTGCTTATGGAAGGAATGAAGGATGTGACAACACAAAAACTCTAGTAATGAAGTCAGCATGTTTTTATACTATGTTAACATCATAAGTAACATGTCATATTTCAGAATTGCTGGACCCTATTACGTTCTAAAAGAAACACAACATTGAAAATTAGCAATTGTTTATTGTTACTGAGATATTTCCCTGGTATAGCATTCACCTTGCTTATGTGTTGCATTGAAACGTAGACTTTAAAATCAACAGGCTATTATCCCATAGATTACTTTGTTAGGTTATTCATGGTTATCTTGCTGGAATTGACTCTGAAACTGGTTCTCTCATGGTTTGGGGACTCTTATGAGGGTAGATATGTTACCATTCAATGCTCACAGCAAATCCAAGGAGAATGATGCTTCTTTTAAAGGTGTGTTTAATATTTACTTAATTATTTTTATCTACAATAGTAATTTAAAATAAACTACAGGAGTTACCAACTGAGCAGATTACAAAAGCACCAGATAAAGTTAATTATCTTTCATGGGCAGAGTTGCTCCTATTGTTTTGTTCTTCATTCAATACAATGGTTTCTGGGCTGTGACTTTACTTTCAAGGCCATGGTTTACCAGAATGAGGATTAATGGGTGTTTTAAAGCAGCTACCTACAGCCATGACTATGACATAGTATCTGACTTTTCAGAACCTTCTGAAAAATTACTAACAAGATATATAAGTATGTACACACCCAAACCATGTTGCTCCTTAATGTGAGGAGAGTGATTGTGAATCTTTATTAGGTGTCTGTGCAGGTGGAGAATTTAGTGCTTCTATCAGGTATATATCTGTGGTCTCATAATTCTGTAGTTCACAAATCTAGAAGTAGTTAAAGGAGCCCTTTGTTGTAGACAGATGTTGTGGAATCTCATCACTCTGGTGATTGAATTTGACCACCCTAGGTAATCCAAAACAATTTCTTTATTTTGAATCTGTAATGTATTTATACTTATCAAGTTCCTATAGAAGATATATGATGATATTTGCAGTTTTTAGAAATTAAGATGTGGAATATCCTTTGGGTGAACACTATTTTGTGCTCAAAGAATCATTGAACCAAATGGTTTAAAACAAGAGAATTTATTAGTGTCACTATTATAGTGAAGATCCTATTGGAGCTGAACTCAGCTATTCTAAAGCATAAGAGGGAAATTTTTTCTTTTATTATTTATTTTTAACTTTTACACATTAGGTTCTTTGTTTATTGCTAGAATGCACTAACAGAAGTGTATTTGAGGACATTAGCACGGTGATTTACAATGCAATTATAGTATTTATTCTTCTTAGTAAGTATTAAGGTAGATTCCTGTCTTCCTACTGGTACTGTAGATTATATTGTCCTTGCATACTTCATTTCAAAGGCACAGTTCCCAAGTTCTTGAAATAGCCAAGTTTCTCTTATAAGAAGTGCAATATAGTAAGACAAGATTTATTTCTCCAAAAAAGATTTAGAAAATATAATTGCAGGTTTGCTAAACCTGAATATTTTAAGGCACTGGAGGTGAAAACTTAGAAATTTGGACAGGAAGAACACTGACTAAATTTAGTCTATTTCAGGGCATGCTAGGCCTGTCTTAGTCACTAGCTCAAAGACTTCGAAGGTTTCACAGTAGTAGACACACAAAGTCAAATAGAATATGAAAGGGGCCTGCTGTGAGTCAGAGAAAGCCACAGCAAAGAAGACAAATGACATTAAGTTAGATGGAACAGCAGACAGAAATAGGTAGAAATCTGGGTCTTTGACCTAGGAAACTGAATCTTTTCTTGTATTTTAACAAAGATTTGGAACTTTACAAAATGATTGCTGTTTTTATGCATGAATCTAGGATAAGATTTGATGCTGTAAGGAGTTTAAGGATTGCTCTGACTTTAATTGTGTGATAGTGTGATATGGGGGAGTGTGTGTGTGTGTGTCTGTCTGTCTGTGTTTGTGTGTATGTGTGTGCACACGCATGCATTGACTGTTTTGTGATGAGTGCATTTTAGTGTGAAGTTCAGGATGATACCTTAATTTCTGGGAAAGGTAACTATTTTTCACCTTAAATCTTTCATTCTTATGTGGTACCATCTCTCTTTCTCTTTCAGTTAAAATAACAAAAACAAAAACAAAAAAATCAAACATACAAAATCACTGCTGATTGTGCAGCATTCCCTTTTATTTAATAAAGCCAAATGAATACCAAATATTAAACACAAAAGGAACGAATGGACAAGAATTTTTAGTGATTCATTAATAAATGTCAGTCCGTTCTTCATTGAAATGTAAATAGAATTAGGTTTGTGCTTTCTCAGATGCTCCCTTATTCCTTTGCTAATTTTCTGCCCTCTGCTCCTGTTTTGGGATGCTATCCTGTTCCAAATCTTTCCTCTCCACACACTCCTTGCATGTATCATTGAGAACATTTATCATTGGCTTTAATGATCGTTACTCCTTATCTCTGACCACCATGGCTTTGTTCACTTGTTTCTTTTAACTTCACAGCTTTAAGATTGAGCCTCTGCATCTAAATTATTTCTATATTCCTAGGGCCAAACATACTGCCACTCATAAAATAGAATGTGTGTCTGTGTGTCTGTGTGTCTGTGAAGGAATGGATTTTTGAAGAAAGAAAGAAAGATATGCTTTGGTTTTTTTGCCTTCCCTCATTCTCAGGGCTCTAGCTTATCTTAAGGGGACCAATAGTTCAAAAGGATACCTAATATATCTGAAAAGGATAAAAAAATTACATCTCAAATAAATTTAATTTTATTTAAAAACCATACTCTATGGAATAGCAAAGGGAATTTATTTCATCCTCATATGTCATCTGTAATAAAAAAAAATTTCTGAAAATGCAATTCTACATAGATGCCAAATTTAATAACACTTGGGTCGGGCACCCATGGTGGTTTTTTATTTCTCTTTTCTGTTTACTATCAGTATGGTCACTCTGTTTCATTTAAACCCTCGGTGCCGTCATTCAGCACTTACCTGGGACGCTTTCATTTCCTGTTGTCTGAAATGAAACATCTCTCCCACCTATAACTGACAAGATGCACATCCCTGGTGGGATTGATTTCTTTCATCTTGCTTGTCCTTATGCCCTTCACTTTCTTTTCCCTTCTCTCTTTCTCCCAGTGATAAGGTCTCTAGATTAGGTTCTTGGACTCAGCCTTCTTCTCATCTATCTATCTATCTATCTATCTATCTATCTATCTATCTATCTGCACTTTGTTTAATACATATGTGTTAGTTACTGAATTACATTAAATTTATCAGATTTAGGGTTATTGTTGAATGGTTTCCTTTATAGAGAAACATCAATAATATAGGAATACTTCAACATTTAATGACTAGACATATTTTATTTGACAGAAGTATCTGTTAATTTTTAGATACTTAAGTAATATATTATAAAATGCATATATATACATATATATTGCTCCCATTGAAATAAAATGTGCTACAATATGATGATACATTTGCAGATCTATGCATGTTACTTTAAATACACAAGAAAATCATGTGACAAGTTTTATGTGTCTTACAATGAAAATACATACTACTTCTTCAGAACATGACCCTGTGTAGCTTTGTTCCAAAATAGGAACAGTGATCTTTGTGCTTACTTAGGCTCCATAGTGAAAGACATGAGCCAGTCCATGTTCTTCTCACTGATTTCTGAGCCAGATGTGCACTATGACGTTGAGTTAATTTAGGAAAATTTTATAATCTTCTGATTAGACAAATCAGTAAAATGTTTCCTGAGAAATGTGAGTCATGTTTGCACTAATGCAGGCAATGTGTCAGACGAGGGTACAGTGTGCACATCTGTGCAAGAAACATTCTGCAGAAGCAGGTAGCCTGCTGGACTACAACTCCTACTGACACAATCAAACTGTCAATTTAAATAAAAGCACAAAGGTTATACGTCAGTCTTAAACATTGAAATTTAACTCATACTAATTTTAAGGCATTTTATCAGATATGTGCATGTATATCTTACATCGAAAAATTAATAAAAAATACTGTCTTATACAATGACTGGCCGTTAAGACCTTGAGTATTCCAATGTCAAATCTGAGAGCTGATAAAATCTCGTGTAAAGCAAAATGTTATAATTTGGATTAAGTTTATGAAAATTTAAGTATTTAACCCAAATAATCTACCTGAAATAGAGTAATAAAATCTTTATTTTTTTATGCTTTTACGTTGACTACCATCAAAAAAACCTGGCTGGCACACAAAAAAGGAGAGACATCAATTTCAAGATTGTTTCAGATAGAAAGTGATGGATATAAGAGTCAAACTCAGCAAATCTCAATCCAAAAACTCAGATTTATTCCATCAAATGAATGTAATTCTGATTAAAAATACATATTTATTAAAATGTTATCATTAATTATTACTAAAAATCATTGCAACATTTCTTTCCATTACTATCTGTGTGTTTTGGTAGATAAATGCTTTAATCTTAAATATTTTCACTACAATATTTCAGGTGTTTAAACTTCTGGTCTCACTTAATGCCAATGGGGTTTTTGCTTCTCTAGGGGTATAAATGAAAAATACTTGCTATGTTGTAAATGTACTTAACTCTACAATGTAGACATGTTCGCTGAAGTGAACACACTCTCCTGCATTGCCATGTAGCAGCATGGGATTCTTCACATTGAACCAGAAATATTACAACCCTCAATCCTGACTTCCATTAGTTTCACTTATGCTTTCTCCGCCCTCTCCAAATCACCAAGCATAATTCCGTCAGTGTTTTCAGACTGTAATAAAATACAGAAGATAAAGGGAGTCATATATTTCCTGCAGTTATTTCTTACCACCAATTCAAAGTCTTTCAAGTAAGAATAAAATACTACTTGAAAGAATTGGGATAATACATATTATAGATTATTATAACTATTACTGTTTGAGTTCACCAAAAGCTCAGCATGAGACAGGGCTTCAGGGGCATAAATTTGCTTTGGGAGATAAAACAAAATGAAGCCATAAGGAAAGGGAACAGGCAGCATCTGAAAGAGATGGAAAAATTGTTATATATAATGGGAAATACTATTCACTTCCACAGGCTGTCTGAATATCTGCAGGGGGCTTGCTTCATCCACTGTTTTTACAAAGTTAGAAGGCTTGTGCTGTGTTCCACTCACTTTACCCGTCATTACGGGAGATAGGTGGCCCATGTCTTTCATTGAAACTTATCTGAAATAAGCAAGATTAGAAGAGCTCTGAAGTAGAAACTTGAGATCCATTCTGATAGTGTTGAAGATTTCACTATCCATATGCATAGACTCCCTATATCTATTGATGCTATAAGTTAAAAATGGTGAGGATGAAAAGGTTAAACCAACACATATGTTGTTATTCAGTCCTTCTCACCATGGATGAATGATCTTATGGCACACATTAAAGCTGCTTGTTAAAAAAAAAGAATAAAGCTGCTTGTTCTTGTCTGCTTAAAATTTATGTATGTATGTGTATATATATACATATATATATATTATATATAAAGAGAGAGAGAAATGCATGCATCCAAGAGTTAAGCTCAGTAAATCACAATTCCTAAACTCAGACTATATACAGTAAATTCACATAATTCTGAACAAAATAAGTGTATCTCCAATAAAGTGATAATATTATTTAATAGTAAATATGGATAGATAAATTGGAAACATAAATCTATTACATCTCCTGAAACTGATATCTATGCTTCTCTTCTCCTTACTCTATTAAATTTTCAAGCATTAGCCATCCAAATCAAGAATGAGTTATAGAAAACAAAATTATAAGCTGCCAATTAATACTTCATATTCAGCTATAAATTATTGCAGCTAAACTTAGTCTTGTCCATTTGCCTATTGGACTATAATTATGAAATAAAAAATGAGCACAAGGTAAAGAGTGGGACAAATGCAAGCTAGTAGAAACACAAGTCAATGTCATTATACAACCTCTTCTCTTTTGTCCTTTCACATTGCTTGGCCTTAATCCCAATTGCTTAGCCTGCATCACTTCTGTGGTACAATGGAGATTATCAGTCAAGCCCTACAATTGTACTTGGGTGGAACAACAAGTTTTCTTCTTGCTTACTTTGGCAGTTTTATTCTCATAATCACTGGGTTTTCTGAATGGTAGCGCTCAGTTGCTATATTACACTCAGCAGATCTTTTGTGAATATTAGGATACTATTGCTGAAAATGCAAACCAACTATACTGGTTTCTATAAGTATTAGTGCTATTCAGTGCTATAGCCTTTGTATGCTATACCATGACCATAAAGAAATTCTCACTAAATATAAGATGATTCTAGAAAGGACAAAGTATAGATACAAGCAAACCAACAAATGAAAAATATATTTTGAGGGGGTGAGATTTTTCGAGACAGGGTTTCTCTGTGTAGCGCTGGCTGTCCTGGAACTCACTCTGTAGAACAGGCTGGCCTTGAACTCAGAAATCCGCCTGCCTCTGCCTCCCAAGTGCTGGGATTAACGGCGTGTGCCACGACTGCCCAGCTCATGAAAAATATTTTTATCTCAAATTATAGGTGATGGTTATTTAAGTCAATATTAACTAATATTTAACTACTTTCATTTTGATAATATATATCAAGACAGTTTCTTTTAGATCTCCCAATTTAAAATGATATAGAATTCTTAATAAAAGTTAACTAAGTTACTAAAGTAACTTAAGTTTGACACATTTAGAAGAAAAGATATCACTTGATGTATAATATAAATGTTCACCAAAATGTTTTCAGCTTATTAGTTTGATGAAGAATATGTCACAAGATTCTAAGAAATTACATAAATATATGTCAAAATAACAAAGTAAATAGCAAAGAAAATAGGAAAACATTTAGAACCATTATTGAATTAATGAATAATATCTGATAGTACTTTCTCAATATGTGCTTGCAAAGCCTCTCCTATATATAAGTTCATTGCTCTAAGTACTTTTTTTTTTTCAGGAACTAGTATTTATTATCAAAGTCAGATTTAATGTCAACAAGATGCCACAACTACAAAAAAAATTGTGCACATTGGAATCTCAATGCAAACAGTCCAATGGAACCCCAATCATTAAAATATTAATTCAAATTACTCCAAAACGCAACTGAATTTTTAAAACATCTTTATACATCCAGTCAACAAATTAAAATGGTAAACAAGAAAAAATACAAATTTAGAGGTCTGGTATTGATGTTTTAAAAAGGCAACCGCTTAAGCATTTCTATCAATTCGAACATCAATCTCTCGGTCACTCAGCTTCATGCGTTTATCATCCCCCAGGCTCTCTCAGCCTCCTCCGGAGACTCAAACGTAACCACACCGCACCCCTTGCACTTTCCGTTCTCCATCTTGATGTCGGCTTATAGCACGTGGCCACAGTCATTGAATTTGTGCTTTAGCATCTTCCATGTAAAATCAAATGGGAGATTCCTCACAAATATCTGGCAGGCCTTCCTGGCTACTCCAGGTGCATGACCTCCAGCTCTGCCAAAGGAACCTGCGAAGCTTCCTCCAAAGTTGCCCCGCTCCATCTCAGTGGCTCAGTCAACTTCCCCATGGACTTGGTGGTATTGGCATGGGGTTAAGACCTGGAGGGCAGCATATTGATGCCAACCACCTGAACAAAGGCATTGGAATGGGAAACCTAGGACCTGCAGGAATGGGAATGGAAGGCATAGGATTTGGAATAAATAAAATTGGAGGCAGGGAAGGACCCTGCGGTGGTGGAATGGAAAACATGGAGAGATTTGGATCAGGAATGAACATGGGCCAAATAAATGAAACCCTAAGTAATGCACTGAAGAAAGGAGAGACCATTACAAAGCAGGGAGGAGGTGGAGCTGGAGGCAGTGTCCCTGGGATCTAGAGGATGGGCCCTGGCATTGACCACATTAGCGGTGCTGGCATGGAGTGCATGGGCGCAGGCTTAGGCCATGGCATGGATCGAGTAGGCTTTGAGATTGAGTGTATGGGTCTGGTCATGGACCACATGGGCTTAGTTGAGCACATGGGCTCCAACATCGAGTGCAAGGGCCCACTAGACCTTGACCACATGGCCTCCAGTATTGAGCACATGGGGCAGACCATGGAGCGCATTAGTTCTGGTGTGGAGCACATGGGTGCTGGCATGGGCTTCTACCTGGAGTGCAGGGCAGCACCCATTGATCTTGTGGACCAAACCATTGAAAGAAAGGGCTCTGGTGTGGAGCACATGAGTCCTACCATTGAGCCCATGGGCCTAAGCATGGATAGAATGGTGCCCACAGGCATGGGGGCCCAGCCTGGAGCACATGGGTCCTGTGATGGATCCAATGGCCACCGGCCTGGAGCATACCGGCACCAACAACCTGGAGCGCATGGGCATAGAGCGCATGGGAGCCAATAGTCTTGAGCGCATGGGCCTGGAACAAATTGGTACCAATAGCCTGGAACGTATGGGCCCTGCCATGGGCCCAGCTTTGGGCGCTGGTATTGAGCAGATGGGCCTGGCCATGGGTGGCGCTGGTGGTGCTAGCTTTGAGCTCTAAGTACTGTCAATGTGGAACATTTCCTTTTAATTTGATAGGCAATCTATTAAATTATTGTCAGTTATTATCCTTGACAATTATTATCCATTAACATTTTATTATGAGTCATAGTTTTCTTCTTATTTCTATGAACCTGTTCTCCTGCTTGTAGCAATACACAACATACAAGAAAATATTTATAATATAAAAAATAATATGCAGTATATGTGTGAGGATTTGAATACAAATGGCCCCCACAGCTCATATGGTTGTATGTTTGGTTCCCAGTTAGTGGAATGGTGTGGGGAGCATTAGGAGGCATAACTTTATCAGAGGAGATGTGGGGTTCTTGGAGGGAGTGTGTCACTGGAGATGGGCTTTGAAGTGTCAAAAGCCCATGCAACATGTTGTCAAGCTCTTTCTCTGCCGGCAACTTGCAGATCAAATGTGAGGCCTTTGCTACTGCTGGAACGTAATGGCACCCTCCCTGTTGCTGTGTTCTCCATCATGGTGCTCATGGTCTAATGATGCTTTCGAAACTGTAAGCATGTCCCCAATTAAGTGTTTCCTTTTAAGTTACCTTATTCTTGTTATCTCCTCACACCAACAAAACAGTACCAAAGAAAAAATAAGAATCAGGAAAATATGTAATAAGATTAACAAACAAATGCTGATCACATCAAATTTACTTTGATCTTAGCATTTATTAATTTAGTTCATTTAAGTAGTAATTTAGTAAATGGTACCTGAGTCTCCTGAATTAATTGAGTATGAAAATGTGTATTACTCATCTTGCATTATGAAGTGAAAATAATCTGGGTCATTACATTCCTAATCATTTATGATTGGGTGATATCTATCATTCGTGTGTCAAAATTGCAAGTTTATATATTTTCTCAGTAACAGTGAATATTCATGGTTCTGGAAATTAAAATATCTCCATATATTTCCACTTTATTTTATGAGATTATTTCAGGCAAAGGTAACAGAAAGCAACAATGCATTAGCAGACCTTCTTAAAAGCTTTGAAAACATGATATAATTATAGAATTGTTCTTATTTTTAGTGAAGAGTTCTATTAATATGAAATAATAGAGCTTTTAAACCTCATATTTGGCATCACAACACATGTCTCTGGGCCAAAGGGGAACTTAAGACTGAAGAGATGCCAGCAACATTAAAAGTAGGAATGAGACAGAAATTTTATCAGAGTATAGCATGTGAAAAATCTTGATTCCCCTAATCTACTTTTAGCTACTATATGCTTCAAGTGGGACTAAAAATTACATAGTTTGAAATTACATAATTCGACACCAATCAAGTAGCATTAAATGGATCAGCTATTAGGGAAGTGTAGAGATGTTCTGAGAAGCTGGGAGGAGGCCGGTAACGTCTGGGATGGAAAAAAGGTAAGTATGCTGCAGACACTCAGAGTTAGACATGATAGGACATTCTGGTGTGATTTTGTACAATAGAGTGTCTATGATCATAAAGTAATAATTATTTCAAGAGTCCAAAAATGGCTGAAATGTTCTCATCATATTAAGTGATAATTGTTTAAGGAACTCCACATTTATCTGTTAATAATACAATATACAAGTATTGAAACACCACATCATTAATATATTAATAGACACATATTTATTCTAGTTATAAATAAGTTTAGTTTAAATTATGGTAAATATGATGAAAGATGCAAGCAAACTCAGAAAATCATGCTTGAAAATCAAAGACAAATTTTCATTTAATGTAATTCACCATGTGTGAATTTACAAAGATAAAAGAGAATAAATTTAGACAAAGTTGTCCTTCAATCAGAAAAATATACTGTCTATAAAGTCCCATAAATAGAAGAAATATTTACCAATAAATACCAGTTCTGATAATCAAAAAGTATTATAATTGAAAGTTTAGAATTCACCACCCACCCCATTAGAAGAAACTTCGGGGAAAATGGGCATGTGGTTTCTATACTAGATTAGAGGTGTGGGAAACTATCAATTTTAAAATCAGCACATATCCACAGTGTAATAAAGAATATGCTTACAGACAGTTTTGCTAGTAGCAGTTGGTGAATGGGAAGCTCTTTATGTTGTGATTTATAAGAAAACTGGGGCGGGAAATGCAGCTATTGTGAAATATAGCTGTGTTTATGATTTACATGTTTCTAATGTGCTTTGACAGATGTGAGGAGAGAATGAAAATTTCTTTTTAATTATCTTAGTATCGTTCACTGTGCATAATGTTCAGTGTTAGAGCTGTAGTGTTTGCCAGTATATTTTCTTTAGCATGTATACTAGAAGAGTACTAAGAAAATGGGATGTAAACATTAATATCTTATATTTCACAAGCTCTGACACTTTGGGATTATCTCATAAGTTCATTCATACTGGATTCAGTTTTCAAATTTACCTGATAAAACAAAGAAGGTTCGCACCAGAGCATTAGAATTCATCTCCACTCACTGCCCACAAAGTTTCCTGGAGGATTAATCAACTGCAGTGACTTCTGAATAAAACGCTCACAATATAATATTTTAAACTACAGCTAGGCATTAACACTCTCAGAGATGAAAAGCACCCATGTTTCATGAAGATTTATATGAAGGACTGATCTGAAATATAAGAGATGCTGATAGAGAATTCACTTGGCTTCTAAATGAGGCAATCCTCTCCCTGAATGTATTTATTACCAATGTATTTCAATTGTGAGAGATGGTGTAAGAAGTTGGAACTCACAGCGTCTGGATAGAAATATGAAGACGGGTTGACCTTGCAGGTGATGAGTTATTTGCCAATGCTTGAGTGCTGTTCCATATGCAGTAGGTAAACAGCATGATATTGCCAACAGGGGGAGCTAAAGACAGAAGACAAATGAAGTCTTTGTATGTAGGAGTGTAATTTAGCTGAACTGACAATATATTATACCTTAATAGCACCTCAGAGTGAGTTTAATTGATGACCAAACTTAGATATTCTCTTAGAGTATCTTTGCACTGGATTGGATGCAAGCTGGGTGCTTAAGTGTGCTTCCCTGCTGCTAATAGTGTGACTGCCATCTGGAGAAGATACCAGCTAATATGTTCCTGGAATGTTTTCTCTCCATTGTTACTGCTTAAACAAACAATTCAGAAAGCTTCTGAGAAGCTCAGAGAATAGACAACACAAATGCTTTCCTGGCTGGGAGTGAAGAAAGTTTAAGCAGGCAGACATCACTAAGACTGTATTTTGCAGTCAGTTGAAGGGACAATAAAGTCAAGTTTGATAATAATTTGTTTTTATGACAGGCCTGTCACTAACATTCACAGATAAATAATGTTGCTCAGTAATATAATGTCAAAGGTTATGATAAGCATGAAAAGTAGGTTCTTGAAAAATTGACCCTAAATGTATATTTCCAACACAATAGAGTGAAAAGAACAGTTAATATGATCCAATTTTGTTCACATTTGAACACTCTCAACAATTAGTTAAATTCCAAACCTTGATGAAAACTATGGTATGGTTTCCAGTGTTGATATTGCCATATGCACCCCGGGCTTCTTCTGATGAGGAACTTCAAATATTTTTTTTAATATAAGTTGTTTCAAGTATCATAGATATGAACCACAAGATTATGTTTAAGAGAAACTGAAAAAGTTCCTGTTTATCAAAGCCTGTATACCTAGCAAGCAGAGGCCATCAGTTTTAAACACATGACTATGAACAACTTAGAGATAACAATTTAAAAGTGTGCATCATGGACAACACCCCGAAAGGCAAGGACACTGCTTCTGTTGTGGAAGAAGGAAAATTTGAATATGTTGATCATTGGTTGAGCCCAAGTGTCAGCTGTGATCAATAGCAAGTCTATTCACCCAAAGATGCACTTGGCACATTACTGCTAGCTGTGTGGTTTTCATGTAGAATACAGAATATACCATGCCTTTTGGTAATCTAAAAAACCTTACATAAACAGCAGTACCTTGGTGCATTTGCAAGTATTAGTCACCTCTTTTTGCAATAACTCTCCTGTATGTTGGGGAAATTCTTTATGTAACTTAGATTGCTTTTCTTCTAACTCTATACCCATTACTGTCTTTCATTACTGCAGTCTCAATAACCAGACAGCTCAGAGATGTCTTCATTGCATCTCAATCTTATATGTATTCATGTTATCATTTGTAAAGTCATGTAAACTAATCAGCATCTATAAGTTTAGCTTCTTCAACCCAATTTCTACTAAAATCATTTTCCATAAAACTATTACATGGAGTTCTCTGCAGGTAGTATTCATTTCATTTTAAAAATAATTTTAATGATCCTACCTAAGCAGGGTGACAAATGAAGTATCTATGTTCTGCCTTTGGGTAGACTTTATTTATTTATTTATTTATTTATTTATTTATTATTAGTTTTTATAAAGCAGTTTTCACATATTATTCTATAGTCAGGGATGTCAACATCGAGAAAATGTAAAAGTGAATGTTGTGCCATGTGGTGAAGTATATAACAATGATTTTTTTCTTATAATCCCTGATCCCAAGAAATTTCAGTACTACTTTTGCATATGCAGAGCATAGCCCTTCTGAAACTCTGTATCATATTGGTTTATGACCCAGAGCTTATACATAATTAACAATAGGGGGCATGGGTCTTCTGATTTTCACTGGTTTTAGACTTAGTCCCTGCAGCTTTCCAACTCTCAATGTCCATAAACTTACCATCAGCAGCCACTAACTAGAGAGAACAGGGTAAGGGGAGAGCAGCCTGACTCCACATACCTGCAGTTCAGAAATTGAAGATCACTTTATACTGAAAGTGGGCCATAACAATTTGGACATCTTGCACTTTCACTGTTACCATTATTGTTCCTATTTTCTCCAATGCTTAATTAAATTTTAAAGACATATTGGCAAAACTGGTTAATAGGATGCCATTTTAAAATCCTACAACTTGTCATCTGAGAAGAGGCTCATGAGTTTCTGTCCTGTCAGAAAACCCAAATTCAGCCCCAAAACACATATGTACCAATGCAGAATTGTTTATAATTCCAAATACTGAGATTTGAATGCCCTCTTTAGGAAACTGTGAGCATTTGCACATTTACACATACACACATACACATCAGCAGGCACACACACACACACACACACACACACACAGACACCACACCACACATACACACACACACACACACACACACACACACACCACACACACACACACACACACACACACACACACACTGATAAAATAAATGTTGAAGTAAATGTTCAAAATAAAAGGCCTCAAACAACTTTAAGTTATTTCTTAAGTTTGGTACAGATAATATATTCAATATATTGTTCTGTAAGTTAATTATTCTTCCTTGTCTGATAACCTACTGGCTGAAAAACATCATAAACAAGAAAAGGAACCAAACAAAAACTAACAAAAATCAATTAAATAAAAATAACAAACTAACACATTCAATCAGCACATTGTGTTTCCTTGTCTTGCTCAATATCAGACTTCAAAAGATGTTTCAGGAAATTTGAAAGACATGCATGGCAAAATATAATAACAAATGAAAAGGAAATCAAGACAATCCATTATATATATGCATATATATGTATATATGCCTATACACATATTTATATGCATATAAATATATTTATACTCATATATACATATAAATATTATATGTGTGTTACACATGTGTGAGCCCATAATTTTTCACTTATACATGAAGGTGTTGCATTCTCTCTCTGTATCTCTCTGTCTCTCTCTGTCTCTCTGTCTCTCTGTCTCTCTGTCTCTCTCTCTCTTGTTCTTTCCTTTGTCCTCCATATTTCTCTTCCTCTCCATTTATATTTTGTAAATAAATATATACAATGTAAAATGTCTTACGTAAAACCTTTACATCTTAGTTTGTATCAAATCATATACTACAGGATATAGTCCTAAATATGGCATCTTCTACAATAACAAAATAAAAAATAAAATAGACATTTTAAGAAGTCAATTTATAATCTGAACAGGTGGCATGCCTTTATATTGTTTTGCATTTCTCCAACATTTTGAAAATTCTACTTAAAAAATCAGAATTATGTGATGATTGCTGAACAGATATGTGCTCTCTTTGTCTTGCTAATTGGTGCATAATGGTCAAATTTGTTTTATGGTAAGGCAAGGCAACGCACTAAAGATGTGTCATATCCATTTTAAATATATTAGCAAGATTTAATTTAAAGCAATAACAGAAATACAAGAGCTGGTATTAAAGTAATTCATGGGTGTTGATCAAGATGTCTCAATGGATAAAGGCAGCTGATGGCAAGACTGATGGTGAAGTCTGGATCCCTCGGACCCAAACAATAGGAGAGAAGCAAGGATTCATGATATCTTCTCACTTCTATATGCTCATGACAACACATGTGGGCCATGTAAACACCCCCCCTCACACACACACACATGCTCACACACTAATCCTAGTACTTGGGAACAGAAAAAGGCAGATATCTCTCTGGAGTTTGAAGTCAGAGTACAATTAGTTTGAGGTAGTTCTTTCCTTTCATCATGTGGGTCCTGGGATCAAAGTCAGTTGTCTGGCTTCAATGAAAGTGCTTTTACTCATTGTGGTTTCTGCTTGTTCTGGAAATCTTTTGGGGGAGGAAAATGCTAATTATTAGCACCCATGTAAGTTTTTGTGTAATGTATTTTTGTGTTTTTATTTCATGATTCATATATTTTTATATTGTAAATTCAAATTTTGGATATCATAAAATCAGTGGTATAAAAATAAATGTGACATTTTACAACTACAGTACAGGGTCCAGGACTGTTATAAATTGACTCTGTGCTGGACCCTTCATGAACACAAAACCTCTAAAGTAAATATACAAATAAATATACAAATAAATCTGGTAACACTTCTGTATACTTTAAATTATCTCTAAATATTAGAATGCAGAATATAAATGGCATATAATTAAGCTGTTATACTATACCATGTAAGAAACTATGACAAAAATACTTGTCTTTGATCAATACCAATAAATTATTTTCATTGTTTACATGCAGTACAGGACATTGGACTTTTCAATTCCCTGTTTCATCCTCTCATGATATGGGATTACAGATGTGCTTCATCATACCTGGCTTATGTGGTGTAAGAAATTAAACCCAGGGGTTCATGATTCATACGGGCAATAAAGCAGAATGCAAATGATTTACATGCACAACTAAAAATAAACACAAGTGTTTGTTGATTTTATTTTACTTGGCTATATTTGTGTCCATGAATACAGAACCAGGAGATTCAGACAGCAGCAGATAGGACCCATTGGAAGGAGACAGAAAATTTCATCTTTTATTTTTAACAGTTTATTTTCCCTCTTATGACATCAGTACATACATGTACTTAAGCTTTTGATAAAATAATGAAAACAAAAGTTATAAAAATTGTCTTTAATATAGCTGATTAAATATAATGAAAAATAAAAATAATTTACCCCACTGAAAGTTTTTAATCAATTTTCCAATGATCACATATACACAAACACACATGGAAAAATTATAACTCATCTGAAAGTCAGGTGGTAAATAGCCAGTCTAGTAACACCAAGTAGCAATATAATCTACATTGTATATGTGTATATATGCATCTACATGCCTGTATGTGTATATATATCTACATATTACCACAACTTAATGTTTAATGTTTTCTACTTCTAATATGTCAGAAATACTAAGGGAAATTTGCAATCTGCATTATCATCAACATCTATAAACAAACAAGATTTTTTTTATCTTGAATTCCTGTTTTATTGCTAGGATATCTTATCTTCATTGTATTTACTGTCCTTGAAGGCCACGTGTCCTACATCAAAGTCATAGCAGTTAAGATAATGGAGATACAGAAAACTTTACAACTGAGCATTTTACAAGTTGTTACTAATACCTTGACATTCTCTTAACTTTTTATTTTGAGTTACCTGTTTGATTTCCTGTGAAGTACTAGACATAATTTAATTTTCAAAGAGTATGTAATTACTGTAGAAAAGAAACTTTCCTGTTAATATAGGAACTAGATTACATAGTAAGAGAATATCACCACCAGGAGGTTTTTAAATTGTTTCCTAGTTATTGTATATACTGACCTATTTTTGTTTTTAAAATTATTTTATTTTATGTTTTATTGGATATTTTCTTTATTTATATTTCAAATATTATCCCCTTTCCAGGTCTCCCATCCAGAAAACCCTTATCCCATCCCCCCTCCACCTATCTCTATTAGAATGCACCCCCACCCACCTACACACTCCCACCTTCCTGCCCTGGTAGTCTTATACACTGGGGCATCAAAGCCCCTCAGGTCCAAGGGCCTCTCCTCCCACCAATGTCCAACAAGGCCCTCCTCTGCCACATATGCAGCCGGAGCCATGAGTTCCTCCATGTGCCTTTTGGTTGGTGGTCCAGTCCCCGGAAGTTCTGTGGGTGTCTGGCAGGTTGACACTGTATCTCCACTTATAGAGGCTAAGCCTGTGCTTTGCATTACATGACTTCAAAGACCACTGATTTGCTTCAATCCTTTAACTAGAGTTGTCCAGCAAAAGATTCAAGTTTGACTACTTTATCCTCAGCTCTTGAATCTGATCACTCAGAGAAGACAGTTTTATGATACTAACAGTGGGTATAATCAATGATGGATTCAGGATTCTGCAGCATTATAGGACACTATCATGTTAGGAATTGGAAACCAATTGGAGGAAGCAAATGGTGATAATTAATTCACAACGAAGTCAACATATTTGATTCATATTCACAATGCGTTAGACATGTTAACATAAGAGAATCTTGTTCAACTACAAAAAATAGTAAATTTCTATCATTTAGACAAAAATGGAAACAACCAGAGACTCTAGAGTAAGGTAAAATCTCAGCTCATACATGAAACTATAGTGAGAATTTTTTTTTCTCATCTGACAGTAAAAATGTCCAGATGGATTTAGAAGTTACTAGAGGTTTGTAATGGTAGACAGAAAAAGTAGATGAAGAAAGACTGAATTTGATCAGTGAATACATTGTTTACATTTTGAAATATCATATTAAAAACATGAATATGGACAGACACTTGATCAATGTTTCTCAATGACACAGTGAATTAATTTGACTTTAGAGAAAATAGTGGAATAACTATTCCTTAGATCCATGAATAATAAACATGGAATATCTTTATATAAAAATATAAATCATATTCTGATATATTTATGTTCTCATACTTTCAATACATAAACTTACATTTTATTTACTTTTCTGAATCAACAAAGCATGCATAGGTAGTTTGTTGCTATGAGACAGTGACACAGATTTTTTATTCATTAATGCCATGATACTAGGGATTTTAATCAAACTATGTCATTCATCTACATTTCATTGTTAATACTAAGTTTAAGGATATACAACATTCTTCTTGGTCAGATGTTATTTAATGTTTGAGGATTGAAGTTATCTGTTACTAAGTCCTTTATCTGAAATATATGACTATGGCAAATTAAATCCGAGTCACCTTGCTGTCAATTTAACAGATAGCTGATATTTCCACACAATGTGAAATTTGTTCACCCAAAGTAGAATAAGGTGTAAGGAATGATGAGTTTTTAGATTATTTGTTGACAGAAATGGGACATCCTGGAAATGAATCTGATCTGTGCAGCCAGGAAGAGTCCTCACCTGATGTTTAATCAAATTTAGGACATCAGGAAAGGATACTGAAGTCATTATTAAATGAATTGAGCTTGACACGAACATATATACACTGACCTAAAAGCAGCTAAAGAGGTGGAATTAAGAAACAGGAGATTTTCTTCTTCAACTTAAACATACACTACTATATCTAGTGCATAAAAGTCCTAGATTAATTTGCCATGCTATTAGAAATATGTAATAAACATTGGATGGAGTCACAGAAGATTGTAATCAAATGTGTCACGAGTATAATACATATTCAAGCTGTTAATCTCTTGGTCACTTGGAAAAATGTCTAATAAATAATCTAAATTTTTCCCTTAAAATATTGAAGCTATATATATATAGCACCTTTATTTGTCCTTACCTATTGATTTTATATTTATATGTTTATCTACTTTCATTGATTATTTGTACATTTCAATTTCAATGTATTATCCATGTGTGGAAATATATGCCAAATGTAATGATATTGAGGTGGGAATTTAAGAAGTTTTTCTGATGTGATTTTTTTTCTCTGAACGATTGATAATATCATAAGAGACTGTGTCTTGACTGTCTGCTCTTCTCCATGGAAACATAAAATCCATAATAACAAGGTGTCATCTTGTAAGCAAAGAACACCCTTTAAGGCAACTGAGCCTTTCTTGGAATTTCCATTGCTCTAGAAAGTAAAAGTATATTCTTTATTTTTCCCTAATCTTGTTCATTTTATTTCTAGTGGCCTGAACTCAAACTTATATATGATATTGTGTGGATGTTTTATCTTTCATGATGCTGATTTCCTTGATGGACTTTATGTGAAAAACACAGTATTTTCATTATGTTTTGTTATTTCTTTATATTTGACTAGCTTTAATTAAAACACTTTTTATTATGTTTTAATAACAAATATGTTGACTTTGTTGGAAATATTGATTTTAACTTTACGTAACAAGAAAGATAGTGTTTTAAAACTGTTCATTAATGTGACTACAGAGATGGCTTAGTGGTCAATAGTGGTTAAAATTACTGTTTTTCCAACTGATATAAATTGGTTCCCAGAATCTCTATCAGAAGCTCCCCATTTTTCTAGAATCTAGTTAAAGGGGATACATTGTCCTCTTCTGTTCTATGTAGGTACCTATATTCATGTGCACATATCTTCTAAAACATAAAGTATGTATAAAGTGTATATTAAAATTAAATATTAAATTTTTACTGTTTTATTATATATTTCAATAGACACATTACTTGAATTTATTATATTTTATAAACAATAATCCATTATATTTTATAGAACGTGTCAGCCTTGAGAAATAATTATTTTACCTAAATAAACTTTGAGGGTTTGAAGGAGTTATATTACAAACTTCTGGCTGTGTATTTCAATATTTTCTTACATTTGGCAAATAATGTATTATTATATACTACCTATAAATTAAAGTGAAATAATATGTAAAACATGATTTCAAAGATAAATATTCTAATACTGTTACTGCTCTAATAGGTTAATAATCCAATTGAACCTAAAGTGTAGGCATTGACTTGCCTTCACATACATTAGGGCTTCAGACTTTAAGTATTGTACCACCTTCAATGGGAAAACAATATTGTAAAGAAACTACGTACTAGAAAGAAGAAAATTAATCACCTTCAATTGATTGAAAAGTCTACAGAAATGACATGATAATAAAAGTTCTTTCGAAATATTCAAGACACTATTACTGATGTTATGGTGTGCTTACAGACAGGAGCCTAGCATGGCTGCTCTCTAAGAGGCCCAACAAGCAGTTGACTGAGACAGATACTGATACTTATACCCAACCAATGGACTGAAGTCAGGGACCCCTGTGGTTTAATTAGGGAAAGACTGGAAGTAGTTGGGGAGAAAGAAGGGGACCCCATAGGAAGACCAGCAATCTCAACTAATGAGGAACCCTAAGGTCAGGTCTCTCAGACACTGAGACACCAACAAGACAGCATATGCAAGCTGGCCAGAGCTTCCCCCTCCCCCCATCCACACACATATACAGCAGAAGACAGCCTGGTCTGGCCTCAGTAGGAGAAGATGAGCCTAAACCTCAAGAGACTTGAGGCCCCAGGGACTGGGGAGGCCTACTGAGAAGCAGGAAACATCCTTTTAGAAATAGAGGGGAAGAGGAATAGGATAGGAATAACTGTAGGAGGGCAGAACAGGAAATAACTGGACTGTAAAAAATATAAAAGTAATATAAATAAATAAATGAATAAATAAATAAATAAATGCTATTTTGTTCTTTTTATGTTTTAGCCTTATTATTTCAACAAATGAGGCAAAGCTGAGATTAAAAACAAAAACAGTAGAAAGTTTGGATATTGTCAGAGTACAGTAGCAAGAGACCTTGTTCATTAATATAGAGGAGAAACTGTAGTATTGATAATAACTCAAAATTTAGGAAGAAGCTACCATGATAAATAAAGACCTATAACATTTCTGACCTGGTAGAAAATTTAATTGGGACAAAGTGTATGCCAGGAAATTTGAAACTTTATCCTTGGACTACTTATTTGAATAAGAACATGATCCATTTTATGGTTTAAATACAAATGTATAACTTATTTGATCAATACAACATATTATAGTTTTAAGGTGCCTTAATATTTTTATTTCTCTTATAACATTGGAAAACACATATGACAGTAATAGTAGTTAATACACAGATATATGTAAAGTATGATTTTTATATTTTAGATCTAATAATAGGGTAGTAGTTACAAGGGTGCTAGCATAGAATATTTCTACTTGTAAGAGAAATGTTTTAAAAATATGTGACATTCTGATTTTTTTCTAGTCTACACACAATGCACATCCACAACCTTGTTCAACCACTGTGTTCTTTACCATGGGACCCTCTAATACAGAAATATGCTTCTTTCCAAAGTTATTAGAATGTATAAGATATTGACACAGTTTTGGTGACTCACCTCTTTATTTGCCATTTGTGTTAGAATCCAGTGAACAAAAGCCTCCTGACCCACAGAGGAATTCTAAGGTGGATGGTTTTTGTTTGTTCATAGAGAAAAAAAAATAAAGTTGGATGGTTAGAGAGGGATAGAAGATCTGAAAGGACTGGAAGGAGGGAAGAATATTATCAAAATTAAAAAAATAACAAAATATATAATAAGATGAAGAAATATCTTCAAAATTAAACCAGAATTTGTTTCTTTTTAAAATTAGGTTTTTTTTTTTAATTGAAAACAGATTCTTTCTCACATTAAATTTCCTGACCATGGTTTCTAATCCCTCAATCCTTCCCAGTTTTTCTTTACTTCACTTCTAATTGAGTTCTACTTTAACTCTCTTTCTTATTGGAAAAAAAATGCCTCTAAGAAATAATAATAAAATAAAATATATAATGAAATAAATAAAACATGTAACATTGGAGTTGGACAAGAAAAGCCAACAGAAGAAAAAAATCCAGAGAGAAGTCACAACAAACCCATTCATTTGCACCCTCAGCTATACCATAAAAATGCCAAACTGGAAGGTATGTATATCATATATCATGTATCATACATCACACATTATATATCATATATGAAATATATGCATTTTGAAATAACCAACGTGTTCTAGTTTCATTCTCCTGCTGTGAGATGACATTTACCATAAAATCTTAGGGACAAAACAGTTTATTTGACTTACAATGGGCATAAACCACCATTGAGGGAAGTCAGAACCTCTAATATTGTGGGAGAACTGACTCTTAGTTCCCTCTCTGGCTTGCTCTCTTTTGTTCAGACCTTGCAGGCTCTATGCCTACAGAATCAATCTCTGGGAGTACATATGTGCTTTGTTTATGTTTATTTATAAGAACTTGGGTTTTTTGATATCCTTCATTCTTCTTGACTCTTAGAATCTTTCTTTCCCTTCTTCCAATGGGTTCAATCAGCTGCGAGGGGAGGGATTTAATGGAGATATCCCATTTAGTGATGAGTGTTCCAAAGCTTCTCACTTTCTGGATAAATCTCTGTATTTGTTCTGATCTGGTGTAGGCGAAAGCCTCTTTGATAATGGCTGAGGAAGACACTGATCCATATGTATAGAAGAATGTCAATAGGACTCATTTAAAGAAAACATCTTCTTGCTTTAATACTTGGTTTCACTCCAGGTCTTTGTATAATCTAGGCTTTAGTTCTTAGTCACCCAAGTGGTGTCTGGTATGGGAAACAATCATGTGGTATGTACCTTAAACCAAAAATATATTGATTGGTGATTCCCACAGCTCTGAGTAGCATTTCAAGGAGGACATTGAAGATGGGAGGGTTTTGTGGCTGGTTTTGTAATACATTTGTCTTTTAGTAGCCTGCACAGAATCCTCCTGTACTAAAGATGGTAGAACATAGTGGTAAAGGCTATATTTAGGAACCAATATGATTTCTGCATGTTATATAAGGTGAGTAGGTGTTGTCTTTAGGAATGGGGACTTGTTGACAGTTTTTGGAAAACAACCTATTTGTCTTGGAAACAGCTTTGGTTATTTAAAAGTTCACATATGACTCCTTCTGAGAATACACAAATTGTATGTAACCCAATACTTGTTCTAGAAAGCATCATTTGGTTATATTTGTTTTGGAAAAAGCCTTGGCTGTTTGGAGATTTTCATATGATTTCTTTAGAGAAAACACCAATTAGATGTTACCCAATTCTTGTCTTGGAAGCATCATTTTGTGACAGTAGATGACCAGTTGGAACTCTGCCTCTGCATATATATATATATATATATATATATATATATATATATATATACACATATTTTTTCTATTCTTCTATTGAGGAATACCTGAGTTGTTTACAATTTCTGGCTATTATTAATTCAGCAACAATGGACATGTTTTGGCAAGTGAGTGTC
Organism: Apodemus agrarius; assembly: GCA_964023405.1. Taxonomy (NCBI): domain Eukaryota; kingdom Metazoa; phylum Chordata; class Mammalia; order Rodentia; family Muridae; genus Apodemus; species Apodemus agrarius. The sequence goes on along the minus strand of OZ030013.1, from coordinate 35,973,074 downwards.
CAGTAACATGGAATGTGTTTTGGGTATGTGCTTAGGTGATATAAATAGATTTACAGGTAAGTTGGTAGATTCCTATCTTCATGTGAAATTGCTGCATTGATTTCATCAGTGGCTTTACAATTTTGCACTCCTACTAGCTTGGATGAGAGTCCTCCTGACTTAAATCTTTTCCACTTTGAGCTGTCGTTTGTTTTATTGATCTTAGACATTTTAACAGGTATAAGAAGAAATCTCAAAGTAGTTTTGATTTCCATGTCATGATAGCTAAGGACATAGATTGTCTTCAAAATCATTAATGCTGAATTTTGGATAAGTGCTTGTCAGTTTATTCATTTTATCTCTCCAGTACACACACACACATACACACACACACACACACACACACACACACAAACACACACACACACACACACACACACAGAGAGAGAGAGAGAGAGAGAGAGAGAGAGAGAGAGAGAGAGAGAGAGAACAAATAATTGAAAAGATAAAACAAGCACATTCAAAGCCATAGGTTTACTCAAAATGAACAAGGCTTACATCATGAAGTTTTGGGGCAACCAATATGAGCAGAGCTAGTATATTTTTCTTTAAAATATTATATGGTGTGTTTTAGTGAAAGCAAATATAACATATTTGTAGCTTTATTGATTAATTCATTTTCCTTATATTTGGTTATATGTATGCAATTCCTGAAAAATAACTGCTATTTAATAAAATGTGGAACTTTTTCCCTCTTCATTTCTAAAATAAAGTATTAAATTCCATGTAAGCCATCAGTGGTATGGTGAAAACCTTGGGTAACATATTGTAAATTAACATAATTATATCAAGAGTTCCCTAGTGGTCAGAAACATTAGTATACAAATTGCTTTATGAATATGCATCTCAAGTATTTTTGATTTAGGTCATTTGTCACTAATATAAGAAACTTCAAGTTACTGCTAGTTTCTAAAATTTTGAAAGTTTCTGATTAGTGGTAAAGTTCAAACAAATTATGTTCCAGTAACATATTACACTATCAAAATAGTTTGTTTATTCTGTTTTAATCATATCTATGTAAAATAATTTACTTTTGTTTTTTTTTCCATTATAGTTTTTAGTAATGTAAGTGCGCTGACTGAAGAAGCATTCTTCAAAACTTTGTCTTGTCATAAACACACATCTTGAGGTTCAAAATGAAACTTCTATTATGTTTCTTTGTCTGGCTAGTGCTAATTCTTTTATTGTGGAAATACCATTGGTTTTTAAAAGTGTTCATATCATGACTTCATTAATTTTCAACTATAATTTCAGATATGCAGCTTGCAGCTGGGTTTATATAGCAAGCAGATGTCCAGTCCATAACATTTGGACAGGTCATAAGTGAACAAATGGTTCCGCTAGACAGTTCCAGCAGGGCCAAGACAAACAGGTGCAACTCAGTGAGTGAGACGTCAGAAAGCCGCTTTTTTGGTGCCATCTAACCACTGCAGTAAGACCTAAACCACTGCTGCATACTAAGCATTCCTATGAATCAATTACCTTAATCTCACCAATGTATAAGAAGTAATTAAAATAATAGAAATGTTAGAAATTTAAAAATACTAAACACAGGAAGAAAAGCTGTAACAACAGTATAGTATAGTAACACTTAAATATATTTCATTTACAGAATGGTTAAAATAAGGTATATTTTGTGGAACTATGTCCTGTCCCTCAGTCATAGGATGGATGCTGTGAGGCCTCTTATGTCATGTTCTTATTGTTACAAAGTTCTCCAATCATACTGAAACAAAGATCATTGTCCATTTTCCTGAAATTATCCCTCTGACCTAGTTTTCTCTTATGACTTTTTATTCACTAACACCCACCTTGGCCACAATATTCTTATTCTTTGGACTATTGCTGGTTTTCTGTAGGAATTTTTTATGCTATATATATATATATATATATATATATATATATACATATATATATATATGTATATATATATATTACAAAATATCTAGGAATCTTTAAAATGATATGTCATGTTTGAACATTTTGTTCAAATCAATTACCAATATACTTTATATGCTCACATATTTTACTATTTCTGTTTATTTCCATTCAAATCTCACAAGCTACAATTATCTTTCTTATTGGCTCAATATTTATTCTTCCTTTCTTTTGGAAAAATGACACTTATTAGACATTGGGCATATCTCCTGTAACATATTTGTATTTCCTCTTTTAAAATATGGATTTGCACTCAATAAAAGTTTTTAAATTTAAAAAAATACATACCATTGAATAGCCTGTGTAAAATAGTTTCAGAATGCTTTAAATATGAAAGTTTCATAAAATTTGAGCTTTAATGACATTTGAGTTCCTTGTTGTCAGAGGAATGTAACATTTCCGGGTTAATTAAAATCATTCAAAACTAGCAAAATTTGTAGAATTTAGAGGGCTTGTTTTCCAATATAGTACATTGATTTTATGAAAGTATGATATGAAAAATACACATATATCAAAACAATTCATTGTTTATTGGAATAGAAGATATTGCACCACAAGTTTGAAAGTCGTATTTACTATTTGTTATTTTATTAATATTTTCTGTAGTATGATTTTTGCTGCCAGTGATTGAATTGTCATTTTTACAGTGACATAAGTGTACTGTGAGCAACTTTTCTGGTGATGATTGCCCTTGTGACATAGCACTATGAGAAAACAAAACTTTTTAAAGTATGTTGTTTTCTACTGTGTGACCATCAGACACATTGAATAGGAAATGTCATTAAGGTTTTCTCCTGAATCTAATTACAGTCAAAGAGCATTAATAAGGCTGAATACTCAACATACCAGTTACTAGGAGAATCTATTTTCTGGCCCCCAAAGAAGGGAGAAAGACTTGAATCTTTAATGTGTGTTTATGTTAAGAATGAACAACTTTAATACCTATTGCATAAAGCATCAACATAGTTCTTTAGAGGACAAAACTATATTCATATACTCACAGAGTGTGCTGTGGCATGTGGCTGCTATTTTCCTATTGCAATGAGATTTATAGTTTTTATTAGATATATTCATTATTTATATTTCAAATGATTTCCCCCTTCTGAATTGCACCCTCCCAGAAAGTCCCATAAGCCCTCACCCCACCCCCTGTCCCCCAATCAACCTCCTTCTACTTCCCTGTCCTGGTATTCCACTACACTGCTGCATTGAGCCTTTCCAGGATCAGGGCCCTCTCCTTCCTTTTTCTTGGGAATCATTTGATATGTGAATTATGTTTTGAGTATTCTGAGTTTTTGAGCTACTATCCACTTTTCAGTGAGCGCATACCATTTGTGTTCTTTTGTGATTGGTTACCTCACTTAGGAGAATATTTTCCACCTCTATCCATTTCCCTAAGAATTTCATGAATTCATTGTTTTTAACTGCTGAGTATTATTCCATAGTGTAAATGTACCACATTTTCTGTATCCATTCCTCCATTGAGGGACATCTGGGTACTTTCCAGCTTCTGGCTATTAGATATATGGCTGCTATGAACATAGTGGAGCATGTGTCCTTATTACATACTGGAAATCCTCTGGGTATATGCGCAGGAGTGGTATAACAGGGTTCTCTAGTAGTATCATGGACAGTTTTCTGAGGAACTATCAGACTGATTTCCAGAGTAGCTTTACCAACTTGCAATCCCACTAGCAGTGGAGGAGTGATCTTTCTCCACATCCTCACCAGTACCTGCTATCTTCTGAGTTTTTTATCTTACCTATCCTGACTGGTGTGAGGCAAAATCTCAGGATTGTTTTTATTTACATTTCCCTGATGTTGAACATATCTTTAGGTGCTTCTCCGCGATTCAATATTCCTCAGGTGAAAATTCTTTGTTTAGCTCTGTACCCCATTTTTTTAAATAGTGTTATTTGGCCCTCTGGAGTCTAACTTGCTGAGTTCTTTGTATAAATTCAATATTTGACCTCTGTCTGTTGTATGGTTGGTAAAGATCTTTTCCCAATTTGTTGGTTGTCTTTTTGTCCTATTGACAGTGTCCTTTGCCTTACAGAAAATTTGTAATTTTATGAGGTCCCATTTGTCAATTCTTGATCTTAGAGCATAAGCTATTGATGTTCTGTTTAGGAAATTTTCCCCTGTGCCCATGTACTCAAAGCTCTTTCCCAATTTCTTTTCTATTAGTTTCAGTGTGTCTGGTTTGATGTGGAGGTCCTTGATCCACTTGGACTTAAGCTTAGTACAAGGGGATAAGAATCAATCAATTTGCATTCTTTTGAATGATGACCTCCAGTTGAACCAGCAGCATTTGTTGAAAAGGCTATCTTTTTCTCCCCTGGATGGTTTTAGTTCCTTTGTCAAAGATCAAGTGACCATAGATGTGTGGGTTCATTTTTTGGTCTTTAATTCTATTCCTTTGATCTACCTGCCTGTCACTGAGCCAATACCATGCAGTTTTTCTGTTGTTGTTGTTTTTGTTTTTGTTTTTTTTTTAACACTATTCCTCTGTAGTACTGCTTGAGGTCCAGGATACTGATTCCCCCAGAAGTTCTTTTACTGTTGAGAATAGTTTAAGCTATCCTGGGTTTTTTGTTATTCCAGATGAATTTGAGAATTGCTCTAACTCTATGAAGAATCAGTTGGGTTTTTGTTGAGGATTGCATTATGTTAACTGCTGAGAGAGGATAGAGAAAGAGGAAGCTGTAGGCAAGAATAGCCTGAATACACTCTAGGGCATATCTAATTAAATTGTTAAGATAAAGCAATACTATTTGATTACAAACTACCTGTTAATAATCAATTCTACTATTATCTTCCTCACTATACATTGAGGATACACCATATTTGGAATATTTATGAATATCTGTAATCGAATGTGAAAATTGCTTAGTACAGGTAGAAATGAGGACTTCTAAATCCTTACACTTGAATGTTCATTAACATATTATGCAAAGTGACCAATATACAAAATCAGCCTAATGGTTTTGCTTTATGATACACAATACATGGTATATTTTTGTAATCTTATAAAATGCTTCATTCATTTCTGTCATCCCATGTCCTTCCTAACACTTTCATAACCATCCCCTCTCAAATTTATGGCTTCATTTTTTAAATCATTATTGTTTTCGTTACTGTACATTCAAATATATGAATACAATTATTTTAGTTTATTTTGGATTGTTACTGTGAATTTATTTAGGGCTCACTACTTGGTACTCAATAATCATGAGAGTGATCACCTATGGGGAAGTCTAAGGACTCCTCTCTCAGAAGGTATTTGCCTATAACTCTTTATCTATTTATCTTCTTCCCCATCATCATATCTATTGACATTGTTTTGTTCAAGTCTTGTTTAGGAAGCCATACTCTTGAGATTTCAATGGTGTAGTTTCACAGTCATATATAGAATATATAATTTCATATCAAATTTCTTATCCCTCAGTCTCTCAATCCCAACACCCCCACCCCCAGTTTTTGAGAAGATGGAACCTCAGTAAAGAATGATCTACATTAGTTTGGACTGTGTGCATGTCTTGGAACATTGTCATCTTGTATAATTAATATGGAAAATATAAGTAATATGGAAAAGATGACTGCATAGTACCATCTTAGGCAGGTGTACCTGAGCTGGATAAGAAAATTAACTGAGCATGAGAAAAAAAGAAAGCCAGAGAGGGACCTAAGAGTTAGTTCTCCTACATTATTCCTAATTATAGGTTCCGGCTAAAAGATATGAATCTGACTTCCCTTAATGGTGGTGTATGTCCAATGTAAGTCAAATAACCTGTTTTGTCCCTAAGATTTTATGGTAAATGTCATATGTTGCTGAAAGAAAAGGAAACTAGAAGATGATTAATATGAAATATATATATGTATGTATATATAATGTTCATCAAATTTTATTACTAAAATGTGTACATTTTTGAACACATAGAACATTAATAAGGCTGTTATAATAAAAAATTTCCTTTTATTTATACTAAAGAAAGGTTCAGGTAGTTTCTACATAAGTATATAGATAGATACATGGTAGGTAGGTAGATAGATAGATAGATAGATAGATAGATAGATAGATTAGATGGATGGTGGGACAGATGGATGGATGGACAGACAGACAGACATCTAGGTAGATAGAAGAGATTTATTTGGATTTATTATAAATTTAAAATATATTTGATAGATGCAATGTAAATTTTGTTTAAAATTTCTTTTCTATTGCTTATCCTTCTCTATATATTATATCCTAAAAGCAGTTCCCCTCCCTCCACTTCTCTCAGTTCCTCCTCCTAAGTTTCCTCTTCTCTAGTTTTACTTTTCCTCCATTTTCTTTCAAATAAAAGTGCCAACTTCCTATGGATATTTAAAAATATGGCCTACCAAGTTACAATAAGAGTATGTACAAACTCTCACATCAAGGCTGGAGGAGGCAACCCAGTGAATCAAAAGTGTAGGAAAAAGACTCAGAGACACCACTATTCCTACTGTTGAGAGTCCCATAAGAACACCAAGCCACAAAAACATAAGGTATATGCAGAGGAACTAGATCAGACACATACAGTGCCTGTGTTTGTCACTTCAGTCTCTGTTAGTCCCTATGGACACTGGTTAGTTGGTCTTTGGGTGTGTTATGCTGATGTCCTTTTCCCCTCTGACTCATACAATCCTTCCTCTCTATCTTCTATAGGATTCTCCTGTCTCTGACTAATATTTGGCTATGGATCTCTGCATCATCTTCCATAAGTTGCTGGATGATGCCCCTATGATGATAATTCAACTAGGCACAAATCTATGCCTAGAACATAATATCTCTAGGAATCATTTCATTGATTTTTTGTGGGCAGAAAGTTGTCTTTGGTTCTATCCTCTGACTCTGGATGTCCTACTTCTAGTTCCTGGCATTCCAGGTAGTGTCAAGCCAAAGTATACATAGATGAATGAAACACATTGCTACACTATTAAGCTATTAGACAATCCGTTAGTGAGACACACCATATGTATCCATGGTTATAATTACCCTTAATCTATTTGACTTCCAATTAGTTTATATATGTAAAAATCAGAGTCAGTTATTTAGATCATTATACTGTACAGAAATATCAGGAATGCCTGATTTATTATTGAGTAACAGGGTTTGATAGAAAAAATCAAAGTGGAATTTCATGGTCTGTAGTTATAAGAATACTAGGAGCAAAGCATTTCAAATGCATTGGGTAAAATTTAGCTGACTTAAGGCATTTGGCTGTAACATAAGATGCATGACTTGAAAGTAGCTATTGAAAATGTTGCACACATAATTTTTAGGAGAAAGACACAAACCATAAAATATTGTTATTGTGATAAATCTAGAATCAATAGTCATGTTTTCTTCACTTATTGATTTTTGTTTATGGTGCCTGAGAATAAAAGATTTGGTGCGTAAAAAATTTCCATTAAGATACATTTTAATTCTCTAACAGACCTAGTAAAACAAGAACAGATGGTAAACAAAAATCTTAATTAGAAAACTGGCATTATGAGAAATAGGAGAGAAAATATTTGTATTAAGTACACTTAGCAATTAAAGTGAACATATCCTTTTAAAAATGTCATCATAAAAGAGTGCTGTTATTTTAACACTTCAGATTTTACATGAACTTTTATGGATAATTCATGTTTGGAGAGAGAATATGGCAACTAGGGAATGAGACAGGTACAGTATTAGTAAAGATGATTATTTAATAACAATATCCCCACTCATTAAAATAATCCATACACTAAAAATCCTGTTCTCTAAAGGTGATAAAAATTATTTTCCCTCAGTGCCTCTTTGAGGCAGCATTCAAGGCATCTTTATAAATTTATATCTTACATTTTGATATCTGTTACTTCTGGAATTATTTCACCAGTAAAAGCTAATTGAAAAATATAAGAGTGAAATTTAAAAGTTCCTTCTATAGCTATAGAATTGTTGTGAAAAGCAGGTGCTCACTCTAGCCTGGTTTTCTAGACTTACCATATAGTCTAAAGTAGGAAGGTACAGCCTGAATATTGATATGTATCCAAGTCAGCCGGAATACATGACAGTGAGGGTCATTAAAATGAAAGGGCACTACAGGGTCTTAGTTCATACATCATGAAAAGAAGAGATTGTTTTTGAATCTTCCATGAGAAATATGAATGTTGCTTTCATAAAATCAAGTTCTTAACTCTAGTGTCCACATCAACAGAGGTGGAAAACTCTGTGATACAGAAATAACACTTGAAAGAACATGTTGCTCCTATCAAAATTTGACATGCACAAGACATATAGGGATGTATTAAAGAGAATAGCCATGGGAAAAATCAGAATTTAATAATCTGCTTTGAGTGTTCAGGGTTTATGGAGTCACGTTTAGGTAGTGATAATGTTTTGCTCTTCTTTAAGCATATGTTGTTAATGGTCAACTATAGGATGCACAGTATACCTGTCTACACCTTCTCATCAGCATTCATGTGTATGCTGAGTCACAGGCACACATGCATCTGTTTGTTTATGTGGAGGCCGGAGAAAAACATCAGATCCTGTAACAATAATGCTCAACTGCCATCTATTATTTTAAAGGCAAACTCTCAAACTCCTTGTGCCTTTGGAGTTAACCAGTGCAATAGCACCTGTCTTTAGCTGTTAGGTCTGAAATTACAAATATGTGCCATCATGCCTTGATTTATTTCGTTGGTTCTCCATATCAAAGTTGAGTTCCTGTGTTTTCCAAGACAATCACTATAAGGACTGGATTATCCTCCAAGCCTCACATATAAATTTAATGACAACCAAATATTGTGGAACATCCCTTACTCAATTACTTATTACACAATTCTGCCAACTAACAATCTCTGAAATAAAATCTGTTTTATGAATATTTACAATTATCACTAAGTTTTTCAATGTCATCCAGTTCTTAGAAGATGTTTCAGACATTTCCTGGCTATGCTTGGCAACCTAGATACTTATACTAGTACCTTGTTCAAGTACCTACAAAGTATTTGACAGACACAGTGGTCAATGTATCAATAATCCCAGCATACAACTACAGGAAGGTGTTAGGCAGGGATAAGATAGTCATCCGAGCCTCTCAGACCCACTGGCCTAGTCATATGCAGCAATCAGTCACAAGTGAGAACTTGTCTGAAAAGACAAGTTGGAAGCTGTATAAAGACTGGAGCTTGTCTTCTAAGTTCCAGAAGTTCTACAGGTAAACCATGTTTTACACTCACAAACATACCCATGTGAAGTTAGTACACAGATATACATATCTCTTTAATACATGCAAAAATAAATTTTTAAAGTAATACATAAATTATTAAAAAGGTAAAAGATAATTGTTATTTCTACTGGAAAACTGAAATATTTTATTTGATTATAGCAGGCTCTGCTACCATATATTTTGCCCTTCCTCACAACCCTGCTAAGGTCTTAACACAATCCAAAACAATCAATAAATATATTGACCTAAGCATACTAGGTGGTTTTTAGCTTCATTCCAAAATCATTTCAAACTTCTTATCATTTTGAGGGGCTTTGGAAATTGTAGCAGATTTATTTTATAGGTAAGAAAATAGAACCCTAAATATTTTAACTGATTATTTAATTTGAAAACAGCTTACTTTCAGCCGTATTATATTGAAATGACTTGTGTGCTTGAATGTCATGACTTGTTAAAATAAAAGTCATGAAAGATATATGTGTGTAGTACATCTCTGCATATGAAAAAGTGTACCATTGTCTATGGTGAGTGGTGTGTGTGTGTGTGTGTGTGTGTGTGTGTGTGTGTGTGTGTTTTCTACAAAGGCATAAATTGTTTAAAATATCTATGGGATACATGGTGCACAGATGCATAGCAAACATTGGCTGATGAATATTTAGAAATGGCTTAAAGAACATTTACATGTATGTATGTATGTGTCTGTGAATGAAATTGAATCTTGTTTGTTTTAATGATGGTAAGCAAGCTTAGCTTTAACTTTTGTTTTTTATGTGGTGGTAATTTCTACACAACTGTTGTAAAATCAATTTGAAACTATAAAAATACTCAAACTATCTTTTTGAACATATTCATAAAAACGAAACAGGTGCACATTGATGTCTGTTAAACTACCACTTATTTCTGGAAAATGAAAGTTCTTGTTTTCAAATTTGAGCAGAGAGTAAAAGTTTCATTATAAAAAGTGATAAAATAATTTAGAGGAAGGTAAATATTGCAGTTTTGGCCTCCCAGCTTGATAGCAGTTATGTATAGAATACTAACCATTAGCATATTATCACTAATCCTTTGCCTTACATATGTATTATTTAATGTTGTAGGGTAATTTCAGGCATGTTACCTCATACAATGTAGAAATCTGTATACCTTGAAATGGAACATTGTGTCATGCTCATCCCATTAAATAAGTCCAAAAATAAGCTTTTCCTTCCCATTGAAGTCTCTTGATTTTATTCTTGAATACCTAGCAATTAACCTTTGCTAAACTAAATAGTAGTAGTAGTAGTAGTAGTAGTACTGGTAATAATAATAATAATAATAATAATAATAGTAATAATAATGATGATGATGATAGTGGTTGCCTAAAATTTAAAATTTAGAATGGCAAACAAGTAATGTTACATGTAATATCTGAAACATATGAAGATCAACAGAGATAACTGTCCAGGGTACTTGGGTCTCTCAGAGACCCAATCCAATGAGCATACATGGGCTGGACCAACACCTCCATTTAAATAAGTGGCAGATATGTAAATTGGTCTTCATGTAGGTTTCAAACAACTGAAGCAGGGGCTAGCCTATAACTCATTGCCTGTTCTTAGGACATATTCTTCTGAGGATACATGGGCTGGACCAACACCTCCATTTAAATAAGTGGCAGATATGTAAATTGGTCTTCATGTAGGTTTCAAACAACTGAAGCAGGGGCTAGCCTATAACTCATTGCCTGTTCTTAGGATATATTCTTCTAGCTGGGTTGCCTTGTTTGGCCTCAGTAGGAGAGGATACACCTAGCTCAGCAGAGACAATGTGCCTAGGTGGGGAGATGTCCAGGGAGTCTCCCACATGATCAGAAGAGGAGATGGGGGAAAAGGGGGAAGGATTTTGAGAGTAGAGTGAATGGGTGGGGGCAGTGAGTGGGATATAAAGTGAACAAATAAAATAATACATGAATAAAAAATAAAAATTAAAAATGTAGATTTTTGTCTCCAGTGACTATACAGGCAGGTACTTCCTGGAGCACAGGGAACACAGGAGTAGCAAATCAGCTTGGACAGTGTCCTTCCAGGCTCCATCTGCACCCAGGAGCTGGGCTGCTCCACAGCCATCTTTGCTTCACTCCTGCCAGGGGATAATGGGTCTCCATGGAATGCTGTGGCTCCCAGGTTTAGAGGTGATACCACCATTTTCTCTCAGGTGACTGTGCAGGCTGGTATGGCCAGGAGCTCAGGAATTACAGGAGTGGCAGAGCAACTGGAACAGGGTCCTTTCTGGTTTCATCTGAACCCAGGAGCTGAGCTGGAATGCAGCCCTCTGTTTCAGGGGAGAGCTGGTCTCCCAGAAGTGCTGAGACAGGCTTCCAAGGAAGGGCAAGCTCCATCCAGAGACAGCAGTTCCAACTAACAACAGAGATAACCAGATGGTGAAAGGCAAGCACCAGAACGTTGCCAACAGAAACCAAGGCAACATGGCACCATCTGAACCCAGGTCTCTCACAACATCAAGTTCTAGATAACCAAACACATGAGGAGAGCAAGACCTGGATTTAAAATCACATCTCATAATGTTGATAGAGAACTTCAAGAAAGCTATAAATAACTCCCTTAAAGAAATACAGGAGAATATGAATCAACAGGTAGAAGCCCTTAAGAGGAAACAAAAATCCCTTAAAGAATTACAGGAAGACACAAACAAGTGAAAGAACTGAACAAAACCACCCAGGACATAAAAATGGAAGTAGAAACAATAAAGAAGTCAAAAAGGGAGAGAACTCTGGTGATAGAAATCCTTGGCAAGAAATCAGGAGTCATCAACCACAGAATACAATAGTTCAAAGAGAGAATCTCAGGTGCTTAAGATACCATAGAAAACATAAACTCAACAGTCAAAGAAAACACAAAATGGAAAAATCTTGCAGCCCAAAACATCCAGGAAAATCAGAATACCATGAGAGAAAAAAAAAAACCTAAGGATTATAGGTATAGAAGAGAGCAAAGATTTACAGTGTAAAGGACCAGTAAATACATTCAAGTAAATTATAGAAGAAAACTTCCCTACCCTAAAGAAAGAGATGCCTGTGAACATATATCAAGCCTAGAGTAATTCAAACAGACTTGACCATAACAGAAATTCCTCCCATCACAAAATAATCAAAACACCAAGTGCAGTAAAAAAGAAAAAGAAAGAAAGAAAGATTAAAAGCAGTAAGGAAAAATGATCAAATAACATATCAGACCTATCAGAATTACATCAGGCTTCTTAGCAGGGAACATGAAATTCAGAAGATACAGGGCAAATTTCATACAGACACTAAGAGAACACAAATGCCAACCTATACTACTATACTCAGAAAACCTCTCAATAACCATAGATGGAGAAACCAAGATATTCCATGAAAATAACTGAATTTACACAATATCTTTCCACAAATCCAGCCCTATAAAGGATAATAGGTGGAAAACACCAACACAAATACACACTAAAAAAAAGCAAGAAAGTAATCTTTCAACAAGCCCAAAAGAAGATAACCACACAAACATAAAATAACATCAAAAATAACAAGAAGCAACAATCACTATTCCTTAATATCTGTTAACATCAATAGACACAATTCTCCAATAAAAAGATGTCGATTAACAGACTGAATACACAAACAGGACACAGCATTTTGCTGCATACATGAAATGCAACTCAGTGTCAAAGACAACCACTATTTCAGTGTCAAAGGCTGGAAAACAATTTTTCAAGCAAATGGTCCCAGGCAACAAGCTGGAGTAGCCATTCTAATATCTGATAATATTTACTTTCAACCAAAAGTCATCAAAAAAGACATTGAAAGACACTTCTTACTCATGAAAGTAAAAATCTACCAAGAATAACTCTCAATTATGAACATCTATGCTCCAAATGCTAGAGCACCACATTTGTAGAAGGAACTTTACTAAAGCTGAAAGGTCACATTGCACCTCACACAATAATTGTGGGGGAATTCAACACCACACTCTCTTCAATGCCCTGTTCAGGGAAACACAAACTAAACAGAGACACAGTGATACTACCAGTTTTCTACTTCATCTTTATTCTCATTTCTGTAAAGTAGACAAGCTCCAAAGTATCACAAATTGTTTTAAGTAATAAAAACCTGCATGCACATTATTGAACAGTGTAGGGACAGGGAGCAGGCAGGTTGAAAGCCTGTTGGATTGGTTAATTCTCAGGTATTAAGTACATAAGTGTTTAGAAATGAATTTGGGAATCAGAGAGGATATAATTTCAATGGAACCTCGCCTCAGATTCTGAGCAATGTATGCATTAAATTATGCTTGTGATTGCCAATGGTGTTGTATCTGAAGTGGAATTTTAGCAATTTCTCAGAAGTGACAGTTAACTTATAATCTCAGCATGTTCAGCATGCTTAATGAACTCCTTGGGGAGACCAGAATATCTGTAACACAATTAACTTCCCATTCTTATTTAAATGAGGAGTTTCAGAGTCCCTGATGGAAGCCTGCTTTTTGGCTACAGTTAGCAAATGTATGCTATTAAATGACACATAGAGCCTTAAGCTGAAATTTAGACTTCACTAATTTGTGCTGTGACATGTGCAAAGTGCTTTGGAGGAAATGGGAAACTCAGTTGTTTAAGTGTAGTTGATGAAATGGGGATTATCACCCTTGGCTAAACTTATCATCAGCCTGATTGCTGTTCCCATTTTCTACTTTTACAGAGCAAAGCTTGTCAGGTCCTTCCCTCGAAATATTTGCTTTAGTTTTATCATTTTATCTCATTAAATAATAGGTTATTTATCTCAGATAAAACATGTACAATGAAATAATTTTCTTGTCCAAAGCAAATAATCATCAAACCAATGTCTAGTAAGAAAATAGGCCATAGTCTATAAAAAGAAAATGATTTGCATTAACATATTGAAAAGTTAATGTAAGCAGATATAAGAAATGTTGAATCAAAAAATGTAACTCATGGTATAGTTACTTTTGTGATAACCAACAGCTCTCTGGACTTAAAACAGATTCAACATGGTTAATCATGCCTGCTACTGAAACCCTAGCCAACTACCCATGGCTAGTGAAATAAAACATCTTAGAAGAAAATATGTAGCCACCAATTTACTAAACCAGCCTAATTCCTAAGCCTATCTAAGTATTTGTTTTAATATTCAAAGGTAGGTATAGTTGTACTTTGTTACCAAGGAATCTTCTCCTTGCAACAGATGAAGATCATTACAGAAAACCACAAGTATTCAAAATGCAGAACTGTGGAGCCCTGTGCCAGTGGATACATCTAAAAAACACTACAACACCTAGAACAGAAAGAATGGAAGAGCCAGAGGCAGAGAGTAGAGAGCACTGGAAGATTATGTCTCCTAGTAGTTCCAGAAGTTACCCTTACAAACTCTTAACAACATGACCCATAACCACCTACTACTGAGTGGAACAGGAACAATAAAAATGTGAAAATAGATAGGGCAGAGCCAACCAGGCCTTAAACCTTTTGATTTGATACCTTGCCAGAACAGTCATGCTACTGGGTTAAGATTCCTCTACTATTATTAAATACAACCTCCACTCTCTGGGTAAATAATACATGCATTTGTTTTCGGGGATAACCTTTTCTTATTGAATAACAAATTGGTGCATTTTTCCCTGGAGTAGACCATTAAATTCATTCTATTGGTCCAGATCATCGAGACTGTTGGTCTGTATGATTGAGGTAAAATGCAGACACATCACACAAGTTTAATTCTTCTGGCTGGAATCAGACTCATCCTTTGTATACACCACTAATCTTGAACAATGAAAGTGAAGTTGGTTTGTAGAAGGAAATTTGAAAGTGACATGTAATTCAAAGGCCAAAAAAGGGAAAATCATAGAAAGATTTGACAGAATAAGCCAAAGATAGGATATGTACAACTCATATAAGACAGAGAGTAAAAAGAGAGGCTATTTAAGATCAGTGCACTGGGAATTAAGAGAATTTCTTTTTTTTTATTCAATATATTCTTTATTTACATTTCAAATGATTTCCTCTTTCCCCTGTCCCTGAAAGTCTCATGAGCCCTCTTCCCTGCCCCTATTCTCCAAACAACCTCTTCCCACTGACCATCCTGATATTCCCCTACACTGCTGCATTGAGCTTTTCCAGGACTAGGGGCCTCTCCTTCCTTCTTCTTGGGCATCATTTGATATGTGAATTGTTTCTCGGGTATTCTGAGCTTCTGGGCTAATATCCGCTTATCAGTGAGAACATGCTATGTGTGTTCTTTTGTGATTGGGTCACCTCACTCAGGATAACATTCTCCAATTCCACCCACTGGACTAAGAATCTCATGAATTCATTGTGTTTAATAGCTGAGTAGTAGGTGGTTTTAGTGCAGAATTCCATCAGACCTTCAAAGAAGATATAACACCAATACTCTTCAAACTATTCCACAAAATAGAAACATAAGGAACACTATCCAACTCGTTCTACGAAGCCACAATGATGCTGATACCAAAACCACACAAAGATCCAACAAAGATAGAGAATTTCAGGCCAATTTCCCTTATGAATATTGATGTAAAAATACTCAATAAAATTATTGCCAACCTAATCCAAAAATACATCAAAACAATCATTCATCATGATCAAGTAGGCTTCACCTCAGTGATGCAGAGATGGTTCAATATACAGAAATCCATCAATGTAATCCACTCCATAAACAAATTCAAAGAAAAAAATCACATGGTCATTTAATTAGATGCTGAAAAAGCATTTGACAAAATTCAGCATTCTTTCATGTTAAAGGTCTTGGAAAGAAGAGGAATCGAAGGCCCATACCTATACATAGTAAAAGCAATATTCAGCAATCCAGTAGCCAACCTCAAACTAAATGGAGATAAACTTGAAGCAATCCCACTAAAATCAGGGACTAGACAAGGCTGACCTCTCTCTCCAAATTTATTCAATATAGTACTTGAATATACAAGAAGCTTACAGAACTCCAAACAGACTGGACCAGAACAGAAATACCTCCCATCACATAATAATCAAACCCCTAAATGTACTAAATAAAGAAAGAAAATTAAAGGCAGTAAGAGAAAAAGGCCAAGTAACATATAAAGGAAGAACTATCAGAATCACATCAGACTTCTCACCAGAGACCATGAAAGCTAGAAGATCCTGGGCAGATCTCATGCAGACCCTAAGAGAACACAAATATCAGCTAAGACTACAATACCCAGCAAAACTCTCAATTAACATAGATGGAGAAAACAAAATATTCCATGACAAGACCAAATTTACACAATATCTTTCCACTAACCCAGCCCTACAAAGGATAATAGGAGGAAAACTCCAATACAAGGAGGGAAATTTCACCCTGCAAAAAGCAAGATAGTAACCTTCTTCCATCAAACTCAGAAGAAGATAACAACTTAAAAACAAAAATAACATCAAAATTACAGAAAGAAATAATCACTATTCCTTAATATCTCTTAACATCAATGGACTCAAATCCCCAAGAAAAAGACTTAGACTAAAAGAATGGATACAGTTTGCTGCATACAGGAAACACACCTCAGGGTCAAAGACAAACACTACCTTAGAGTTAAAGGCTGAAAGACAATTTTACAAGCAAATGGTCTCAGGAAGTGAGTTGGAATAGCCATTCTAATATCAGATAAAATTGACTTTCAACCTAAAGTCATCAAAAGAGACACAGAAGGTCACTTCTTGCTGGTCAAAGGAAAAATCCACCATGAAGAACTCACAATTCTAAACATCTATGCTCCAAATACAAGGGCACCCTTATTTGTAAAAGAAACTTTACTAAAGCTCAAAGCACACATTGTACCTAACACAATAATTGTGGCGGACATCATCACTCCACCATCCTCAAGGAAAACAGAAACTAAACAGGGACACAGGGAAACTCATTGAAACTTTGGACCAATTGGATTTAACATATATATATATATATATATATAGATAGATAGATAGATAGATAGATAGATAGATAGATAGATATAGATATAGATATAGATATATAGATAGATATAGATAGATAGATAGATAGATAGATAGATAGACAGATAGATAGATATACATATAGATATAGATAGATAGACAGATAGACAGACAGACAGACAGACAGATAGATAGATAGATAGATAGATAGATATACATACATATAACATTTCATCCTAAAGCAAAGGACTATACCTTTTTCTCAGCACCTCATGGTACCTTCTCCAAAATTAACCAAATAATTGGTCACAAGACAGACCTCAACAAATATTAGAAGATCGAACTAATGCCATGCCTCCTATCTAATCACCATGGAGTAAGAGTGATCTTCAATAACAACAAAAACAACAGAAAATCCTCATACGCATGGAGGCTGAACAATATTCTACTCAAAGATACCTTAGTCAAGAAAGAAATAAAGAAATAAATCAAAGACTTTCTAGAATTTAATGAAAATGAAAGCACAACATACACAAATCTATGGGAAACAATGGAAGCAGTGCTAAGAGGAAAACTCATAGCCCTGAGTGCCTCCAAAAACAAACAGGAGAGAGCATATACTAGCAACTTAACGGTACACCTGAAAGCTATGGAACAAAAAGAAGCTATTTCACCGAGGAGGAGTAGAAGACAGGAACTCATCAAACTCAGGGCTGAAATCAATCAAGTTGAAAGAAAAAGAACCATACAAAGAACAAAACCAGGAGCTGGTTCTTTGAGAAAATCAACAGGATAGATAAACCCTTAGCCAGACTTACCAAAGGGCACAGAGACCGTGTTCAAATTAACAAAATTAGAAATGAAAAGGGAGATATAACAACAGAAACTGGGGAAATTAAAAAAAAAACCATCAGATCCTACTACAAAAGCCTATACTCAACACAACTGGAGAACTGGAGAATCTGGAGGAAATGGACAATTTCCTAGACAGATACCAAATACCAAAATTAAATCAGGATCAAATAGATCGTCTAAACAGTCTCATAACCCCCAAAGAAATCAAAGGGGTTATAGAAAGTTTTCCAACCAAAAAAAAAAGCACAGGACCAGATGGTTTTAGTGCAGAATTCTATCAGACCTTCAAAAAAGACCTAACACCAATACTCTTTAAATTATTCCACAAAATAGAAACAGAAGGAACACTACCCAATTCATTCTATGAAGCCACAATTACCCTGTTACCAAAACCACACAAAGATCCAACTAAGAAAAAGAACTTCAGACCAATCTCCCTTATGAACATCGATGCAAAAATACTCAATAAAATTCTTGCCAACCGAATCCAAGAACACATCAAAATGATCATTCACCATGATCAAATCAGCTTGGAGAGGAGGTTTTACCAGAACAGCTGAGTTGAACCAGCCATCAGTGTTCAGAAAGAGTAAGTTAAGTCTGGGGTAAGTTAACACCCAGGCCTAGGCCTAGGGATAGTTAGATAGAAACACTATGGGTTCGGCCCAAGACAGGTATTATTAGAGCTTGGATTTGTCTCTCATCTCATCCCTACATTTGAAGAAATAAAAGAGACATTTACAATAAAAGAATTAAATGTTTAAAAGGCCATCAATTTGAAGAAGCACAGGGAGTGTATGGAAAAGACTCAACCGAGGAAAGCTAAGAGAAATTCTGTAAATATAATCTTGGAAATAAAAAAAAAATAAAAAATAGTACATTTCCTATTTTCAATTTCATTTAAATTTTATTATTTATTTGTCTGATTTTTAGTGTATATACAGCTATGACAAATTTGATTTTTTTATATTAAGTCTGCAAAGTCAAAGACATTCTTTGATTTTCTAATCATGTCTATTGTCACAAATTGTCTGCAGTAATTTATTAAGGTCCTGTCAACCCCCTTTCTTCAGCTCCAAAACTGGCCCATATGCATATATTTAAGACAAGCATAGTCTTTGACATCACCATTTTCTCCCAGATACTTTGATCCAGGTCTTGAACTGGTTTTACATTTAAGGGATTGATGAGATATAAAATAGTTCTTCACTTTTGTAGCAACCCAGAGGATAGCATCACCATCCTCCTAAGGAGGTAAAACATGAGAATCCTCCCTTATTCTAAACTTACAGAATACCATTTCTGAAGAAAACTGTTTCTTTACTTGGGTGGCCTGATGAATGGATCAAATATATTTTGCATGATCAGAGTTGCTCAACAATAGGAAATTGTATACACAGAACAGATGTGTTTACCAGGAAGAAGGTTGACATTTCATTCTGCATTTTTCTGAGATGATCAGTTCCTTAACCCAGTCTCTGTTTCCACACATTAGAGATATGTCTAACCTTGTCTTGCCTTGGACTGATTCTTTCACTTCAGTCAAGCATAATTTTGGTTTTAATTGGCTTCTCGTTCATTTACAGTTATGGTAATGGGAGCATTTCTAATAAAACTGGTGCATTATTTTCTACTTTTGCTGTTTCAAATGGAGTCTAAAACCCTCAGTCATTGTGAATGATAGATCAGTCAGGATGATGCAACCAAGAAGCAAGTTGCTTCCAAAGCCCTTTTTTAACTTGCTTTTTGGTTATCAATATTTCAAAATTTCTATCACTTTGCAGTCCCTTAAAGGGTAACCCCACTTAAGGATACTTTGCATTTTAAAATGAGGTAAGAGGTTGGATGATTGAGAGGTTAATAATATTGAGTCCTTTTTGCTAAGGAAACATGTTTGATTTCTTGCACCTACATGGTAGTTTATGATTGACCCATCTGTTACTATAGTTCCATGGGGCAGGCATGAGTTACACAGACAAATATGGTAGCAAAACAATCATATAATTAAACCGAATTGAATAAAGTTCAGTTTCTAATGCAAGCTAGTAGAGTGGCTTCAGAAAAATGAATGAAATGAATGTTTTTCTTTACTGACTTATTTTTAAGAAGCAAGCTGGTTTGTCAAAAATCAATAACGTGTCCTCTTAAATATTAACAATGTTAAAATTCCTTCTTTTTCATCCTCAATTTGACCAGATAATTTTGCAAGAATGAAAGGGCATCAGATAACTTTAAATCTGAAGTTTTATTAAAGTACAGGAAGGATGGTATTTGAATTCTTTTTAGTTGACTATTGGACAAATAACTTTGTATACTTTTCTACTCTACAGGAGAAGGATAAAAGACTCTGGGGAAGAAAATATACAAACTGAACCTATCCTTAAGACACTTATCTCCACTGAAAGCTAAGAACAGAGCGCATTACTAACAGAAATAAATCCACATGCATTTTCTGTATTTAACAAAGACTTACCATAAAGCACAGTAGCTAACAAGGGAAAAACATTAAACAAAAGTAATAGGTTGTTTAAGATTCTGACTTTACAAGATGCAGGGAAAAGGGAAGGAAGAAAAGAAAATATAACAATTTAAAAAATAATAGGCAATTAAGGAAAAACATTACTCATTTAATAGTTGATAATTATTACTTTTTTGAATGTGATAAATATATCTCTACAGATAGGAAATGAGATTTCTTCTTCTGTATTAGTTTTATTATCTGTAAACTATAGAAAAATTGGGGAAGAAAGAAGTATCAGGTGGGGATATAACTGAATTAAATACACCTGTGACATAATAACTGATAAAGATCTTGAAAATCCTGTATGCTCTATTATGCGTTTTAATATCCTTGAAATTTTTAGTAATAAACTTTTAAAGCAAAACCTTGGTAGGATGAAATACTGCAATAATTACCAGGATTATACATACTTGTTTATAAATGGATTAACTATAAAGATAATTCAAATATATTCTTGTATAACTTTTAAAACCCTATTGGCTTTCTTATGATCAAAATCTGAGATGAATTATTATAATATTAAAGAACATAGCATAATATTTATGAATTCATTAATAAGCTAACCTCTTCATTGTACTCAGAAGTCTAAGATAAGCATAAATAACTTGTTGATCCTTTTAAAACTATTCATGTGAGACCACACTTACACGTTGCAAAAGTTTTGTCTAACAAGTAAAAATCTCACTCTTGTTAAAAATAGGGGAGAAAGTAGCTGAGTATTAAATAGCACAGGACTGTAGAGCAGCTGTAAATATGTCTGCCATGTTTCAAAGCATTAGATAACCTTGTAAAATGCCAACATTTTAACAAATATAAGATGTTATAACAAATATAAAATAGAATAAATATGTCTAGGTTCAAAATTATCTTATTTGAAATCAATTCTGTCATTGTGGATTTCATCAGTCTCATAAATTCATATTATAAACTTGTTCAATATTGGAAATTCACTATATTTTCTTTAAAATTCTATATTTTACATATCCCACATTATGTTCAACAGGTCTAAAACTAAAGCTATCCAATAATAATTCAGTCTACATGGCTAATGTCAAAACAGAACATTTGACTTTACTTTAGCACTTACCTGTTTTATACAAAAATCACTTAGGGATTGCCATTTTTATTTCTTCTACACTTCAAAATTCTTTTCTTAAACTATAATACCTCCTCTGAGGAAGATTATTTTAAGTATCATTTAAAGTAATTAGACTTCTCTGCTGACTGACTAGAAATGTATCTCATGCAATTAGGATACCCAAAAAAAAGTAGAGAAAATTCCTTTCATGTTAAGAAAAAGAATTCAGTTTTCAATTCACCAAAATTAATTTTGATAAGTTTATATTTACTGTATAGTTTTACGTACCATTTCACAAAATATATAAATGTACCCAAACCTAATTACCAAGGAGGAAATAACTATTTTGCATATATTTTAAAAATATTTCAGTATAATTTTCCACAAAATAAAATCATTTGGTACATATTGCTCATATTCAACTTGCTGCATGTATATTAATTTATTTTTCTCAACATGAACACAAAACTTCATGTAAGGAAGCCTTGAAGAAGTATCAGTATTGAAATGTTTAATACTAGTTGAGATTGTGTATTAATTTTCCAGGACTGTCTTCATAAAAACAACTAGAAACAAGGCTACCTTAAGAAAAAATTTTACCCAACAATTCTGGAGAATTAAAGCTCTAAGACAAAAAGGTATTGGCACCAAGTCCTTCTCTCCTATGATCTGCCTCCTTCGCCTCTAGATCAATCTTCTCCATGTTTCTTGCAAAGGTCTTTACACTTTCTCTGTTAATACTGGCTTTTTTTCCTTTATGAACACCACACTCTTTTAGTTTTTGTTAACTTAGTTATTTGGGGGCTTTGATATTTTAAATCCACATATATTTCTTCTTTGGTAAAAATTAAAATTGAATGTTCTTAAGTTGCTGGAAATTCTGTAAAATCCAGTCTTTGATTCCAGTAATATCTTTGCAACTCCCTGGGACCCAAAGTTTCTTAAGTATTAGGTACAGTATTCTCTTGTTGAGGCCAGACCAGGTAGTCCTCTGTTGTATATTTGTAGGGGTCTCAGGCCAGTTAGTGTATGCTACCTGGTTGGTGGCTCAGTGTCTGATCTATCTCAGGGGTCCAGGTTTTTGAGACTGCTGGTCTTCCTATAGGGTCACCCTCCTCCAAAACTTCTTCCAGACTTTCCCTAAATCAACTATAGGAGTCCCTGTCTTCAGTTCATTAGTTGGGTATCTGCATCTTAATCTTTCAGCTGCTTGTTGGGCCTCTTGGAGGGAAGCCATGCTAGGCTCCTGTATGTAACACCACTTCATCAGTGTCTTAGGGTTTTCTTTCTATGAGCAGACACCATGACCAAGGCAGGTCTTATAAGGATGTTTAATTGGGCTGGCTTACAGGATCAGAGGTCCAGTATCATCAAGGCAGGGGGACATTGCAGCATCCAGGCATGCATAGTGCAGGAGGAGCTAAAAGTTCTACATCTTTATCTGAAGGCTGCCAACAGAATACTAACTTCCAAGCAGCTAATATGGGGGTCTTAAAGCCCAGGCCCACAATGACACACCTACTGCAAGAGGACCAGACCTTCTAGTAGTTCTGCTTCCTGAGTCAAGCATATGCAAACCATTACCATCAGTAATAGTGTCAGGCCTTAGAGCCTCCCAATGAGCTGGGTCCCCATTTGGACTGGTTACTGAACTTCCTTTCCCTCTGAATCTTCTCCATTTTGTCCCTGCAGTTCTCTCAGACAAGAACAATTCTGTGTCAGAGTTTTTGACTATGGGATGACAACCCCATCTTTCTGCTTGATGCCCTGTCTTTCTACTAAGGGTAGATTCAATGCCCACTGCTCACAAATGTTTTGTTTTTTAAAATTTTATTTATTTATTATTATAAGAATTCAACATATCTCAATGACACTATTTAATAATAATAGGAACTTTTAATAGAAAAAATTTAATATGGTGTATATTATATAGAAGAAAAATCACTCTTTTATATGTATTAGCTCTTCATCCTGTTTAATTCTTGCAAGAGTTTTTAATTCAATGAATACTTCAAAAATAGAGACACTTTTTTTCCGAGCAGAACTATTTCCTTAGATTTATTCATACAATCTTGTGATGCTTAGTACTAATTGCCAACTCGATAAATCTAAAATCACCTGGGTGTTGGGCCTCTGGTCATGTTCAGGGTTGGGGTGTTGATTCCATTAATTGAAGCAGGAGGATTCATCCACTATAGGTAGCTTCATTCCCTAGCCAGTGGTCCTGGTCTAAGCAGGAGCAGAGAAAGGGAGCTGAGCACTAGTATGCATGAATTCATTTTCTCTCTGCTTTAGACTATGGATGCAGTATGGTCAGATACCTCAAGCTCCTGCTGCCTTACCTTACCTAACATGATGAGCTATGTTTTGCATTGTAAACTAAAATAAAGTATTTCCCTCCAAAAAGATGTATTTGCACTTACTAAAGTCTCGATTCTATGATTGAAGCAAATAAGCAAATTCAGCTTCATTCCATCCACATGACAATTCTTCACCACTCCATGTTGTCACGAAATGCAGAAATACAATTTTATGTTTCCAGAATCAGTAATAAAATATGTTTTATATGCAAACTATTTAAAATTACTTTATTTTTTTACATGTTCATTTTAGTGAACACAAACTTGCAACTATAACCTCCTTGAAATGCTGTTCTTTTGGGTTTGCATTATAATAATTAATAGAATAATTGTTATTTTCTACATCAAAGAAATCATAGAGTGTTCAGCATGCCTAAGATTGTGACCTGAATATTCTAGTTGCTTTGGTAAATAATTAAGTCAAGAAAATTCCAGTCCATTTTATTAAACAATGAATACTGAAATCTGGCTCTCTGTAGTGCTATTTAGCTCCAATAACCCAGGACAATGAGGGAGAAACATGAATTTATAATGTAGCTGACATAGAAGATATAGTAAAGTCCATAGGTAACTAAAAAATTGTGGAGGTTTGAATGAGACTGGCCCCACAGGCTCCTGTAATTGTAGTGAATGTTCAGTTCCTAGGTTAAGAACTATCATGAGAAGAGTAGAGGATGCTGGATTTGTTGAAGGAAATGTGCCATTAGGATGGGCTTTAAGATCTCTCTCTCTCCCCACCCCCTCTGTGTGTGTGTGTGTGTGTGTGTGTGTGTGTGTGTGTGTCTTATTCTAGCTTGGCTCCTTCACACTCAATCATGCTCACTCTCACTCTCTTCCTCCTGTCTGAGGATCAGGAGGCAAAACTCTCAGATACTTCTTCCTTCTTCAGAACCATATTTACATTTTAATCTATGCTCCTGCCATGATGACACTGGACTAAGCCCAAGAAACTGTCAACAAGATGGCAGTTTTATGACTTCTTTTGTAAAAGATTCTTTATCATCCTGTCTCTTCACAGCAATAGAACACTAAAAATACAAAGGCACATACATATTCCCACACATACACTCAAAGTATTTAGAATTAGATAAACCTTTCCTTCTATAATCTGTAAGAGTCAAGAAAACAGGATCTCACACTCGATGTATACATTGGTAGTATTTTTAGAAACTCTGGCTGAAAACAAGAATTTGTATATGTCTGTGTTACCTCACACCAGTTAGAATGGCTAAGATTAAAAACTCAAGAGACAACAAGTGCTGGCGAGGATGTGGAGAAAGAGGAACACTCCTCCACTGTTGGTGGGATTGCAAAATGGTAAAACCACTCTGGAAATCAGTTTGGCGGTTCCTCAGAAAATTGGGCATGTCCCTTCCAGAGGACCCTGGCATACCACTCCTGGGCATATACCCAGAGGATTCCCCTGCATGCAATAAGGACACATGCTCCACTATGTTTATAGCAGCCTTGTTTATAATAGCCAGAAATTGGAAGGAGCCCAAATATCCCTCAAAGGAGGAATGGATACAGAAAATGTGGTATATTTATACAATGGAATACTACTCAGCAATTAAAAATAATGAATTCATGCAATTTGTAGGTAAATGGTTAGACCTGGAAAATATCATCCTGAGTGAATTAACCCAATCACAAAAGAATGCACATGAAATGCAATCATTGATAAGTGGATATTAATGAGCCCAGAAGCCCTAAATACTCAAGACACAAATAGCAAGTCAAATGATTCCCAAGAAGAAGAAAGGAGAGGACCCTGGGCCTGTAAAGATTGCATCCAGTTTAGTAAAGAAACCGAGGGGGGAGGGGGAATGATTGGGGAACAGTTGGGGGGGAGAGGAACTATGGGAACTATGGTGGGTGGGAACTGGGAAAGGGGAAAGCCTTTGGAATGTAAACATAGAACATAGAAAATAAAAATTTAAAAAAAATGAAAAAAAAAGAGAAAATAATTTACTAAGATATTCAGATTACTTCCTAAATAAAAGAAACCTTAAATTATCTGATTTTGCTGTTTAACTTTCTAGCAATCTGTCTTTATAGTTGTCTAGATACACACACACACACACACACACACACACACACACGTACACACACACACATATATATTTGTGTGTGTGTACGTGTGTCTGTGTGTGCATCTACATCACATAGCCAAACCTGTAAACTGTAAACACCGAAGGTGTAGTTCAATATTTCTTATTCCTTTGAAAAGTCTCTGTCACTTGGTATCCAGGTAGTACCTTAAACAGGTATACTCAGACTGAACTCATTAAATTTTGCTCACAAGTAGATTGAATTTTTTTATAATTTTATGTTTGTAACATCAGGCTATTGGTATCTCCAAACACATTTTTATCTCCGACTTTCATTCCCATCATTTCAGACAAAATTATACTGATATTGCATCATACCAAGCACTGTTATCTTTTTAAAAGCCTATTTGCATAATTTGTGACTACAAAGTCCTTTGCCATATTCACATTTGAAATCATAATAAGATTTTAAAGGCAGTCTAAAATATCATAAAGTACAATCTTCCTTTATTTGCTACCACAAAATAGTGTCAATATACTCTTTACTGTTTAATATTCCATCCCATCCATCTTTTTCTGAGCACTCTTACATCTTGTATAATATATTCTCCTTGGTATCAAAGGATATAATGACTTGAAAAATGTTTACAAGTTTATGTTAATAATCAAAGTTGGTAAAACAATGTTTAGTGAAAAGATTTCTCTCTTTTTTGATAGTTATTTCCATATATATATGTACATGTATATATTTCCTATGTGTTCTATGAGGTAGAAAAGGGCACTTTTAAACTTAAGATACTTATATAAATTATTTTCCCATTAAAATGTTATTTGCCTACAGGACAACAAATGTTGTTAGTAACTATACTAACTATTGTTTTTTAGAATGCAGTTATCTGATACACACTGGAAAAAAGAATGGTGAGAGTCAATTTGAGTTTTTTCTTATGGACAATATTTGACACAATGCAATATTAAAGTTCTTCCATTTGAAGAGCCATAAAATTCTGCCTTAATTTATTGGTTAAATAGTGGTATGGGTCAAACAGTTGAGGAATGATGAAAAATGTTTTTCACCTTATATCTAAGCAAACAATTGGTAATTTCTATAGTACTTTTGTTTGCTTAAAAAAATAAGGTAACATAATTACTATATAATCTATTATGTGTCTTCTTAGAAAAGGGCACGATATAAGTCAGTGCTCTTTAACTTAAATAGTTTGTGAATATAAATAAATATGCTAAAAGTCTCCAATTACTAAAGAGAGGACAGGGGGTACAAAAATTCTCCTGGGCAAGCACTGAGGGATATTATTTGTTTTCCTAGGTATTTAAACAATGTCTGGCTGGTAAAATGTAATCCTAGATAACATGTGCCTAGAGATTAGCAGTAGGAGTTTTCTGTTATTGCTGTTGTTATTTTCCCTGCTGAGTGGAAACTCAACATCATCTTCCCAGGTTAAAAATAGCTCCCAGCCATGCAGCACACAATGTCTCTTAGATGTATTTACCATCTACAAAGATACATAATTGCCATAAGTTAAAATATTTTATACAATTTAATAATCTCTTCTACATAAATATACTGTTTTAGGAGTCTCTAATGATAGCTCTTCTTAATCTGAAAAACTCATTAAGTGGTATTTTATGTTAGAAAAAATATGTCTATTGAGAATATATATATATGGTTTGTAGATCATCTCAAAACTTATACTAGATATGTTTAGTTTTTATTTCTGTTTCTTGTTACTGAAGATCAAACATAGGTATCCTCACCTGCTATGCACACTCTTACCCACTCTATTTCACCAATTCTGATATATATATCAGATATATATACACATATATATGACAATTCTGATATATATATCATATATATATACACATATATATGACACTCAGTGACAGTTATTAAAGAAATGACCTTAGACTTTTACATCTCTTCTGTATAAAAAAATAAAACAATTATAAAGAACTGTTATAAATTGAGTTCATTCCAACAAACGGCAAAAATCAGGAAATTAAATAGGATCTATAACAATGAGAGAGGGAGAGAGAGACAGAGACAGACAGACAGAGAGACAGATAGACACACACACACACACACACACACACAGAGAGAGAGTGAGAGAGAGAGAGAGAGAGAGAGAGAGAGAGAGAGAGAACACAAAGGACTAACCACATAATGCAGAAGAGGTTTAATTGCACAAACTAGAAGGACAACATGAATTATGAAGTAGGAGAAGGTTCAAGCCAGCAATAAGAAGATAGCTCTTAGGGGCTGGAGAGATGACTCAGTGGTTAAGAGTACAGTCTGCTATTCCAGAATCCTGAGTTCAATTCCAGGAACCACATGGAGATTCACAACCATCTGTAATGAGATTTGATGCCCTCTTCTGGTATGTCTGAAGACAACAACAGTGTATTCACATACTTAAAATAAATAAATCTTTAAAAAAAATCAAAAAAGGGGGGCAACATTTGAAATGTAAATAAAGAATATAGCTAATAAAATTTAAAAAAAATTAAAGAAAAGGACAGCTCTTGACATCCATTGTACAGGTCACCAGTACAAAGACAGAAGACAATTTTCATGCAAAATGATTGGTCACCAGTAAGAGGACAGGGAAGAGAATTTTTATGCAGAACGATTGAGCCCTTGACTAGGGGTAGCTCACTAGGAAAACATTAAGAATAAAATGGTGCTATTCAATTCAATGGACTAGCAACTAGAGCAGAGAAACAGGTAAAGCCCAAATTTTAATCCTCAATATTAAAAGAATTAAGAGAAAAGCACGTACAGTATTATAAACAATAAAATTAAACCAGTAAAGCAGAAATTTAGTGAATCAAATTTAAGTCAGAGTTGGCAGGATTATCAATAGACTACCAAGAATACTAGGGATGAAAAACAACTTGGAGAAAAATTATATTCATATAGCAGGAAAGAAAAAAATATATGAACATAGTTTCCAAGACATCTGTAATAAAATTATCTCAATCTTTGTAATATGTTTGATAGAAAGAGGAACTATGCTAAAACCACAGTAAATTACTGTAAACATAAAATCTAGTAAACAAAATTATAGCAATTTATACTTAGAAGTTTAGTCATAAAAGATAATTTAAATCCCAAACAGAGTAAATCAGGGACAAACTGTTTAATCACTTTTAGTAATAAAGATTTAAACTACACAAAACAAGGTAACAACACCTTCTCCTAGAGGCTTTGCAGGTGTGGCTGCTCTGCCATGTGGAAGCATCTGGAGGTAGCAGAGAAAAGAGAGCCCATAACTGTGTTCAGTGTTCTGACCTATGAACATCTGAATGGACAGTAGCCTAGCATTCCCTGAAAACAATAAAAGCCTGAGACCACCACTGGTCTGTTTCATGGTGCTTGGATAGGGAGCTAGCCTGAAATGAACACTAGACATGCAGAGATCTGGGAGAAGCAGACCATGCTTGAAATGAACTTTGCTTGGCATTGTAATGCACGAAAGGGGCATCAAACTCCTTACACCATTCCTGATCTAACTCCAGACACTCAGTGATTATGAGTGACACTGAGAAGAATACAGAAATGATGGAGAAATGAAAAAAACAAACAAACAAACAAAAATACCAGAAGTATGTGGGCACAGTGAAATACAGCCCAACTAGATACATGTAGATAGTGAGGAAACGACTGATGTAAGTAGCTGGTGATGCTACCCCGGACCAGTTGGGGTCATGACCTGTGCTGCCACAAGGAGCCACATCTGTCTTTGCCTGTGTCCCTACAGCAGCAGGGGTCTGTTACCATCAAAGGCCAGACAGATTAATGTCATCTGGGCTGCTGGCCAGGTACTTGCTGATGCCTGCGGGCTGTACAGTTGTACAGTTCTAGCACCAACCCTCTCCTGGGCATTAAGGGAGTCCTGGCCTAGGGGCATGAGAACAGGAAAAATGATCCAAACCTTAGCCAGTGACAGTACTCAGGAGAGTGGGTCCTAAACATGTGTGGGAGTTTCAGGTCAGCCAGCACTGAGGACACAAGCTTGAAAGAGCTCTTCCTTGAGGTAGAGCTAGCCCTGGTTGTGGGGCTCATTTGTGAGTTGGCCTTGAGAGTGTGAGACTAGGAAAGCCAAAGGGCAGCCCAGCTCAGGTACCTCTCAGGTACAGATATAGGATGTCCGGTTGATAGGGCTCCATATCAGGTTGTATGACACAGTTTCCTGGATAATCCATCTATGGCTTTCTAGTATACAGATGGAATCGCTTTTCCTTGTATGCTTGTCTGCTTTTCCTTTTTCTATACCATACTTGTCATCAAATATAAGTTTGGTAAAAAAAAATTTCTGGGAAAAGGATTGATGACATTGCTGTGGAAGAAAAAGGCTCTGATATCTATAGGAACAAATTGCCCTGGTCCTGGCCATTCAAGCAGTCTACCCAGGCACAACGGGAAAAGGAATTCTAGATGTGGAGACTGACCACCTTAATACTTCCGTGGAAAATCTTAGCAAACTCAGATAATTAAGTTGTACCAGAAAATATTTGGTGTAGGAAATATTTTTTGAGACACTTGAAATTTTAGTAGTTAAAACAATTGAAGACCTCAAGGAAAAGGAATACTGAACCTGGATCACTAAGGACAGGGCTCTTTATAGGAAATATAAGCAATAAGATAAAGGAAGAAATAGCTAGGTTTACTGGATTAGTGAACTGACCTACTGACCTTCCTGGAAAGATCAGAACATACTGATTTGATCCCCTGGCATTGCCTGCCTAAGGAAATTAGGGTGCAAGTTCTAAGCGATAATATTTGGGCTTGTGAAGGAGCCTTGGGGAAAAGTACTGTAGAAATAGATATTTAGATGAGTTCAATAAACTGGAGAAAAAGATTCTGGAAATTTAGACACGTTAAAAGTATTAATATTACACTGAATTGTTTAGCACCTTTCTGTTTTAATGCTAATGCTGCAACTACAAGTTTATGCCCTGATGACCTGTGATTTGGAGCTTTTTTTAAAAGTTAATGTATAATTTTCTTTAGCAGTCACTGAACTGTGACTATATGTGTGCATTGTGCTTTCTGGTGACATAGTTTTTTGTTTGTTTGTTTTGTTTTTTTACAGGAAAACTAATGGGCTTGAGGAAGATAGCAGAAAGGCTTTTGGTTATGTATTACTGTATACTATGGAAGTGTGTAACCAACAAAAGTGTGAGGTGAACTCAAAAGGGGAGAAGGAAGAGAAAGAGAGTGAGAGAGACAGAGACA
The DNA here is from genome assembly GCA_964023405.1 of Apodemus agrarius. Lineage (NCBI taxonomy): Eukaryota > Metazoa > Chordata > Mammalia > Rodentia > Muridae > Apodemus > Apodemus agrarius. The sequence goes on along the minus strand of OZ030013.1, from coordinate 35,941,781 downwards.
CATACACACACACACACACAGAGAGAGAGAGAGAGAGAGAGAGAGAGAGAGAGAGAGAGAGAGAGAGAGAGGAGAGAGACAGTGAGAAAGAGAGACAGAGACAGAGACAGAGACAGAGAGATTGCAAGTTGTCTCCCAGAGCAGCTTCAGAACAGAATGACCTACCAGCTTGCATTAGCATCATTGCCTAAACTCTGATTTCACTCTAATCCAATCTTGTTCTTCTCAAGATCCCTGAAACAACTGAGTCTGGTCCTTGGCAGCTGGGATTTGATATGGCCCATCCCAATCTCTAATCTATCTGTGAACTGCTGGAGTACATGAAGATTCTGGTCCAAAACTACAGGATCTCATGACACAGTGAAACAACAGTGATGTTCTAGTACTGATAAGAAGAGCAGAAAACTGAGAACTCATACCCAACCAATGTTCACAATGAACGTTTACAAACAAATGTGTAGATCAAAGGTATATGTGTATAAGCTATGACACACTAAAGCTCCACAACGAGATTTTTAAAAATCTGTTGGACAGAAATTGCAAGGTTGGATGAAGGAGGAGTGAGTGGAAATGAGGTATGTGATGTGAACGTCACACAATACCAATACAAAACTTCTTAAAAATCCTTCAAAAAGATATCACAATATCCTTTTAAAAATAACCTTGATATTCATAATTTTGGAATAACATTCTTAAAGTAAATCATCATCAATCAAAATTGCTATTTCCAAGAGTCAGCTTTTGAGATTGATGTAAAATTTCACTAAAAGTATCTACTAAAGTAGTTCATTACTGTTAAAAACAGAACTACCATAAACACATAAAGAATAACTAAATACAGAGAATGAAGAATGACAATATCAATCACAAGAACTCAGAAAGAATCAAGTTCATGAGAGCAAAGAAAGTCAGACTAGGAGACAGGAAACAGGAAGAGAATTGACCATGCCCAACTCAATAAGACAACAAAACAGATTGGTTTTGAGAAAATATAAGTGATTGGCTTTAATATCATTTTTTATCAGTAGAGTGGGTCATCCACACTAGAAAGTAATAAAGGATGTTCAAAGCTCCTCTGCAATATAGATGAAAGTGACTGAATTTACAAGAAAATTCACTGACAACTCTATACCATATATTCTTTAAAGAAGCTCATTATATTTTCTACAAAAATCTCTGGGATTTCAGGCTGTAAACAAATCTTAGCAATTAAAATGAATTGGATTTTTTTGCAAATTTCAAATAATACTAAAAATAAGTCTTCAGAATATTATACTTAGTGGTCTTGAAGAAGCCATGGAGAGAATGTGAATGTTATTATTAAACGAACATGTGAGTATGCACATTCTTATCATGCATTTGAAATACAGGAAGGCCATATTTAGAAAAATGTTGTTACATTAATAAGTAGGGCAATTTTGGCTAACATCATGCCCTAATTCAATTCTGTATAAAATGAGGAACAATTCAAACAGCACTGAAGTAGATAGAATAAAAAGATCTGGGCATATATCAGTGAAATTGATACTAAAAGAACAAAATGATAATCATTAAAGCAAAAGTTGATTATAATAAGGTTGAACAGAAATTCAACAAAACTAATCATACTATCCAAGTTTAAGGTCACAGTGAGACGTTAAGGTGACACTGAGAACACCCATTGTTTTCTGACTAGTACTTTTAGAATGTTTAGAGTGGCTTGATCAAATGCAAAATTTGGTATGGTCATTTTAAGAGTATATGCATATATATGTGTATGTGAGTACATACATTATATTTCTACTTATAGCATGTTAAGTCTATATATGACTTGAGTGACCAGTGAGTAATGGATAACCAATTAGTATGCTCTACTCTGAGCAGGGCTACTTCTGACATCTTTAGTATTCCTCAGTGGTGTATAGTACTTTGTGAAAGGTTGAGATTCTTCTCATGAGCTTTTTCAGATTCAATTAGGCAAGTTCATTGGTACAGTCATCCTTCAGTTTACTTTGGGATGGTTAAGTTTTTTTTGTTGTTTGTTTGTTTGTTTGTTTTTATCTTAGAGTTTTACTACTGTGAAGAGACACCAAGACCAAGGCAGCTCTTATAAGGACAACATTTAATTGGGGCTGGCTTACAGATTCAGAGGTTCAGTCCATTATCATCAAGGCAGGAACATGGTGGTATCCAGACAGACATGGTACAGGAGGAGCTGAGAGTTCTGCATCTTCATCTGAAGGTAGCTAGGAGAAGACTGACTTCCAGGCAGTTAGGATCAGGGTCTTAAAGCTCACACTCACATGACACACCTACTCCAGCAGGACCACACCTTCTAATAGTGCCATTCTCTGGGCCAAGCATATATAAACCATCACAGTAGTCAATAAATATTTTAAGAGGATCCTTCAATTTAAATATTAATATAAACTCACACACTAACAAATATTGAACAGAGAGGAACAGTGCTGACATGAACCATATTGCAGCCAAGGAAGAATGAAGTCTCCTCCAATGGAAGCCTGAGAGAGTTCTCCTCTGTTAGCCTCTCGGAAGCCTGGGGGCTCACAGGGATCTACAGCAAGGGGCTCCTGTCTCTCACCTCAGCTGCAGATGGAACAGACAACAGGCTGGCAAGAGCTGCAGCTTTGGCTGTGGGTACCAGGTCACCTGGGGCGCAGGGGGTGGGGAGGAAATAGCGGGGAGAGCAGGAGTGCATCTAGATGGTCATCCATACCTAGCTGTCCATCAAACCCAGCCTCTGAGGCAGTGAGAAGACAGGGACAGCATCCATATGTGCTGCCGGCCTAAATCTTGAGTCGTAGAGTCACCTTCAAACTCTGTACTCCAAGTTCTTCTCTGGCCTGTACCAAAGCCTCCTAAGTTCTTTGCACTCATGAGTACCCTTCACTAGAAAACTTTTATGCAAGCTTGGGACGTAGTTATGTACAATAGGTAGCCACGTCAAACACTTAGAGAATAAATAACAAATGGATTTAGTTTAAAATAATTCTTTAATATGCATAGAGTTTTATAGTCTTTGAAAGATGGAAGTAAATTTGCACCCTAATGAGATACATACGCTAGCTTGCTTGTTCACAGGTAATTACATCTCGGCTTAGTATTTGATACTGGGCAGAGTGCATCTTCAGTGTTTTTCAAGGTTGATTGATATTGTGATGTCATAATTGTCTATGTCAAAACATAGACAATTGCATTGCTTAAATATGTAGTACAAAATGTTAGAAGTATGTTCAGGGCCATTGCAGAAACTGTTGAAAAACTGTTATTATAACCAAATTCATTTTGTAGTATTAAATTTTTAATTAAAATGTTATCACATCATTTCCCTATTTCTCTCCTACCCCTCTCCCAAATCACAGCATCCTTTTTTTTAACTTTTTTATTGTTTTATCTATTTTCTATATTCTTTGTTTACATTCCAAAGGCTTTCCCCTTTCCCCTCCCCCACCATATGTCCTAAATTCTCAAGGCACAATTAGCAAGTCAAATGATTCTCAAGAAGGGGAAAGGAGGGGACCCTGGCCCTGAAAAGATTGGATCCAGTTTTGTAGATCCAGAACAGAGAAATGGTGTGTGTGTGTGGGGGGGTGATTGGGATGGTTAACTTTGAGAGACTATGATGTTGCTAGAAGACACAGTTTCATGGCAAACTCCCTGATCCTCTGACTCTTAGAAGCCTTCAGTCCTCTATTCTACATTGTTCCCTCAGCCTTAAGTGTAGGGTGTTGTGAAGATGCATTAGTGTGACTATGCTCTACAAATATGATTTTTGATTGGCTCTGATTCTCTGCAGTGCCTATGACAAAGAGAAGGTACCTTGATGAGGGCTGGAGACTGTACACTTGTCTCTGGTATAAGATGAACGTTTATAGAATGTTGCTCAGAATTATGCTTGTTTAGTAGATTTAACCAATGGGCTAGTATTTTAAGAGTCTCATGGAAAGCACCAAGCCAAAAACCATTAAAAAGAATTTTGAGTCTAGAGCTGTGTTAGCACAAAGTTCTACATTGGGACTCTCATTTGGCAGTCTTAGAGTTTTACAGAGAAAATTGTCAGCTCATATGAGAAAAGTTTATTAAAATAGATTATAAGTAAACATTTTGTATATTATAATATATTATCTAAAATTATGTACATTATAGGTATTTAAAGGTAAATATTAATAATATGATTTCTTGTGCATTTTCAGGCACCTATATTTTATTTACCTGCCTCTTTCTCTTTTACTTAATTCCTTTCCTTCAACTTGACTATATCTGGAATGAACTACTATCCAGAATCAGAAGACTCATCTGTCATCCTAATCTGGAGACTGGGAGATGGAAGTTGCTGATATGGAATTTGGCATGTAGATCTTGAGGCATAGTGCTATATTACCAAATGTATTGTCATGTCCCTTTTCAGTTATCATAGATTGAAGGAGGATAGAAGGAAGCAATCTTGTAACCACCTAGCTTAGTTTTTTTTTTTTTTTACTGCCCCAATCTATTAATATATGACATGATACTTTGGTTCATTATGGCAAGTTCAGATGTTTTTATATGTATTTGATGACAAAGGAGTGCATTTAGTACCTCCTTGTTCCATTAAGGGTGAGATATCTGCACATGATATTTGGGAGTTTAGGAGAGATAATTTGGGCAAAAAATAATATGAGGGTAATACATCATTATCCCTGATTTTTTCAATGTGTCTGTTCTTATCATAAAATTTTCCCTTGTCATGATACTTTATTTCTTGCAAATCACTTTCCTATGTAAATATGCACCCAAATTGATGTTCATTTAAGAAGATGATAATGGGAATATTAGTCAACTTCATGTGTTTCCATTTCCTGCCTATATATAAAAACTCAACTCCACCCCTATGTTTTAGTGGAATATGAATTTGTAGTTGTGCCATGATATTTCTTAGAATGTTATTTATCCATATTTTGCAATTGTCATATTATTTTAGTCTTAATTTTATGTCTATGTACAATCTAAAACATTCACTTCCTCAATCCTTATCCAACTTGGTCTTAAGTCAACTGAAAAATAAATATTTGCCTGAAAACTCCTAGTTTGACAACTATAAATGTAGGGTCTACTTAGTAAAACCTCAAGGCTATTTCTTAACTCAGCACTTTAAACTGCACTTGAGCAATTTCTCTCAGTTCTATAAAATGAAAAACTGAACTACCCCAGATTTGGTCCACAGTAGAAAAATCCTTAAGTGGTGAGCAGACAATTTCCTTACAGCTCCAGAAATGTAATGACACTTTGAATCAATAAAGATACATGAGAAGGGAATCTCTAAAAATAGCTCTCCAATAACTCTAAACCAAGATTCTTAAATCTCTCCTCAAGGACAGGATTTCTTAGTGTCTGGTGCCTTTTGTCAGGGGCTTTTTAATAAGAGTGAAAGAGCTTGTATCAACGACAGAGCTCCATCACTCTGCTGAAAATAGAAAGATCATCAGTCCAGTAGACGTACTTCCCACTTGAACTCAAATAATGCTATTTTCTAATTAGAAGACTGGACTATCCCTCATATGAATGGCGATGTCATTTATATAAAAAACATATATAACAGCTTTGATTCACATGATGTGAATATGAACCTTTGTGTTCATGAAGGAGTTTTCATTATCAGAAGTCTGTGACTCATATTTCACTGCCTTAATATTTAAAAATGTATTCTTTTAAACAGCACCAAAAATATAAAGATTCTCTTTTTAAAATCATATTAGAATAAAAACCTAGCTATGGATGTGTGTGTTCAATAGTAACAGCAACACTAAAAGGATTTCCAAAATTAAAATATAACATAACTTCACTCCTTTGAATGAAGAGGATCATTTTTGGGTTTTATTTACCATACACTATAAAAAGAGCTGTTTGTACACTTAAACATAAACTGCCCATTTTTTCCTCTAAATAAATTATTGAGGCAGTGCATGGATGATTTGAGCAGTATGTTTTATCCCCAAATATAAAATAAATGAATACGATCTTTGGACTAGATTCCAGTATTATTCTGCACTAGAAAACTATATGATCTGTGAGATCTTTCAAACTCTCTGTCCTTTCATTTACTGTTCTAAAAATTAGATATTAATAGTGCTAAACTCTGTAATGTTTTGATGGATTTTTGTGTTTCCTCCTTAAGGTCTTCTACCTGTTTACCTGTGTTCTCTTGTATTTCTTTAGAGAGTTATTTATGTCCTCCTTAAAGTCCTCAATCATCATCATGAGATGTGATTTTAAATCAGTGTCTTGCTTTTCTGGTGTGTAGGGGTGTACTGACTAATTTTGTGTGTCAACTTGACACAGGCTGGAGTTATCATAGGAAAAGGAGCTTCAGTTGGGGAAGTGCCTCCATGAGATACAGCTGTGGGGCATTTTCTCAATTAGTGATCAACTGGGGGAGGGCCCCTTGTGGGTGGTACCATCTCTGGGCTGGTATTCTTGGATTCTATAAGAGAGCAGGCTGAGCAAGCCAGGGGAAGCAAGCCAGTAAGGAACATCCCTCCATGGCCTCTGCATCAGCTCCTGCTTCTGACCTGCTTGATTTCCAGTCCTGACTTCCTTTGGTGATGAACAGCTGTGTGGAAGTGTAAGCTCAATAAACCCTTTCCTCCCCAAATTGCTTCTTGGTCATGATGTTTATGCAGGAATAGAAACCCTGACTAAGACAAATTGGTACCAGCGTAGTGGGGTATTCCTGTGACAACCTGACCATGTTTTGGGGAGGACTGTGGAAGGACTTTGGAACTTTGGGCTAGATGATCCATTCAGTGATGAGACCTCTGTAAGATGTGGAGGAGCTTGGAAGATTATGTTGAGAACAGTGCAGAAGATGGAGGTCTGGCTTGTGAAATTTCAGAGGGAAGATTAAAGACTCTTATCAGGGCCATGAAGACTCTGTGGTTTTGGTTAGCTGGAGCTGAAGAATCAGCTGTGAGTAACAAGATACCAAAACCATTAAAGTCAACCTTTGTGTTACTGGGAATATTGATGCTGGTTAGCTGGAGCTAAGAAATTAGCGGTGATTAAGAAGAAACCAGCATCACTGAGGTGGAATCTTCTGGAAAGTGTTTTCTGAGAGCACAGAGGGTATGTTCCAGATAGCCAAGGTTATGCCTCGTGCTGTAGCAGGACTTGGTACTGTGTAAGAGTCACCCAGGTGGTACTCCTTTTGAAGGCATGAAGGCATCATGAAGAACAGCTGAGGCTTGGTACAGTGAGTGGCCAGGGAAGGCCATTGGTGAAAGTGTACCCTCAGTTGTAATTGACAGCCCAAGACTGAAGGGGTAATGCAAAAGAGTTAAGGCTTGGAGATGCCAGTACTATGCAATGACCACCAAGGACAGCAGCAGTGGAGTACAGGTAGCTGGAGCCTAGAAGACAAGGTGTGTGCTACAAAGGGCGGAGCTGGAGAAGTGACCCAAGCCCTTGGAGGAGCCCAGAAAATCCGTGAGTTGGATCCCAGACATTGAACCATTGGAGTTTGAGTTTTGCTTTTGATTGTGACTGTGCCCTGATACTTTTCCCTCTTGAAAGAAGGTATTTTAGTGGAGCCCACAGTTAAGAGACTTTGAATTTTTAAAAGACTGAATTTTAAGATATTGGACATTTTAAAAGGATTGAACTTTTAATATGTAAAGACTGTGGGACTTTTAACTTTATTTAGATCTTGGGGATGAATAAGAAAGTAAGGGTTGAGGCTTAATAGTGATATGTTGGTGTGTCAAGTTGACAAGGCGTCAATTGTACTGGCTAATTTTGTGTGTCAACTTGACACAGGCTGGAGTTATCATAGGAAAAGGAGCTTCAGTTGGGGAAGTGCCTCCATGAGATCCAGCTGTGGGGCATTTTCTCAATTAGTGATCAGCTGGGAAAGGGCCCCTTGTGGGTGGTACCATCTCTGGGCTGGTATTCTTGGGTTCTATAAGAGAGCAGGCTGAGCAAACCAGGGGAAGCAAGCCAGTAAGGAACATCCCTCCATGGCCTCTGTATCAGCTCCTGCTTCTGACCTGCTTGAGTTCCAGTCCTGACTTCCTTTGGTGATGAACAGCTGTGTGGAAGTGTAAACTCAATAAACCCTTTCCTCCCCAACTTGCTTCTTGGTCATGATGTTTGTGCAGGAATAGAAACCCTGACTAAGACATGGGGTAAACAGTGTTCACTGTGGTCAGAGAACTGGGTTCTGATGATGCCAAGTAGCCTTGGTTTCTGTTGCTTGTGTTCTTGTGCTTGCCTTTTGGCAATAGGGGAATACCAGGACAAGGAAGCAGGAGTGGGTAGGTTGGTGAGAAGGGTGGGGGGAATGGAATAGGGACTTTGCAGAGGGGAAACCAAGAAAGGGGGATAACATTAGAAATGGAAATAAAGAAAATATCTAATAAAAATATTTTATTTAAAAAAATTGCTAACCTCATGTGTTTGTTATCAATATGTTAAGAAGCATAGCATATCAATTTTGATGATCTACCCGGGTGATAGAACATTAATTGTCAAATTCAGCTAGTGATATACATGCACATACACAGAACAAATTACTTTATCATGTTTGTCTTAGTGTTTTTTCTACTCAGTTTATGTTTAAAATCAAAGATATTTCAAAAATAGAAGTCTGTATTAGTCAGGGTTCTCTAGAGTCACAGAACATATGGATAGTCTCTACATAGTTAGGGAATTTGTTGATGACTTAGAGTCTGTAATCCAACTCCCCAATAATGGTCAGCAGCATCTGTGGATGGCAGTACAAGCATCTAGCAGTCAGCATGCAGAAGAATGCAAACTGATCCATTCTTTTTTTTTTTTTCATTTTTTAATTTTCTTTATTTTGTTTACATTCTGAATGTTTTCACTTTTTGGGAAATGTTTTTGTTTACATTCCCAGTTTTCCCCCTCACCATATGTCCCATAATTCCTCTTCCTTCTGCCCATTACCTAATCACCTCCTCCCATTTCTCTCTTCTGATACCCTGCTACAATACTGGATCAAGTCTTTTCTGGACCAGGGCCCTTTCCTCCCTTCTTCTAGGGAATCATATGATTTGCTAATTGTGTCTTGAGTATTCAGAGCTTCTGGGCTAATTAATATCCACTTATCAGTGATTGCATTTCATGTGTATTCTTTTGTGATTGGGTTAGCTCACTCAGGATGATATTTTCCAGTTCCAACCATTTGCCTACAAATTTCATGAATTCATTGTTTAACTATGGAAATCAGTATGTCGGTTCCTCAGAAAATTGGGCATGACACTTCCAGAGGACCCTACCATACCACTTCTGGGCATATACCCAGAGGATTCCCTTGTAGACAACAAGGACACATACTCCACTATGTTCATAGCAGCCTTCTTTATAATAGCCAGAAGTTGGAAAGAACCCAGGTGCCCCTCAGTGGAGGAATGGATACAGAAAATGTGGTATATTTATACAATGGAATACTACTCAGCAATTAAAATTGATCCATTCTTATCTCCTTGTGCTAAGCTCAAGTCTGAGCGGATCAAGGACATCCACATAAAACTAGACATATTGAAACTAATAGACAAGAAACTGGGGAAGATCCTTGAGGACATGGACACAGGGGTAATGTTCCTGAACAGTTCACCAATAGCTTATGTGCTGAGATCGAGAATTAACAAAGGGGTCCTCATAAAATTACTAAGTTTCTGTAAGGCAAAGGAAATTGTCAAAAGGACAAAAGAGAAATGAACAAATTGGGAAGAGATCTTCACCAATCCTAAAATCTACAGAGGGCTAATATCCAAGATATACAAAGAAACCAGGAAGGTAGACTCCAGAGAGTCAAATAACCCCATGAAAAATGGGGTACAGAGCTAAACAAAGAATTTTCACCTGAAGAATAGCAAATGGCTGAGAATCACCTAAAGAAATGTTCAGCATCATTAGTCATCAGGAAAATGCAAGTCAAAACAACCCTTAGATTTCACATCACACCAGTCAGAATGGCTAAGATCAAAACTCAGGAGAAAAAAAAGGTGCTGACAAGTATGTGGTGAAAGAGGAACACTCCTCCCCTGTTGGTGGGGTTGCAAGCTGGTACAACCACTCTGGAAATCAGTCTGGCGGTTCCTCAGAAAACTGGGAATGATACTAGTGGAGGACCCCACTATACCACTCCTGGGCATATACCCAGAGGATTCCCCAGTATGTAATAAGGACACATGCTTCACTATGTTCATAGCAGTCCTATTTATAATAGCCAGAAGCTGGAAAGAACCTAGATGTCCCTCAATGGAGGAATGGATACAGAAAACGTGGTATATTTACACTATGGAATACTACTCAGTTATTAAAAACAAGGAATTCATGAAATTCTTAGGCAAGTGGGTCATCCTGAATGAGGTGACCCAATCACAAAAGAACACACAATGGTTTGCACTCACTGATAAGCAGATATTAGCATAGAAGTTTGGAATACCCAAGAAATAATTCACATATCAAATGATGCCCAAGAAGAAGGAAGGAGAGGCCCATGGTCCTGGAAAGGCTCCATGCAGTAGTGTAGGGGAATACCAGGACAGGGAAGCTGGAAGGGGTTGGTTGATTGGGGCACAGTGGGAGGGAAGAAAACTTATGGGAATTTTAGGGAGGAGGGATCCAGGAAAAGGGAAATTATATGAAATGTAAATAAAGAATATATCTAATAAAAAGTACAAAAATACTGAATAATTTGGTATCTAAACAGAGAGAAGAAAAGAAGTTATGGAGATGGGTGGATGGTAAAGAGGCTGTAAGTTCTCAGGAACTGGAGCAGTAACTCATGATTAGAATGTATTGTACAAGAAATTATTTTTTCAATAAGAACATTTTGCTTCTAATGAAAGACATTCACTTTGAGATGTATACATAATAAATAAAATAGTAATTGCTATTTTAAAAAAATAAGTTTCAGATTCTATGAATTATGATAAACAATACAAAATATATAACTGTAATGGCTTGTTTATGTTTGCCCTAAAGGAGTGGCACCATTAGGACGTGTGGCCTTGTTGGAGTAGGTATGGATTTGTTTGAATAGGCATGCCACTCTGGTCCTGGGCTTTAATACCCTCTTCCTTGCTGTCTGGAAACCAGTCTTCTCCTAGCAGCCTTCAGATAAAGATGTAGAACTCTCAGGTCTACCAGTACCATGCCTACCTGGATGCTGCCATGCAACCACTTTGATGATAATGGACTGAACCCTGAACCTATAAGCCAGCCAGAATTAAATGCCATCCTTATAGGGTTTTCTGTTCACAGCAGTAAAACTCTAACTATGGCACAACCCTTTCTCAATAAAGGAAAGCTTCATTATATTACCTTCTAATGCCAATAAAGTCAGCATCATTTTTTTGCTTTGTCAACTAATTTCTATTCTGAAACCTAACTTAATCATAGATCATTTCATCTTAAACAAACATTTATTTCTTTTATTTCATTCCTCCAGTTGTTGGTACTTTGATGTACATCTTCAATGTCACTTGCATCGGACAGTGGGATTACTTCTATGTGATTTCTATACGTTTACCACCAATAGTTTAGCCTATTTTCAGGAAAGGAGAGTCTCTTAGTGTTATTTTGAGGATAAGAAAGGAACCGATGAGAAGGAAAATGGGGACATACATGAGTGGTGTCCTGTAGAGAGAGGAATTAGAATAAAACGTATACTGACTCACAAACATGAAATTATTATAGTAGAACTCACATGTTGTATGAACTCTGAAATAACATAATGGAAAATAGGTAAGACTGTTATAATCTCCGTTTACATTTTTCCTTGAGTGAAAGCCATTTAGCGTGCAGTTTTCCTGAGAATCCTGTGTCCGTTCTCCCTCTTGATCCTTTGCATCAACTCCTTCTGTCCTCCACTGTACTCATGCTGAGCAATAACAATAATCTCAGCTTTCCTGAGATATAAAATATCCTTGAAATCTGCCACCTCTCAACTTTGAATATGCTTTGTTTTCTCCCTAAAGGTCATTCCTGGGACACATCTGGCAAATTTCCCACTCAATATCATTCCTGAAATGGTCCCTCATTAGAACTGACAACATCAGACACTGCCTTTTGATCATTTCTCTGATGCACTTTTGTCTTTTGTATTATCTCTGCAAAAATAGTTAATTATTTATATAAGATCAACTTGTTTATATAATAAAATGAAAGCCAGACATCACTAAATTGTTTTAATGGAAGTCGTCCGTGTTTGAATGTGCTGCTAAAAATTGTTTTATATACTTATGTTACATAAAGTATGTGTTTCACACTTTGTAAGACCTATGCGATTATGAACAGATTGATCAAATATTGCTACTAATAATAGTAAAGGAAACTTGAAGAGAGCTATTAAAGACAGGGATATAATTCATTTGCTCTGAGTACAGCTAATGTCTCCAATTCAGGGATATGTTTTTGTTTTTCTTCTCTGCCTGTGATTTTATAACCTTGACTGAAACTATTATTCAATGGAGAAGTCCTTGAAATGTAATTGCAAAGGCAGGAACCCACAGGGGAATGAGGATCAAAAGCTCTCTTCGCTCCAGATGCTACAAAGCCTTCCCTTCCAGATGCTTCAGACTTTGCTCCCCAGGTATTTTTAAATTAGGAATCTGTCTTAGCTGGTACAGGAAGACAAGAGGTCAGGCTAAATAAGATGATTCACCTAAACCTATTTAAAAAGAAAGTGGCCTACAAGTATCCTTGCTAGTGTAAAGGATTATTTAGTGAATCCGATTGCTGAGTTTCTAAATATCTCAGCAGTTCAGAGAGGAAAAAAAAAAAAAGAACTTGCTATCCTGGTATCCTGATTTGATCAGGCCAGACACTGAAAATAGAGAAACCTTTATCAGACAGTCTGAAATCCCAGTGCTATAGAGAAATACTGATGGCTGCTTTCTGTGGAAGAAGCACAGGTACCCCATGGCTAGAATGTCATCAGTGTGATTTTAATTGACTTCTTTACAGAAAAATAAGGTAACATAATTATATTCTTGCTCCAAAAGAAAGTGTACTTCAGTATGATATTGGAAGGTTTCTATATTCTTATGAGTATGTTTAAAAGAGTGACATGTGATATTTTAATTATTGATGCCATTAACAAAATTTATCAGTAAACATTGATTTATGTCATGGAATTTATGAGACAAAATGAACAGAAAGGAAATTATGTGAAGTGTAGCATCTCTTCCTAATTCAAAAAACATTAAGCATTACTCTTAAACATTTATGTTAAAAAGCATAAATAAAACTGGAAGAGATTTTATGACTTTATGTTTCCTACAAACCTGAACACTCCATATTATTATTAAGACAAATCAGAAGCACTAAAATGAAACCGTGGATAGCCCTCATGATAATAAATTCATATAGACAGAAGAAGAAGAAGAATAAAGACAGAGACAGTATGGAGAAGGGGATTGAGACAAATGTCTTTTAAAATCAGGGCAGTTACTGGAGGCCAGGTACAGAATACTATCCACAGAACAATCATAATACTTTCAGGATGGCTTTAAATATGTATAGCAAAATATAGATAAACTATGAATATTGGCACATTTTTAATTCTGTGTGCCTCTGTATTCTTACGTATTAAACAATGAGACCAAATGTGATGTAATTAAATGGTACATAAACCAAATCGATATATTCATCGGTGTGTTGTAAGATCTATATAAAAAACTAATGATTATAACTTGTGTGTCCATTATTCTATGGATTAATAAAGCTAAATATTTACACACAGATTTATTGGAAAAGCTAAATTAAATAATACAATTTTGAGAAGGCTCAATAAAGCTAATTTAAAAGCTGTAAATCTACTTTTTTATTGCCTTGAAATTAAAAGATTGTTTGTGGTAAATTATAAAAACTTCCAGTTTTACTAATACTGAACCATCTACTGTACTAATAGTTTTGTCAAACTTTTTGTAGGTGAATCAAGGGATACTAGAATCCTTCCAATGCTCCCCAACTCTCTGGATTTTTCTACAAATATTTCAAACATAGAAGATGAATTTAATGAATGAGGATATTATTAAAATATACTAATTCAGAAATTTTAGGGAAATACAATCTCCACTGTTTGCTGTTATACTTGAAAGATGGTTTGAGATAGAAGTTAAGACTTTATGTAGATTTTTATAGTACATTATTTCCCCTTTTGCTAAATATTTTAATAATTTCAAATCATATATTGTCTTACATTTTTATGATACTGTGGATGAGAGCTCAGAACTGACAAGCTAGGGAAGTGTATGAGGAAGCATTTAAAACCTGGTATTTATTTTTAAAAAGAGAGTTTTAAGGTTTTAATTTTGTCTATGGTTTTGTGTGTGTATGTAGGGCATACAGCTGTTCTGTACTCATTTCTCTCAAGAAGAAGCATTACACATTGTAGGAAAGTTTCTTAAGATCCATTATTTTCTTAGTAGATAGAGTAAGATATTCTGTCTTGCAGATAAATTTGCTAAAACTCATCAAGTACACAGCTCACATGCCTTAGGAAGGATCTGAAACTAGGCCCCTCCAATCCATGGCCAAGATAGTGACTTTTGTTGCTGGGCAGTGTTAAGACAAGCAGAGCCAACAAGAAGAGGCTCGTGCTCACTTAGCCACGTAGAAAAACCCCTTCCAAACTGCAGCTCCCTGTACATTGCATAGTGAGCTCCGGGGTTCCAGCATTTATGAACCCTGTGAAAAGCAGTTTGTGGGCTTTTAGCCAATCAGCACTCGTTGAGTTGCTGCTTTGGCTAGTCGTTCACCCCAATACTCTAGACAAACTGGTAAAACTCATTGTTCACCAGATGAGTTGGACTTTGATTATATTCTAACCTTGGTTTGCATTCTGACACTCAGTTCTGGAGAAATGATATTTATTCATGTCTCCCCAGAAAGAGTGCCAATCAACAGGACATAGATGCAATGCCCACAGTGGTGAGAAGACGATATTTGATTCTTTGGGGCTGCAATAGCAACTGGATGTGAGCTACTAGACTTGTCCTCTAAAAAGCATTACAACCTCTTAACCGCTGAGCTAGCTTTCCACCCAAAGCCTGTCATACAAAGGTATTCAACCTGTATCTTCTAAAATGAAAGGATATGTGAAGTAAATTAGAAGTCTTTATAATAAAAAATATACATAAACTTATAAAAGTACTATAGATTTTATTATCTGTATTTTATTCAAGTAAAAGGTATATTCTATTAACATAATGTGAACACTCATTTTATATTTATTTATTTGTATTTCCATAACATTTTGCTTCTGATATAAAAAAGAATTTGGGATCTGAAGGCTATCTGGTCATTGATCTTCATAATATTAGAATTTTATCACCTGCCAGAGATTTTGATAATATAATACTTCATTCATTTTGTTGGTCCCTATGTTTATAGCATCTACAATCTTCATTAACTTTAGAATGATGAGCTACCAAGCAATCTTGTGAGTGAGTGAAATGAAATTGATCAGGGAGGCAGCATGAAGAATGCAATATGTCTTATGAAAAATAATTATCCTTCTCATGGGGAAAGCATGACCAGAGCTTTAATTTGAAATATCTTTAAATATGGTGAATCAGTAGCAAAATACATAGCAAAATTTAAATGGCAAAAATTTTACAATGCATATAATAAAAATATAATTAATTTTTAAGATATTTCTAAAATGTATAGATGAATGTTCATGCGATTTAATACATATAAAATCAGATTTTTATTGACTGGTAATTATCAATTACCTTTTAGTGTCATTTGTTTGCCACACTTTTTTGTTGTTTGTTCTTTAATTAGTACAATTTTGTTATTAATTAATTTTACTGTTCAGTTCAAGTGGTAGGTATATTACATGTAATCCCTTAGGTTAGTCTTGAAATACCAGATAATACAGTATATCTTTGATTTAAAGATTTTAGAAATGGCTCTGAATTTAAAATGCTTTTCTCTTTCAGGGAACAGAATTTGGATTATGGCACTTATCTAGTGGCTTGTGAATGCCTTGAATTCCATATACAGGATATAATAAATTGTCATTTAGGTATTGCACGTGTGCACGCATGTGCATGGACTCATGCATGCATGCACATGCACGCACGCATACACACACACACACACACACACACACACACACACACACATTAAAATAGTGGCTGCAAAGATGACTTAATATTTACCAGCTCTTCCAAAAACTCCGGAGACAGCAGGTGCTGGAGAGAATGTGGAGAAAGAGGAACACTCCTCCACTGCTGGTGGGATTACAGGCAGGTATAACAATTCTGGAAATCAGTTAGGTGGTTTCTCAGAAAACTGGAAAAATACTACTAGAGGACCCTGTTATTCCACTCCTGCATGTATACCCAGAGGATTCCCCAGCATGTAATAAGGATACATGCTCTACTATGTTCATAGCAGCCCTATTTATAATAGCCAGAAGTTGGAAAGAACCCAGAGGTCCCTCAACAGACAAATGGATACAGAAACTGTGGTACATTTACCCAACGGAATACTACTCAGCTATTAAAAACAATGAATTCATGAAATTCTTAGGCAAATGGATAAAACTGGAGAATATCATCCTATGTGAGGTAACCCAATCACAAAAGAACAGACATGGTGCACAGTCACTGATAAGTGGATATTAACCCAGAAGCTTGGAATACCCAAGACACAACTCACATACAAATGATGCCCAAGAAAGAGGAAGAACAAAGCATTGATACTCTGGTCCTTAGAAGGAAGAACAAAATACTCACAGAAGGTGATACAGAGACAAAGTGTGGAGTAGAATCTGAGGGAAAGACCATCCAGAGACTACCCCACCTAGGGATCCATCCCATATACAGTTATCCAAAGCCAGACAATATTATCGATGCCCATAGTGCTGGCTGACCACAGCTGAATATACTTCTCACCTGGGAGGTTCTGCTAGTGCATGACAAATATAGAGGGTGAAACTCTCAGCCAGACATTGAACTGAGCACAGGGTCCCCAATGGAGGAGCTAGAGAAAAGGACTGAAGGAGCTGAAGGGGTTTGCAATGCCATAGGAGGAACATCAATATAAGACACCTAGTACACCCAGAGTGCCCAGGTACAAAACCATCAACCAAAGAGTATGCATGGAGTTACCCATGGCTTCTGACACATAGGCAGCAGAGGATGGCCTTGTTAGACACCAAAAGAATGAGAGACCCTTGGTTCTGGAAAGCCTCCATGCTGTAGGGTAGAGGAATACCAAGACAGGGAAGCAGGAGAGGGTTGATTGGGGAAAGTGGGGAGGGGAGATGGCTCATTTGATTTTCGGGGACAGGGTAGCAAGAAAGGGATCAACATTTGAAATGTAAATAAAGACTATAACCAATAAAAGAAAAAAAATAGTTATCAGCTCTGCCTGCTCTCCCAGGCACCTAGTAGGCAGCTCACAAGTTTGTAATTTCAGTTCTGTGGAAACCTGATGTCCAGTTCTAGGCTTCAAAACTGCACATATGTGGTTCAAAGAAATTCATGCAGGCAAAGCACTCATACACATAAAATAAAAATGAATGAATATCAAAATATTTTACATAGTTTTGATATAATTTTATTAGGTGACATATGAAGTCAGCTCAACTCTGAACAATTTTAGACTAATTAGAAACTTGTTGCATATGTTATAAATTTTGAAAGAATCAGAAAACTACATGTAACAACAATACAGAATCAAGAAATAAATAAAGGAAGGCTACCCACAAATGGCTACAGAAAAAAGAATCATGAAATTGGTTTTAACATATTTTCATTCATAGATTCTTCCTATAATGTTTATTAAACAACCCTGATTTATATTATAAATTGTCATTGGTTTACTGTGACTTACATTTTTAAAACATTTGACACAAGAGGGTAATTATTAATGTCACAAATAAATGATTCTGTACTTATATATAGTATTCATAAATTATTTATATTACAGGTTGCAGATTGCACAGAATCAATTTTAAATTATTCTCTTGTCAGTTAATTAAATCAGTGCATTTAATGGTAGTTTGGTGGTTGTAAGAATATTGTCATTGGATTACAATTTTGATTGACTGTTTCTAAAAAAGAAAATAATCTTAAAATTCTCTCTTCATTAAATTTACATTTCATGAGAAATTTATAAAAAGTCTTACATTTTGACTATTTACTCTAAAGTCTGAGTTAAAATGCAATAGATTAAGTTATAAAATACTTCTTATTTTGACTGTCAAATGATATTAATAAGTGATTTAAGAGACAAATGAAATATTAATAGCTTAATAATCTGTGGGGAATCTTTTGAAAAATACTTATAAATTCTTTCCATTAGTACTTTACATTTTAGGGCTTTATAAAAACACATTTTCGTTGAAGATTTCAAGAGTATTTACTTTATATGTATTATGGAGGTTGCTTATAAATTTCATAATCTTGTAATGAAAATTTCATTTTAATTCTTTAAGCAAGTGTGTTCTTATCCACTAATGCAAAAATGTCTTTGATATAGTAACATTACTGAAGCTAAAGCTTGTAAAATTTGTTCATTGCCTAGAAAATGAAAACACTGAACTTCTGTACAGCTTTATATTAGATCTTAACTAAATAATGCAATTTTGACCATGAATGTGAGCAAAAGTAGAAACTCTTATCTATGTCTACCACCACTTTTATGTTCCCAATACTGATTGCTTAGACCAAGTTAGCACAGATGTACTTTTAAAACTTGGTGTCTTACAAGCCATATGAGTCTAAATCATAATACTAACTGCTAGAAGACTGCAGGAGATTGTCATTCAGAAATATAATTCAGTTATTCAGTATTATTGTTTTTAAAATACTATCATGATAATGTATGTATTACCTCAGAATATATTTAAAGTGGATGTATCCATGTAACCAATTTAATTTATTAGAATTAAATCAGTTTAGTTGTAACTCCTTTATCAATTAACAATATATTTGCATATTTTCATACCTTCAAGATTGTATTTTTTTCTGAACTAATTTTCACAAGCACATGCTTTCCATAAATAATAATTGTTTCTTTTTGTTCATGCTAAAAAATGAATAGATTGGCCAAGGTCTAGTTTAAATATATAGGGACAGTTAGTGTTTTCTTGAGTAGTTACTGAAGAATCAGTTCTTTAACAAAATAAAAATCTGTTTTGTGCAACGAAATAAAATCAGCCATTATTTTATGTTAATCTTTTCATAATTTATAATTTATGATGAAGCATAATTAACATGGGTTCCTTAAAAAAGTAAATGTCATAAAAT
Organism: Apodemus agrarius; assembly: GCA_964023405.1. Lineage (NCBI taxonomy): Eukaryota > Metazoa > Chordata > Mammalia > Rodentia > Muridae > Apodemus > Apodemus agrarius. The sequence continues at coordinate 35,922,507 of OZ030013.1, read as the reverse complement.
TATTGTATCTCTTATTAGAAACTCTTTAAAATAGTTTTGAAATTTAAGAATAGTAGAACTATATTTAATCTCCTTTAGTGAGGTAACAAGCTTACATCAGCAATGTATTCATAGGGAATACATTTCTAAAATTTAAAATGCTTTTTATTGTTAGTAACTTGTCACTCATATTTTAAATTATGTATTTATAGTCAGATAAGCATGCATGCATTCATAATAAAAATATTTAATTTTTAACATATTACTATAATTATTGATCAGGTCTAACAACTATATTGACTAGACAAACAGTTTTAGTACGCTATTTGTATTCTTTGAAAATTTTTGCAATATTTATAACAATCAAAAATTTTACAATTGTATATAATTTATATTTTAAATACAAAGTCAATAATTTCAAATAAAATTAAGTTTTATAATTTATTAAAATCATGACTACTTTTCCAGATGTTAAGATGTTAAGCCCTTGCCCAGCATGTACAATGTGGTGTTTTAATTCTTAGGATTGATAAAAAAGTAATAATGAAGGAAACCTACATTTTCATTTTATTTGTATCATTAACTTGTTTTTTGATCATTAACATGCTTTAATTTAGATGCTTATGTATAAAATACAAATCTGTGTAGTAGATAGTAAACTTCCTTAAATAATCAAAAAGACAAAATTTAAAAGCAATCCTTAAGTTGTACTCTGAACAATAACATTATTATTTTTTGTTCACCAGATTATCATTGTTTTCTAAGCTTTTGTTCAAAAATCATTATGGTTTCTAAAAGCTCAACTTATTTAATTGTGTTTTACAGGCCAGGTAAGTCATGGCTTGGCTGATTTTTGTATATATTTTAGAGGTCAGCTATTCAATATGCCAGGTTTGAGTGGACTTTCCAGCTTTTATTTGTTCACATATGTGAACCCGATAGAAATGATGTTGATTCAGCTGTGTTTCATCTTACCTCACTTGTCCTTGCTATACTTTATAAATAAACTGTCCCCTTAGGCACCTTTTAAAAATTAGGTTTCCCCAGTATGCAGTCACTGATAAGTGGATATTAGCCTAGAATCTTGGGACACCAAAGACACAATTCACATACCAAATGATGTCTGACAAGAAGACAGGAATGGACACTAATGCTGGAAAGGATCAAAGCATCAGTGTAGGGGAATACCAGAACAGGGAAGTGGGAAGGGGTGGATGAGGGAGCAGGGGGAGGGAAAAGGGCATGTGGGACCTTAGCGGGGGGGGGGAAGAGGAACAAAAAAAGGGAAATGAAATGTAAATATAGAATATATCCAATTTAAAAAAAAAGAAAATGAAAAAAATTAGGTTTCCCTGCTTGATTTTTCTATACTCTGGGGCTTTAAAATATTTCAGATGTAGCACTAACCTCTCAGATACACCTTGTTAGCAGCTGGACCGTAGAAAGTTAGAGCATGGTCATTGTTTCCCATATGCACTTGCTGCTTCCGGATCTGCTGATGTGTTGCCATGAGCTCCACCCTTCCTTCCCCAGAATGATGAATTAAAACATTCACAGATGATGTTTCTCTGTTCAGCTGTTTATTTCAGGCATTGTGATATGGAAGCAGTCAGTAGTAAATACAGAGATTATTCTCAAGTAAGCATCCAGCATTGCATGGAAAAATCACCAACTCACATAGTATTATAAAGGTGAATACAGAACACATGTAGTTTAAATAGGAAATATTCTGCTGATGAAAACATTCCAAAGGACTAGTAGAAGAACTGTAAAAGAAGCACATGTGACTTTACCATAAGGGAAATGGGATAAATTACTGCTTGAGAAAACCTATAATATCACACCCAACAGGGATTAGCCATAAAGACTAAAATAGATACAAGCCACATTTAAAATATTAAATATAACAGAATAAAGCATAATTTATTTGCAGATATAATAGCATTTTGAATAAACATAATTATAGCGTTGCATTCTTACATTTGAATCAAAGACTATCTCACACAGACACTAAAATTTTTCTTTCTTCTTTCTTTCTTTCTTTCTTTCTTCCTTCCTTCCTTCCTTCCTTCCTCCTTCCTTCCTTCCTTCCGTTCTCTCTTTCTTTATTCTTTAATCTTTTTTTTTTTTTACAGTCCAAACTTTATTCCCCTCCTGGTCCATCCTCTGAATATTCCACATCCCATAACTCTTCCCCCTCCAAGTCTCCAAAAGGTTGTCCCCCTCCCACCCCTCCAGCCTTCCCCACTACCTGGGGCTCCAAGTCTCTAGAGGGTTGGGTGCACCTTCTCTGAGTCCAGACCAGGTTGTTCATGTTGAATATCATCTGGGATATGCTGCCTGGTTGGTGGCACAGTGTGTAAGAGACCTTGGGAGTCCAGGTTCATTGAGATTAGGGTCACCCACCTGCTTCCAGCTTTTCCCTAATTCAGCCACAGAGATCGGCAGGTAACACCATTGGTTGGGTGTAATTATCTTAACCTTACTCTCTTAGCTGCTTGTTGGGACTCTCAGAAGGCAGTCATGATAAGCCCCTATTTGTAAGTATACCACAACATCAGTAACAGTGTCAGGGCCCCAGACCTCCCGTTGAGCTGGATCCCAAATTTTGCCTGTCACTGGATGTCCTTTTCCTCTGGGTCTTCTCCAATTTTGTCCCTGCAGTTCATCCAGACAAGAACAGTTCTAGGTCAGAGTTTTTGACTGTGAAATGGCAACCCCATCCCTGCAAACAAAGCTCTCTCTTTCTGCTGGAGGCAGACACCACAAGTTCTCTCTCTCCACTGGATGGCATTTCATGTAAGTTTCCTCCTTTTGAGTACTGAGAGTCCTCATTTCCCAGGTCTCTGGTACATTCTAGAGGGTCTCCACACCTCCTACATCCTGAGGTTGCCCATTTCTTTCTGCTGGCTCTCAGGACTTCAGACTTGTTCCTTCCACCGCCAAGATGGAAACGGGACTCTAAGTATTTTCAAATTGACACTAAACTCCTGAGATTGCTCAGGGTTTAAGAATGAAAATTGCTTTTGTAGAAAACTAGAATTTGGTACACAGAACACAGAACTGATAGTTCACAAATGGCTATAGCTCCATCTCCAGGGGATTCAGAATATTTAATTACTTTTTAACAATTAAAGTTTTTCACAAATATATTTTGGTCATATGATTTTCCTCCCCAAACTCTTCCCATATATTCTCCATCTCCTAAATTATTGAACTATATTTTCTTTCTTTTCCTCTCTCAAAAAAATGAAAAAGAAAATTGAAATCCTAAGAATCAAATAAAACAAATCAAAGAATAGAAAATACACTCTCTCAGAGGCAAATGGAAAGGGAAAGGAGAGGGCTCTTTCTGCAAGAGGGAGATGAACAGGGGAGGCAATGTTTTGGGTGTTAAATAGTTTGAAGAACTAACCAAATGTAACCAACAAAAATTAATGGTAATGTATAGGCATGTACACACACACACACACACACACACACACACACACACACTAATGAAGTTTACTTTGTTTTGGTTAACTTCCTCTGGCAATGGATCTTAATCTCGAATGTGCTTCATACTTCCTGTGACACAGGTTTTCAAAAAAAAATGTTTTTCTCTTGTTAGAGGTAGAAATTGCAAAAGCTCTTACCAAAGGCAATCTAAGTTAGTAATTGAAAATAACTCCTAACAAAGGCAAAATGGATTCAACAGATCTGCACAGAATTTGGAAAATAAAATATTCAACCTTATATGAAAATACACATATATGTGCATGCTCAAGCCGTATACACACTCTGTCTCTGCTTGTTTGTCTCTTTCTTCTCTCTCTTTCTATCTCTCACTTTCTCTCTCTCACTTTCTCTCTCTCTCTCTCTCTCTCTCTCTCTCTCTCTCACACACACACACACACACATACACACACACACACACACACACAGAGAGAGACACATACACAGAGACACACACACACAAACAATACAAACAAACAAAGCAGAATTTCTCAAACAAATATGATCAATGGAAAATCTGATGGAAATAAAAGGAGATGGAGCTATTATAGATTTTACCTTTTGTCAAAGAGCCATAGTATATAAAACAAGGTATTGGCATAAAAGCAAGCACATGAGATCAAAGGAATAGTAGATTCAGACAGACAAATATCCACACATTTAGAGATGCTTGCTTTTTCACAAAGAAGTCAAGAGAACACATGGCAAAAAAACAAAACTGCATTAAACAAAAAATTTCACATCGGATGCTCAAAGTTTAAAAATTAACAAAAATCATATATATATATATATATATATATATATATATATATATATATGTATGTATAATTAAAATGGAATCTCATGGGACAAAAGTCCTTTTTTACAGTAAAGGGCAGCAGCATTCCAGGAAAGCAGCATTCTACAAAAAGTTCAAAAATCTTCACCAAGAATTTTGTGCATTCGATAATATTTTATTATCTAAAATATGAAAGTCAGGAGCACACAGTATAAGTCTTAAGAACCACTTCCATTAAGAAATTTCGATGCTTAGATTCAAAGTTCTTTTAAACAATACTAATTAATTGAAGAATAGAGAACAGAGTGAAAAGGGTAAATTGAATATGACTACTAAGGAAAGACAATATTCCCACTTGAAGCAAGGTCTTGTAGAAAATATTGTTTACCTTTAGTTAATTTATAGAGAGTTGTATTGGAGAGATGGGTACAAAGTAGTTGCTATTTTTAACCATCAGCTAAAAATATCCCTATCTTCACTTCTTCCTCAGTAAATAAGGAATATTTAAAGTAGTTTAAAAATATATAAATACTTCCAAGATCGGTAGAGTTGGAAGGATGAGAATTTCAAAGTCACTTTTATTTATATAGCAAGGTCAAAGCAGTACAAGCTACATGAGACTTAATCTCAAAAATAAAGGTGCTTTTGGACTCAGTCTTAAACAGATTGCACATCATCTTTGTTTTTTTTATGATTAAACACAAATGTTTGACAATTAAATAATTGTGACCTTATAGCTTACATTAAAACTGCTGTCAGTTCTCTGTGTACATTCAATTATAATTTGCATAATTCTTTATTAAACAAACATTTATTGAGTCACTATGTTTTGCTAGATAGCAAAAATTCATTATTAAACAAAATATAATTCTCTTAATCATGTGTTGCCTTAAGGAATTTAAATATATAATTTAAACACATTTCATTTGACTCTAAATTGCTTTCAGAAATATTTCTAATATTTTAACTGAGTGTCAATGGAAGAATCCCCTTTATCTTTTATGAGAATTAAGAAAATATTTGCAGTTTGCTTTAATGATAATAAAGAACACATTATGGAAAAAAAACATGCTCCATTTAAGAAGGAATGTGAAACAAAGATAAATGATGTAAGATATAATGAAGATGACCTTGAGTCTAATGTAACTAACTAAATATTGGATTTTATTCAGAAATGAAGACATAACACAAGTCTCCTGGATAAAACATGTTTGCAATGATTCATTATTCCATAATTGAGGTCATAGGACTTGTAAAATGTATTATGTCAAGATTAATTCAGTAATGCCATGTTTAACGTCTTTTCATTGTATAGAAGTCTGAATAATACTTTGCAAATTGAATAAAAATTTTCTTCACACATTCCTTAACATTAATCATGAAAAACTGAATTACAGCTTTAAAATAAACATCCCTACAACTTTATAGGATTATATGTATTCACATTAAAGGAAACTATACATATTTCATTTTGATAGATGCAGTTATTCATAATTTAAGGGAGATTAAAAAAGGAACTATGCAAATTGGTTATAATGAATTATTTTAAGATATTTAAAGATAGCACAATAATTTAAGATATTATGATATAAAATGGTTTATATGATTATCTCGTTTGTATAAATTTTAAAAAGCATAGGAAATTTATATCCTTTTGTTTTGTTCTTATTTATATTAACTGTTATCTTAATCAACTGAAGTTAAATTATGTCATATTTTGTTGTTTGATAGTGTATTTTTATTTTACTTTCATTTTTTGTTTAAATTATTTTGAGTATTCATTTCTAAGGAATTAATTTTATACAGCTGAAATTCCTTCCTTCCTTCCTTCCTTCCTTCCTTCCTTCCTTCCTTCCTCCCTCTCTCCCTGCCTCCCTGTCTGTCAGTCTGTCTGTCTCTCTGTCTTTCTTTTCTTTTTGGGTTTTCAAGAAAGGTTTTTATGTATAACAGCCTTGGCTGACCTGGCCTTGCTCTGTTTACCAGCTTATCCTGAAAGGCATGGTAATCTGCCCCCCTGTCTCCCAAGTACACATCACACTCAGCTTTAAAACTTTAAGTCAAAATTTCAACAACAAAGTGACATGATTTCTGAACTTAATGCTTATATGTATTATTCGTAAGTTAACTTCAAGTCTTCAAATAAGTAGTTGGAATTAACATATTGGCCCTTTGATCAGATGTAATTGTTACTTTGACCAAGATAATTCAAAATGATGATTTCCAATTTCCATTATTATGTCTCTATATATTTGTAAATTTATTCTCTTTACATGCTAGTCAGCAGCCCCCAGGCCTCCTTCCAGTCTCTCTCCCCAGTACCTCAGTCCCTACTCCTCAGAGAAGGGGAAGCCCTACTTAGGTACTACCCACTCTGGGATATCCTGTCATGGTAGGAATAAGAACATCCTCTCTCATTGAAGCCCAAGCAGGAAGGCTAGTCAAGGGAATGGTATCCAAAGGGAGGAAATGAGTCAGAAACAACTTGTGATCCAAATATTAGGGGACCACCTAACTATGAAGCTGCACATCTGCTACAAATTCTGTAGGAACACTAGGTCCAGTCCCTCCATGCTTTTTGGTTGGTGGTTCAGTTTCTTGTGAACCTCCATGGGTACAGTTTAGTTGACTCTGTACCTCTCCTGTGGTATCTTTGATAGCTCCAGCTTACTCAGTTCTATTGACCACTCTTACCAAGGACTCACCAAACACCACCTGATGTTTGGCTTCAGGTGTCTACATCTTTTTCCATCTGTTGCTGGAGGATGTCCCTAAGGATACAGTTATGCTAAGCTCCCTGGGACAGCAAGTCACTGCAGGACTAAACACCATCTGTCCCACTGAATCCTCAGTTGGGGGTATACAGTAGAGTATGCAACCGAGTCAGGAAAGCAGCTGCTCTAGTTGTTGGGGGACCTATGTAAAGACCAAGCTGCACATTTGCTACATATGTGCAGGGTCCTAGATTCAGCCTATGTATGCCCTTGGTTGATGGTTCTGTCTCTGGGAGCTCTCAAGGGTTCACATTAGTGAACTGGATTGGACTTATTGTGGAGACACTACATGGAGGTCTCCACATTTAACAGAGGGCTAATATGTAAAATATAAAGAATTCAAGAAGTTAAGACACCAACAAATCAAATAAACTAATTAAAGGATGGGGTAAAGGGGTAAACAGAGAACTCTCAACAGAAGAGTCTCTAATGACTGAGAAACAAAGAAATGTTCTTAGTCACCAGGGAAATGCAAATCAAAATGACTCTGGGATTCCATCTTAAACCCATTAGAATGGCTAACATCAAACTCACAGGACAGCACATGCTGAGAACATGTGGAGAAAAGTAAACACTGTACCACTGCTTTTGTTTATGCAAACTTGTATATCCACTCTGCAATCAATTTGCTGTTTTCCCCAGAAAATTGGGAATAGTGCTATATGAACACACCTATAACACTTCTGGGCATATAACACTTCTGGGCATATACCCAAAAGATCTTGTACAATACCACACAGACACTTGTTCATTCATGTTCATAGCAGTTTTATTCAACATAGCCAGAAACTGGAAACATCCTAGATGTGTCTTAAGTGAACAACTGATGAAGAAAATGTGGTTCATTTACACAATAGGGTACTATTCAGCTATTGAATTCAACAACATCATGAAATTTGTAGTCAAATGGATGGAACGAGAAAATATCATCCCAGTGTAGGTAACTCAGACCTAAAGGACATGCATGGTATGTACTCACATATAACTGGATTATAGCCATAAAGTACAGGATATGATAGCTGAAATCCACAGACCCAAAGAATTTAATAAAAAGGTAGATAAAACTTAAAACTAATATTGTTTGTAATATAGCAAAACTATAAAATTCTTCATGTATATAAATTGGCTGTGTAGTAATAGAAGTATACAGTGTCTATTTGTAGAGAAATACCAAAAATTCCCCTAAACACACACACACACACACACACACACACACACACACACAAACACGCACACACGCACACATGCACACATACACACACATCATACTACACATTACACAATCCAAATCCACAAGTTTTATATACATATACATGTATTGGCAGTATATATATATATATATATATATATATATATATATATGCTGGTAGTTATAATGTTTGTGTATAATCTAAGTGTGTATCCAATGTCACAAATAAAATTCATTTATAAAAAACATTCCAGTGTGGAAAGGAAAAGATAAATTGAAAAATATTGGTTACCATTTCTTTTGTTTAAAAGTTAGTTGGGGTAATATTCCAAACCAAAGTACATTTTCTTGAATAAAAATGAAGTCTGTTAATGGATGAGATAGGGGGGTTTGTGGAAGGGAAACCAGGCAGGAAGATAACATTTGAAATGTAAGTAAATAAAATAACCAAAGAACAAATACTGTTGGAGCTTTAATTTAATTTAAATATCATTATTTTTCTGAAAAATATTCCTGAGTGAACACAAATCTATTCATATATACAGATTATTTTCATTGGTTATTACTTTCTGCATAGCAAAGACACCTGGGGACTTTATTTAATGCAGGTGCCTGATTCTTACTAATAGACATTTTGATTTAATTGGACTGTTTATAACCAAGAAATTAGGGCTTTTAAGAGAATCCAGGTGATAACAAAATGTAGCCAAGGGAGATGAACATACATCTAACACATCCTTTCTTGTAAATAGTATGCATATTAGAAATATTTAAAATCTTTACATTTGCTATATCTTGTCTTTATTTCTTCCCACACCCATGTGCTTATGTTAATATTACTGACTATGGACACTTAAGTCCATGAGGCCAGATAAACAAGTTTAACACACCTCCTGAATGATCATGATGGACTAGTATAATTTAAATGCAGCTGATGGTGATGATCATGTCTTTAAAAACCTATAATTATTGTTAATTTGCTTTCTTTTCATTTCTTCATGGAATCAAACATATAAAACTTGTTATAACTACATTCATGTCTGCATAACTTTGATTCACATAGAACTCTGTACTGTTTAGTGTTGTATCTGCTCATGGGAAGCTATCTACTGCTTCATTAGTATTAAGTACTTCTGCTAAAGTAAGTGTAACATCCTCTCATGTAATGCTTCCTAAGAAAGCTCTGCTATAGACCTCAAATTAGTTTGAGCTTAGGTATTCGGTTAATGATAGCAATTATCACTGATAATTATGTGTCTATTTCCTAGTAACTATAGTAAACTGAAAAATATAGGCAGAACATAATAGTTTATATTGTTGAAATATCTTTATGATCTTATCAGATGAACTATAACACCTTGTGGGACTATTAAGACTGGATTCACATGGATTTCTTCCTATTTACTTAACGAGTTTTAATTTATGTTATGTAAATTACTGACACTGGCTCATAGTGAGGTCACCTTTGGGTATTCACAATCTTTTATAAGAAGGCTGATGAGATCTTTAGCTCTAAACTTTACCACACCTAATGCACACACACACACACACACACACACACACACACATTCACAAACATACACACCCACACAGAGCATTTATTTGTGGTAATTACTAAGAAACATAAGGGTAATTGTAGCTAGGAATGTACCATAAATGTAAAAAAAAAATGAGACTATCAAGATAACAAGAAAATGTGTACTCAGTGAACAATGTAACTCATTGGAAAAATAATAAACAAATACAAGGAAAAGCTAAGGAAATTGTAGAATCAGACAACTAAATGAATAGAGGCTCAGCATTCGTCAAAATGGTTCAACTGTTATACTTATTTTACTAAATGTTGATGGTATGAATTTGCCTCCTAAATAATTATATTTATACTCATAGACTTGTGCTATTCTCAACTTTGGTTACAGACTGTTTCCACAATGTGTAGTGGTAACTGGAAAAACTCATAGCCTGTTAGGTTTCAGGTATAAGTAACTATGAATACTTAACCAAAGATGGTAATCTATATAAACTCCAATTCCAAGGGAACATCACAGAAGAGGAAGCAGAAAGAATGTAATTTTAAAGATGGGGTAGAGAACTGTGAAATACTGACTTCTGGAAATAACAAAGTTCTTGAGCATATCACCTGACATCAGTAATAAGTTCCTGCTTGGAGACCTGCTCAAGATCAAATTGGATAAATTTCCAACATGTATGCTGGAGAGGCTTATAAGCCACAGTAATATGACAGGAATTACTGGCTGTGGTAGCTGCTCAATGAAGGAGTGTTATCCTTCCATGTGATATGACTTTAGTAAATTCCTCATGCCCCAGTGGATAACCTCATTCCATGTTTGTGGCCATTACTAATTAGACTCAAATAATATTAAAAATTGTTTAAATGAAGCCTTGAGTTGGGAGGTATACATCCAGAAATATTAGCCACAGTTAGAAAAAGGAATTATTAGGCAAAAATGATCAATAGATATTATAAATATGTAAAATAATTAAGAAATAGATAGATACATAATGTGGGAAGAAAACACTGTGTAGAGGAATTTTAACCCAGCAAAACAGCTCCTTTAACAAGTGATTGCATCCAAAGTCCTTCTAGGTCTATATGATCCCCTGGAATGCAGATATACCATGGATTACAATATGATCTGTCTGGAATACAGACCTTTCCTTAGCACACACCTTTAATGTCTTAAGTGTATGGGTAAGGGTAGCATGTAGAAGGAAAGAGCTGTACTTGAAATTGTCCTCTAATTGATATGGACACAAAGTGACAAAGCAGAGAAATATTTGACAAAGTGAGTCAGAGATAGGATATACACAACTATCAGAAGAACAGAGAAGAAATGAATATGAAGCAGGGAAAAAGTGTGTGTTACTTCTGTAATTTCTTTCTCTGTTTTTCTTTTGTATAAAGAAGATCTACTTTTTGGTTTTTGTTTTGTTTTGTTTTGTTTTTGTTTTGTTTTAAGTTAACTTTGTAGCCAGCTACTTTGCTGAAAGTGTTTGCCAACTGTCGGTGTTCTCTGGTTGAATTTTGGGATCACTAATGCATACTATAATAAGTCCATAACAATTCTTCCTTTCCAATTTGTATTTCTCTGATCTACTTTAGTTGTCTTATTGTTCCTGCTAGGATTTGAAGTACTATACCAAACAGACAGGGAGAGAAGGAGCAGCCTTGACTTGTCCATAATTGTAGTTGATTGCTTTAAGTTTCTCACCATTTAATTTGATGTTGGCTATATGCTTGCTGTATCAGTGGTATCTGTCAAGAAAATTGCCCATTTCGATTAAATTTCCTGTTTTTCAGTTTTAATTTTTTGAAATAACAGTTAAATAATTCTTTAAAAAGAACAATGATCACTTTGATCAAACTTTTGCTTTGCAAATATTAAAAAATGTAACCCAAAACTTCTTTATACATTCCTATAAACGAACCAGGTTCAAGTTCTCAAAGCTACAACTATAAATGGTGCTTGTATAGTATACATGAACTTCTAATTTTGCCGCGTTCATGCTTTTGAAGTAAGCCCTGATGATTTTTTGGATATCCTTAGTGTCTGTTGTTATGTCCTCCTTTGCCTTAGAGATTTTGTTTATTTGGCTAATGGAGCTCTAGCTTTCAGTTAGTTTGGATCAGGACCGGCCTATCTTGCTGATTATTTCAAAGAACTAGCTCTTGGTTTCATTAATTCTTTGTATAGTGCTCTTTGTTTCTAATTTATTGATTGCAACACTGTGGTTGATTATTTCCTGCCGTCTTCTCATCTGTGTGTGTTTACTTGATTTTGATCTCCAGCTTTCTGCTGTGCATTTCAGTTGCTAGTATGCCATCTCTCCAATATCATTACATTTCCTTATTAAATATGGGTTTCAACATTTTATCATATATGAATGTTGTATATTCTTTCATTAGGCATATTGTCTCTTTGCTCTTTTTTATTTTTTAAATTACTTTTATATTTTTACAGTCCAGTCATTGCCCTCTTCCTGGTCCCCCACCCAGGGTTCCTTATCCCTTTCTCCCTGTCTTCAGGAATATCTTCCTGGACACTAGGCCTCTCCACTGTGGGAGCCTCAAGTCTCTCCAGGCTTAGGTACTTCTTCCACTGAGGCCAGACCAAGGAGTTCTCTGCTATTTATATGGCAGGGTCCTCAGACAAACTCCTGTATACTGCCTGGTGTCTGAGAGATCTCTGAGGTCCACGGTATTTGAGACTGCTGGTCTTTCTATGGGGTCAACCTCCTGCTTAGCTTCTTCCAGTTTTCCCCTAATTCAACTACAGCTGTGTCCGACCTTTTGTCCATTGGGTTGGATGTAAGTATCTGTGTCTGTCTCAGTCAGCTGCTTCTTGGTCCTCTCAGAGGAGAGCCATGCTAGCCACCCGTCTGTAAGCACATCAGTCATTGATAGTGTCAGGCCTTGGAGCCTCCCCATGAGATGGGTCCCAAGTTGGATCTATCACTGGTCCTCCTTTCCCTCAGTCTCTTCTCCATTTTTGTCCCTGTAGTACTAGTGATAGGAACAATTCTGGGTCAGAGTTTTTGACTGCAGGATGGCAACCCCATCCCTCCACTTGATGCCCTGTCTTTCTACCAGAGGTAGATTCTACAAGTTCCCTCCCTCCATTGTTGGGTATTTCATCTAAGGTCCCTCCCTTTGAATCCTGAATGTCTCTTCACCTCTGGTACATTCTAGAGAGACCACCTCCCAACCCACTAACTTGCATATTTCCATTCATTATGCTGACCCCCCAGGCTTCTAATTTTTGGGGCATAGTCCAGTTAAGAAGCTGTCTTCCTAATGGTATATGGCCTAATATCTTGTGATCTTGCCCTTGTGACAGAACAGCTCTGAACTCAAGGTAAATTTACTTAATCCTCAAAATATCTTCAGAATATATGGTGGCTGAATATAAGTTGAATAAAGCTGGCTATTACATAAGTGTTGGTCTGACTCCTTTTGGGATACCATTCACCCAGCTTTATGCTGCCTATTAGAGTAGCAACATCTAACAGTTTTCTGTGATGGAGTTTGACTGGGACACAACAAAATATATTTTGTTTATCTCCACAACAATAAGTCTCATAAGGAATATGCCCAAAGAGAACTTATTGTTCATATATATTTGATTTTAAGTACTTAACAGTAAATTAAGGGTTCTTAAAGCATGATGAATAAGTAAAGAAGAGATTAGTCCATGCTCCTCTTCATGTGTATCATAATTATGTATAATTTATTCATAAGAATAGAAAACATTATCCTACCTTTTCCCAAATGCTCAGCTATCCTATAGTCAAACATTAACATTGTCTTCTGCAGAAAAAAATCTACATTGAATATCTTTCAGAAAAAGATATTTCAGTCATTAAAATATAGCCTTTTTCTCTTAAACCATTGCTATAAAGTATTCTAATAAGTAAAAACAAGCATATACTGTGGTTTCAATATTTACCAAGGCAAGTGGGTCATGAAGAATTCTCATCCAAGGTCTTATATCCTTGATTATTTACTATACTCCCAAATTAGAGCAACATACTGAAGACTGGGTTCCATCTATCTTCTAATTCATCTTTTCTTATTGCTGCATTTTGATTCATCACTAGGCTTTCATATTTCTTTTCTAAATGCAACTGACTTACAGTTTGTGCCTGCTCATTATAGTCCCTCCTTTTTGTGCATGAGCACTAATATTATAAATAATAGGCTACTACTCTATTTTACTAAAAAATGGTTCACTTTTTCAACATTTTTTTTTGCTATACCATATCAGACACATTGACTGGAAAGTAAAATACTTAAAATTCTGTAAACATAGAACATAGAAAATAAAAATTAAAAAAAAAAAGCCATAGCTTCAGTCTCCAGTAGACTGGACCTTGTCTTATCTCAGAGACTTCTAAGTTAACAAAATTGTAAGATTGGCAACTCACTCAACATATGTCTCTGGAATATATGAGGGAGAGAAAGAAAGCAGGGAGTTGGATGAGTGAGAAGCTGGGGAGAAATTGGGAGGAAATGGGGGAACTGTGATCAAAATATATTATATGGAAAAATGCTTCTTTCTAATAAAAAAAAAATTCATATTGTAGTATCTTATTTTATTTCTTGATTCATGGCCTTGAAAATGTCCTTAACGTCATCTGAGACATTATTACATTTGTACAATCCACTCACTTTTCTTCCATCCCTATAAATAATCATATTTTTCTCACTATAAAATTTTTGATCTGTGCAACATCTCCTTTTAAATACATAATATTTTTTCTTCTCACCCAAGGTATATTCATGTATATAGATGTATAAGGTTCTTTAAATAGAAAGAAAAAATCTCTGCCATATATCCATAAGTTATATATATAAAACTTTTAAGATTCTTGTCCCTTTCCCACAAGGAATGTATTTTCTTCTATCTTATAAGGCTCGCTCTGCATTTATGTTCATGTACAAAGTAAATGACTCTAATAAATTGGTTATAACTAAACTAATCTAGAAGTTTCCTAAATTATCAACATTTTCTGTAGCATGTTGCATTCCCACTGGCATAGAAAAGTACATAATTATCCCTTGAGTAGTAGCAAAATGCAATAGGAAAAATTGTAAACTCTGTAGCTAGATAACGAATTTTTAATCTTCTACAATCTTTTAAAATAGTATCATGAACTGTGTACTGAGTATTCAAACACATGAGCCTGTGGTGGAATATTTCATATCCAATCCATGACAAACTGCTAGCTGACAAAAGTTCAGAGGTATCTCATAAGAAAGAATAAACATAGTCCCAATTCAAAACTTCAAAATCACACCAACCACCAGCAAATCACTGAAGTTCATATTTGTACAATTCCACAAGCCATTAAAAGAGTGACATCAACTGTGACTACAGCTTTCAAATCATAACTCTATGGAGGTATAAGTTCCTTTAAACCACAATGCCATCATTATCATCTCTGCTCACCTAACCCACTAATTAGTGAGCATTTAAGTTCACTTGGTACAATCCTTTAATTTGCACTGCCACTGTACATTTGGTAGACTGAATCTAACTAATTCACAAGTACAGTGTATATTTTGCATTTATTGCCTCATTTCTTATTCCTTATCCTTTCATGCATTACTGGTTTTAAGTCTCCCCGCTATGAGTGTGAACTCGGGGTTTAATATCTACATTATTTGTTTCTGCATTCACTTATCAGTTATCTCATATAGTTCAATAGCCAAAAACAACATTTATATTTCTTGGTGCATAGGAGAGTCAGGACAGAGTTGTGGAACCAGTTCTCTATTTTACATGGATTTGTGGCACTGAATTAAAATCTTGGTGCTTCTAGAATTAGTATACCTGTTTAGCTATCTACCTTACATTGTTGATTTTGTGAAATAGGTTTTTAAAAGTTAGCTATCAGATTTCTTTATGAAATCATGTAATTTATGTGGGTGATAAGTTATAGTAAAATATGTTAAGTGTATTTGTTACAATAAAATCTATTAATGATTGTTTGTGACTACCTTATTAATAGAGTACTTCTGTAGTGTGCACTCAGGCATGGATAAAAGTACATAAAAGGAAAGATGTGTGCATAGCAAGAGATCTTAAAATGAGTTAGAGACCGAGAAAACAAACCATAAATCTTGTGTTGCCAGATCCATCTTAAATTTTTTCTTTCATTACCTAGTGATTATTATATTATATTATATTATATTATGTTATGTTATGTTATGTTATGTTATGTTATGTTATGTTATGTTATGTTATGTTATATTATATTATATTATTATATTATATTATATTATATTTAATATTATTCATATTATTTATTTTATTTTACTTGACTAATAAAATTATCACTTATTTTCAAAATAAGGCATTTCTGGTTCCTTCCTGATTAATTTAAAACAACATATGTATATTTTATGATAGATTTTTTTTAATATCCCATCTCTGTCAGATTATACACTGTGCTATTTAGTCTGTTTTTATAATATCTTTGCTTGAGTGTCTGTATAATTTACAACTTCTTCACATGAAAAATTTTTAATTGACAAATGTACTTTACATGAATTCAGCATAGTTTTGTGGTTGCTGCACTATTCAATTGTATTTATAAATGCTCCAATTTTACATATATCCCACAAAGTTACAGACATAAGTAAACAATTTAACTCAAGAGAGAATTAAGAAATTAGGAACTGGGGAAACTTGCCAAAGAGCTAGCATCATGCTCTCCATTAAAACAAGCATTAAAAAAAAATCAGCTCATCAAACTGTGTCAATAGCGTTTTTACCCTCACCTATTTCAGAAGGCTACTGAAAATCCATGAAATCTGAAATACATTAATAGTAATGTTTGTATCGTCTACATTTTAATGTAATATTTTTTCTATTACATGTGCACAATCAGAACAAAGTCATCACAATCTATGTTAAGAGATATCTAATTTTCTAAGCTGAAACTTCTCTTTTATCTAAATACTTTAAGTCATTTATTCTGTAATGCTAGAAACCAACATATTTATATAGCTGAAGCCTTTAGTGATTTGTTCATATTCTTTCAATAAAATTGTTTTGGATTTCAATTTGATATAGCTGGATGGTGGTGGTGCACGCCTGTAATCCCAGCACTCTGGGAGGCAGAGGCAGGCGGATTTCTGAGTTCGAGGCCAGCCTGGTCTACAGAGTGAGTTCCAGGACAGTCAGGGCTACACAACGAAACCCTGTCTCGAAAAATCAAATCCAAAAAACCAAAAAAAAAAAATGTAATGAGTTATTTAATTTGTAAAAAGAATTTAAAATTGAAGGTATATTATTCATGATATTGAGATACTTCATTTATATTTTTCTTATACTCTGTAAAAAGTAACATCATGAAACTTATAGTGTCTTGATTTCAAAATGGGTAAGAGGATGAAACCATCGTGAAATTATGGTCTTTTGAAAAGAGTAAATAATTACACTTAAAGCAAACATTATTATGCCATGGCTATAAGAAGAAAAATGTTATGTATCCATAATTATAGTTGTTAAATGAATAAGACTTGTGAAAAAGGAATAGAAATAAAGTAGGGACAAAGATTTGCTAAGGCAAGGCTTTAAAGTAGGAAAGAATAATAAATGTAGTTTCTTTCATCTGTTTTCATTTATAAATTATGATAGACAGCTAACTTTTATGCAAAAGTAAGTATTTTTGAACAAACATTGACCTACAAGCATTTATGAAAATAAGAAGCATCATAAATATTGCATTAAATACTTGTTATTTTGAATACCTAATTTTCCTGGAAGTGGTTTTCTAGAACAAAAAAAGCAATCAACAGTGTTAAGTTTCAAGTTTGTTACACTAACTCAGTTCTAAGTACTTTATATGTGTTGTAACTGTATATCCAGGTGCGTTTGAAGGGTTTTCCCATGTTCAGCATTTGCTTTAATTGCCTTTTCCTTCAGAGAGGAAAACCTCTGAGACACAAGAGGTTAAATGAATAATTAGAAGCAAGGTGAGACTGAGTAAGCATAATGTAAGCACAGACTAATTCTGCAAGACATTCTGTTAACACGTCTTTATAAAGACCTTTTAAATGCTAGTATAAGTACACATTTGTTGTGTGCTCTGTTAGCTATACTATTTAAAGGAATTTTTAATCAACACCTATGTTTATCATAAGGAGATCTTCACTCAGACTGTTTTTCAGTATGCAAAACAGCTAGTCATTTTAGACTCTGAAGTAGTCTATATTTTTGAAGAATTGTTGTCTATATTATCACATTTTCATGATTTTAAGGGAAAACATCTAGTTTTGATTGTTCCAATCGTTTACATTTTGTTCACTTAGGAAGTCATCATTACTTAGTCAAAACATTTTAAATACTGAAAGGAGCAAAATAAATGAAGTAATGCTCTTTTGATTTAAGTACTATTTATATGCTTAAAATGAATATTATTTTTCCTACTATGATACAGTAATACAACTCTCAAATCCTTCTAAGCATAATACCATTCTGTTCCGTCTACATTGGATGCTGTTTTAACCTATAATGTTAATCTTTTTGCTCTTGGAAAGTTTAATCCTGTAACCTTTTTCTCATATGAAAAAAGAATTATGTTCAATCATATATAATAGCAATATATGAGAAGCATTATAATTGTGTGTGAGCTCTAAACATGTTTATATTTTTATATGATTGAAATTTACTTAGGTAGTATATAAGGACATAAGTCACCAGTGATCCTTAATTGTTAATTGTAAAATAACTTAGATGCTTTGAATACGTCCCCCAAATTATCACCATTTCTATTGTCTTCTTTAAACCATGCATTTAACATTTAATTACTATAAGTATTCAAAAATAATATTTGAATTTTTGTTAGAAGCCAGGATAATTTCCCATAAATGAAATAATAATGAACAATTGTGTGAAACACTATGCCCCTACAAGCTTTGCAGAAGTGGCTACTGTGTCACATGTGCAATAGTAGGTGTGAGAGAGGAAAGAGATTATATCTATGCTCAGTATTCTGACCTATGAACATGTGAATGATTAGTCGACTAAAGTGAGCCTGAGATAACCGCCAATCCAGCACCATGGGACCTGGACAGATGTCTAGATGGAGATGAACAACACCCATCTAGTTTCTGAGACAGGGGAAAAAGGCAGAGACAATAAGAACCCTCCGAGAACACTGGACCCAGAGCAGAGTGAGCCTAATAAACCATCTTTCTGACAATGGGCTATATGGATGGGGAGGGAGAGGATCAAGACTGTTATGATGGCACCTCATAACAGTCAGAATGGCTAAGATTAAAAACTCAGGAGACAGAGGTTTTGGCTTCCAGAGACAATAATTTTTATTTATGTTATTTAGTACTATGGCTTGTTTTTCTTCAACCAAATACCAATTACCAACCTTACTTTGTTGTTTTAAAGAGGTTTGGCTCCAGGAGACTCATGTATTTTATTGTTTAACCAATAGGTTGTGACAGTATTAGGAATGGTGTCCTTGTTGGAGTAGGTGTGGCCTTGTTTCAGGAATTGTGTTTTAGGCTTTGACTTTTTAATGTTCAAGTCTGCCCAGTATGGAAAATATCTTCCTTGTTTCCTTCTTTTTTTTTCTGAGACAGGGTTTCTCTGTATAGCCCTGGCTGTCATAGAACTCACTCTGTAGACCAGGCTGGCCTTGAACTCAGAAATCTGCCTGCCTCTGCCTCCCAGAGTGCTGAGATTACAGACATGTGCCACCACCGCCGGCTCTTGTTTCCTTCTTATCTAGTTGTATTACTCCTGGCTCCTCCAGCACCACATTTGACTGCATGATGCCTTACTTTCCACCATGAAGATTATGGATGGAAGCCTTGAAACTAAAAGCCAGCCAGCCAAGCCCAAGTAAATATTTGAATTTATAAGAGTTGCTTTCATCACAGTGTATCATTACAGCAATAAAACCCTAACTAAGACAGAAGTTGATACCAGGGACTGAGATATTGTTGTGGTAGATCTGACCATTCTTTTATTGAGAGGAGTATAGATTTTGAGACTTTGTGCTAAGAAGCAGTGGAATCTTTATAAGGGGCCTGATGTGTCTTACTAGGAGGAACATGGCAGACAGTTTTACCTAGGGTGATTTGAAATCTCTGGGATTGGTTTAAAAACTTTCAGAGAAGAATTTTAGTATGTTGCATAGAGACTATTCTTGTGTTATTTTGGTGAAGAATGTGGCTACTTTTTCCCCTTTTACGAATTGTCTGCCTGAGGCTGCACTGAAGAGACTCAGATCAAATGCATTGACAAAAGAGATCTCAAGAAAGCCTAGCATAGACTGTGTGTTGTGGTTTACTCTTGTGAAGAGTGTATTGATCAAGCAATACAAACTGAAAAAAGAATATAAAACATATGATTCAAAGATTAAAGGGTCACAAGGACATGGAATGGAGCTAAATGCTGTATTTAAGGAATTTAAATGGAATTAAGGGACTGGTGACATTGGAGTACAATACCATCCAATTAAGTTTATTGTTTATATATTTACAGTTGAACAAAGGGTATATCATGCTAGACATTTTTATGACCTGGTGATTGCTTTCCATTGGACATAGGAGATATGATAATGAGTCAAATTGGCAAGGAATGTATTATAATGCCTTTTCTTGGTTGTCATCTTGACTCTATCTGAAATGAATTTTAACCTAGAATGTTTAAAGATCTGTGAAAATAAATTAAAGGAGTTATCTTAGTCAGCATTTCTATTCCTGCACAAACATTATGACCAAGAAGCAAGTTGGGGAGAAAAAAGTTTATTCAGCTTACAGTTCCAAATTGCTGTTGATCACCAAAGGAAGTCAGGAGTGGAACTCAAGCATGTCAGGAAGCAGATGCTGATGCAGAGGCCATGGAGGGATGTTTCTTACAGGCTTGCTTCCCCTGGCTTGCTCAGCCTACTCTCTTATAGAACCCAAGACTAGCAGCCCAGAAATGGTACCACCCACAAGGGCCCCCCTGCTTTGATCACTAATTGAGAAAATGCCCCACAGATAGATCTCAGAGAGGCACTTCGCCAGCTGAAACTTCGTTCTCTGTGATATCTCCAACCTGTGTCCAGTTGACATACAAACCCAGCCAGTACAGAACAGCTTAAGTCCAGGATTGGTGATATATGCCTTTCATCCCAGGCAATAAAGGCAAGGCAATATGTGTGTTCAAGGCCAGTGTGCAAAAAGAAGTTTCAGGTAAAGAAAAGCTTAGGTCTAGGCATAGTCCAGTTCATTAATCCCAACAATCAGAATACAGAGGCATGCAGATCTCTGAATTCAAATACTGTATACAGAGGCAGATTTAGGACAGTCAATCTTAGAGAGTAAATTAAACCATTGATAACAGAAAACTGGTGCATATTGACAGGGAGCCCATGTTCCAGACCAAGCAAGCAGAAGAACTTTGTAGCTTACCTATGTGGTTCCAGCTTTAGAGTCAAGAATAAAAGGGGTTAGTGGGTCAATTTTTTCTTGTTTCCTGGAACTAAGAAATTAGTGGTGATTAGAGGTGAAATACTTTAGGAAGTGTTTTTGTAGTACACAAATAAGCTGCGTTTCAGAGACAGACATTGTGTTGACAGCTGGACTTGGTAATATGAAAGAATCACCTGGATAGCACTGCTTTTGAAGGCAAGAAGAGGTTGTGCAGAATGTCTGAGGCTTGGTACTATAGAAGGCCATGAAATGCCACTGGTATAGGTATGGACTAGCCACATGGCAGTTTATAGCCCATGACTGAAGTTACTGACTCCAGCATATTGGATTTGCCAGTACCATAAAATACTCAAGTAGAATAGCAGCAACAGTGGAGTTGAGTTTGCAGGGCCTATAGATCTATAGAGATCAGAGCTGGAGAAAAGACTGATTGAATTTTAATGTGAAAAATTCTAGTTTCTTTTTTAATTCAGTTGTGTCATGTGACTTTTTTGGTGAAAACTGTCTTATGAAAGAAAGCTTTTCTGAGAAAAGGCACATGGTGTTATTCTGGAAGGTGCCTGGAAAAAGGGCATGTGTTGTTTTGCTAGAGAAGATGCTTGAAATGACATGTGATATTTGCAAAGTGTATTACTATAATACAAAATACAGTAGGTTACATGCTGGCCTTAGTTTGCCCTGACATTCTTTGCTGGTCTTCATTGGGTTTTCTAGACAATGGTCTTTACTGATGATGCTCTTGCACTGGTTCACCCTTCCTTCTTCCCTGATCATTGCTTGTCATGCCTTCATAGAGAAAAATGGACCAAAGAACTTCTCATGGTGTTTTGGCTGCTTCTTATGGATTCGGCAGATTCTGGCCAATTGGCAGTTCCTCATAGCTTCTTATGATTTGTGTGAACTACTGATTTGTGCTGATATCTTGACAATGAAGATTGGAATCACTCCCCAGAAAAGCTATGTTTAAAGAGGTCCACAACCCTCTATTCACTATTAACCTTTTGTTTCTACTACCTTTGGTGGGGGCTCAGTTAGAAGAGAGGTTAAAGCATTAAGAAGTTATTAAAGTAGGTGTTGTAAATTTTAAGGCTATGTGATTTGTTCTTTGATTTTTATATTATAGGGGATTACATTTAAAAGATTAAATGATTCTTCAAAATCTTTGAACTTTAGACTTTTAAACATTGTTTAAACTGTGATCGATTATGGAGACTTTTGAAATTGGAAAAATGCATTTTGCACTATGAGATGGCTACAGGCCTATGAGGGCTAGAGAGCGGAATGTGTTGGTTAGAATAGAGTTAACTCCCAGACACTCATGTGTTTGATTGTCTGGCCCATAATGAGTGGCACTATTAGAAAGTGTGGTCTTGTTGGAGTAGTTGTAGCCTTGTTGAATAAAATGAGTCACTGTGAATATAGTCTTTGAGAATTTTATGTTCAAGTTCTACCCAGTGTGGGAAAAGAGACTCTGTTTGCTTTTAGATTGATTTGTAGAAATCTAGGCTCCTCTAGCACCAATTCTACCTGCATGATGGCATGCTTTCCACCATGGGGATAATGCACTGAAACCTGAAACTATAAGGTAGCAAGACCCAAGTGAATGTTTGACTTTATGAGTCGCCTTCTTCATGTTGTATCATGATAACAATAAAATCTTAGGACACCCTTTATTGGATCGAGATGATTTTTTAAATTTTTTAATTGTGGTTTTTTTCATATCTTCATATAAGCTTGAGGGAACTGTATTGGAGTAGTACATTTTAATACTTTGCAATTAAAATTAATAATACAAAAGTGTGAAATACATCTGTCTGAAAACTTTATAAACTAAATCATTGAGTAGTTGAAAATGTATTACTCAGATGATTCTATTTTTTTATATTTGCATCTTTTCTATTTTAAGCATGAAATATATATCCTATCAACAATTATTAATATTATATAAGTAAAGTGGTCAGTTATATCTTTGTAATATCTTATAATAACATGAATTTATAAAATGCAACTTCATTTGTTCGTTCACCTTTATTCCTGACTAAAAAAATAAAATTTTGGCAAAAATACAATTGTATACTAGTTCAGCTAAGTTTATCATTTAATTTTTGATACTTTTATATTTAGAAATTAGGCTTCCAAGTCTACAGTGTTAAGTTCATCCAGAAATGACATCTAGACTTTCATACTCATAGATGAGAATTGATTGAATTTCTTCAATGCTTTTAATAAGCACCTAGTCATAGATAGGCACAAGTGATTCACAGAGACACAGTGGGCAAAGGAATTCAGAATATTTTTGAGGCAGGAAATAGGAGTAGTTGTAAGATTTTCAAGGAGAATTCTGATAGTCTATAAGGCATAGGAGGAACTTTGGTATTGATTGATGATTCATCTACAGATATATACTCTATATAAACAGCCAAAACTAAAACCTAAATTTTCACCTGTACATCACTCTAGTACTTCCCCCTAAGAAAACTTAGAGCAATACATGCTGTGAAGAAGAAATTTGCTAAGGAGATATTGTGCCAAAGGTAGAGGAAAATATGTTGGTAAGTAAATTTTGAACTGAAAGTAATGAATTGTTTTCTGAGAAGTGTGGTATGCCAAGCACAGCATTAGGAGATAAGTGCCATAAAATACAAAAGATAAAACTACAGTCCTTAAATATGCTCTGTAAACTTTCAAAGGAATGTTTACATAATTATTGATGAAACAAACAATGAACTATGAAACAAAAATACACTATGATAAATCACAATGAAATCTATTGTAGTTGAAAAGTTTGAACTAAAGGTTATGGGGAGTTAGTGTTGATGATACCTTTCGCATATATGAATGCGAGTCCTGAGTATTTCAATTAACCCTGAACATTTCGTGTGCTTAAGTCTTAAGACTATGTGTCATTGGTAACTCACTGATACCTCAAATATAAATTTAAGAAATAATATTAGGGAATGTAGGGGAAAATGAAAATCTATGGGAGAAAACTGACAGAATAAACACTATTACAATTTATAATGCTGAAAATTCAGTTCAAATTAAAGGTCATAAATATGCAGAAGATGACTCATTAGTTATTGACAATACAAAATCTTTGGAGTAAAAAAGAATTAAGATTATAGAGAGAAGAAAATAATCTGGAATGATTAAAAGAAGAGGCTTTAGAAGGAAAATTGTTCGTCTCTTCAATATCTGTGCAGCTAAAAATCAAAGTGTATCACAAAAGTTTAATTTATGGCACTCTCTCAGAGTCTACATTTTCTTGACACAATAGTAGAGTTACTAGAACCCACACTTGAGAGTACTTGGACCATGAATTCCGTGTTTTATCAATGGGTGCTCTGTAACTTGCCCCTTTTCAATGCTGACATTTGTCTTGTTATGCATTTAGGTTTATAAGTCTTGTAATATGCTATTAAGTAAATTTATATAAAAGAGAAAAATAGAATTCTTTGGTGGACAAGTGCTTTAATTTCATTTTCCCCTCCCCTCTGCCCTCAGTTCCTTGCCTTACTCCTCATTATATGATTGACTCTCACATTTTAAAAGAGGAATGCCTTCTAAACACTTATCTCTATACAGATAGGTTAGTATAGATTTGTCTTCAACAGAGAAGACAGGATGCAATATTTAACAAGCAGCTTAGAATGACTGGGAAGCACATTTCTTTTATAGATCTATTTTGTTCTCAGATCATAAAGGATTTTATTGCCTGTGCAAGATCTACATCTACACAAAGTTCAAGTAAAACTGGTGAAAAGTCCCTCAGTTTCCACCAATAACTGGGCAGTTCTTGGCCATTACCCTCTTTAGGTAACGACTCAGTTCTTCTCAAAGGTATTGTCCATCCTAATTGGCCCTTGCTCCAGAAGGAAGTACCCATGTCAAGGATATAAGTACACCAATAACAAGACCTAGTGCATAAAAATAGACAGACAGAGACAGAGAGACAGTAACAGACAGAAACAGAGAGATAGAGAAAAAATAATGCCTTTTTTCAAGTCCAAGTGGATCAAGGACTTCCACACAAAACCACTGAATCTAATAGAAGATAAAGAAGTTAAGAGCCTGGAGCACATGGACACAGGGGAATATTTCCTGAATTGAACACGGATAGCTTATGCTCTAAGATCAAAAATTGACAAATGGGACCTCATAAGATTGCAAAGCTTCTGTAAGGAAAAGGATACTGTCCATAAGACAAAAGGTCAACCAACAGATTGAGAAAAGAACTTTACCAATTGTACATCTGATAGATGGCTAATATCCAATGTATACAAAGAACTCAAGAAGTTAGACTCCAGAGAACCAAATAACCCTATTAAAAATGAGGTACAGAGCTAAACAAAGAATTCACAACTGAGAAATACAGAATGGCTGAGAAACATCTAAAGAAATGTTCAATATCCTTAATCATCAGGAAAATGCAAATCAAAACAACTCTGAGATCCCATCTCAGAGAATTCATAATGGCCAAGATCAAAAACTCAAGGGACAGCAAATTCTGGAGGGGATGTGGAGAAAGAGGAACACCCCTCCATTGCTTTATTTATAATAGCCAGAAGCTGGAAAAAACCAAGAAGTCTCAACAGAGGAAAGGATACAGAAACTGTGGTGCATTTACACACTGGAGTACTACTCAGCTATTAAAAACAATGAATTCATGAAATTATTAGGAAAATGGGTGGAGCTGTAAAATACCATCCTGAGTGAGGTAACCCAAACACAAAATAACACACATGGTATGCATTTTTTAATAAGTGGATATTAGCCCAATTAGCTAATAGATATTAGCTCAGAATAACCATGATACAACTCACAGACCACATGAAGCTCAAGATGAAGGAATACCAAGTTTAGATGTTTTGATCCTTATTGGAAAGTGGACCAAAACACCCATGGCTCACAACCAACCAATAGGATGTGCATAGGGTCCCCAATGGAGCAGCTAGAGAAAGGAACCAAGGAGCTGAAGAGGTTTGCAGCCCTGAAGGAGGAACAATAATATGTACCAACCAGTATACCCAGAGACTCACAGGGACTAAACCACCAAACAAAGAGTACACATGGAGGGACCTATGGCTCTAGCTACATATGTAGCAGAAGATGACCATTTCAGACATCAATGGGAGGAGAGGCCATTGTTCCTATGAAGGCTCTATTCCCCAGAATAAGAGCATGCAAGTCAGGAAATTTGGGGGGTCAGCAGTGGGAGGGGGATACGATAGGGGGTTTTCAGAGGTATAATGCTGAAAGGGATACCATTCGAAATGTAAATAAAGCAAATATCTTTTTAAAAAAAGAAACCCCTTCTCTTTTTACATGCAATACGGGTTAAAACATACTACACAGCAAACGTCTTTATACTTTCTTCATCCCAAAAATATGTAGATTGAGAAACACAAACCTTTTAATTTTATTCTTTTTTGTATTTGGCATACAACACTGAGTTAGGAAATAGGATTTTAAGTGTAAAAATCCAAGCCTTTTCTTCTTGTACTAAAGGAAAATTATGGCTGAACAATAGAACCAACATAAATCAAGAGGAAGAAAATTTATTACTTGCTTGATAAAAGAAAAGTAATATTTACATGATTTAATAAAATTAGATTTAGTAATTTTAGTTATGTCTTTAAGTATGTCTTTACTATGTCTTAAGCCTTTAAGAATTGGGCAGTGTCCCTTCTGTTTCTATTTTGTGGAATAGTGTGAAGAGTATTGGTATTAGGACTTCTTTGAATGTCTGGTAGAATTCTGCACTAAAACTGTCTGATCCTGTACTTATTTTTTTTTTTTGGTTGGGAGGCTTTCTATAACCCCTTCTATTTCTTTAGGGGTTATGGGACTGTTTAGCTGATCTAATTGATCCTGATTTAATTTTGGTATTTGGTATCTGTCTAGGAAATTGTCCATTTCCTCCAGATTCTCCAGTTGTGTTGAGTACAGACTTTTGTAGTAGGATCTGATGATCTTTTGATTTTCCTCAGTTTCTGTTGTTATGTCCCCCTTTTCATTTCTAATTTTGTTAATTTGGAGACTGTCTCTGTGTCCTTTGGTTAGTCTGGCTAAGGGTTTATCTATCTTGTTGATTTTCTCAAAGAACCAGCTCCTGGTTTTGTTGATTCTTTGTATGGTTCGCTTTGTTTCTACTTGATTGATTTCAGCCCTGAGTTGGATGATTTCCTGTCTTCTACTCCTCCTGGGTGAATTAACTTCTTTTTTTTACAGGGCTTTAAGGTGTGCCATTAAGCTGTTAGTGTATGCTCTCTCCAGTTTCTTTTTGGATGCACTTAGAGCTATGAGTTTTTATCTTAGCACTGCTTTCATTGTGTCCCATAGATTTGGGTAGGTTGTACCTTCATTTTCATTGAATTCTAAAAAGTCTTTGATTTTTTATTTCTTCCTTGACCAAGGTGTGATTGAGTAGAGTATTGTTCAGTTTCCATGTGTATGTGGGCTTTCTGTTGTTTTTGTTGCTATTGAAGACCAGTCTTACTCCATGGTGATCTGATAGGAGGCATGGGATTAGTTAGATCTTCTTGTATTTGTTGACATCTGTCTTGTGACCAATTATATGATCAATTTTGGAGAAGGTACCATGCGGTGCTGAGAAAAAGGTATATTCTTTTGCTTTAGGATGAAATGTTATATATATATATATATATATATATATATATATATATATATATGTATCTCTCTATATATATGTATATCTGTTAAATCCAATTGGCCCAAAGTTTCAATTAGTTTCACTGTGTCCCTATTTGTTTCTGCTTTCCTGATTGGTCCATTGAGGAGAGTGGAGTGTTGAAGTCACCCACAATTAAGATCGGTGTTTATTCCTTAACTCTTCATTCATTCATTCTCAGCTTTCCTTGTCAGCAGTATATTGAATTGAATTATTTAGGAAATGAAAATTCAAGGAAGTAAGAATTATGAAAAAATAACCTGAGAACAATAGGACATAGTGTGTGTATGTGGATATAGGCCTATATGCATATGAGAGAGAGAGAGAGAGAGAGAGAGAGAGAGAGAGAGAGAGAGAGAATGTGTGTGTGTGTGTGTGTGTGTGTGTGTGTGTGTGTGACACTTTAACTCAGGCAAAGATCATTAGCTTTTTAAGTCATTTCTTATTACATAATGTAAGTTTTGTGCTGATAAAAGGAAAATAAAATAGTGAGGATTTGTTTTATTCATCTGTGACATATGAATTTCTACTGTGTACGGAAATGCAATTACTTTAAAAAGTAAGAAAGAAAATTTGTAAAGGTTATCTAATGCCTTATTTGTTGTGTTTTGAGGAAAATGTGGTTCATTTGTCTATCAGTCATGTAGGAAATGTTCATTTATCCCTATGTTACAATAATAAACTAAATTATACAAAATTGTTATATTGTTTTTTTGTACTCCATCCTAGATGAGAGATCAATTAAAATAGTAACATTTGTTCTTTTACTTCAGTTTCCGTTGTTTTTCAAGTTTGTTCAAGACTTTCTGAAAAAATGACAAATGACCCCAAATTAACTTTAAATGTTCATGTTGTCAATTCCAAACACTGAGATCATTTCACCTCCCTTGTCAAGATTATATAATGCACTGATTAAAATAGAGTTAAGAGTTAATACTCTAGCGTGTTTCTCTTTGAAAACTGTCAGTCATAACACTATTAAAATTATTTTTCTGTAATTTTTAATCAATATTTAGATTGCTTCTAAAATGCAAGAGAATGTTATTTTCTACTTTAGAAAAATTAATCTGATTGTGAATCAGTTAATGTTATTCATTTTGACACTGTCAAATCCAGCTCTTCACTGTGAAATTAGCTGGTAAATTTGAAACTACACATGGAAATTGTTTGTATAACATTTTCAATTACTTGCATTTTAAATAACAGTAAATTTATATGAGATCACAGTGGAATGGTTCTTAGAGCTAATAATTATAGTTTAAGTAATCATAAACATGCTCCCTTCTGGTGTTTGCTAGTGCAAAGCATTGCTCTTCAAGTCATTTATATACAATTAAAGATAATTTTAATGGTCAATAATAAATTTTAAAATAACCTGAACTCCTGAGATCTCTATGACACTGAGCCATCAACTTGGCAGCATACACTAGCTGATATGAGGCCCGCAACACATCTACAACAGAGGACAGCAGCTTCTGGCCTCAATGAGAGAAGATGTGCCTAACTTTCTAGAGACTTTGTGCCCCAGTGAGTTGAGAAGCCTTGGCAAGCATAGCATCCACTTGGAGGCAGGGTGGGGCAGTAATGGGATATGGAACTCTGGGAGGGTAGACTCGGAGATGATAATGACTTGATTGTAAACCACAAAGCAATAAAATATTATCATTTTTATGTGTAAGAATCACTTCTGTATATCCTAATGTATTCTCATTTGTACAATATATCAGTATATTAGGACTGGTCACTGAGTATATGATATTAATGAGTTAATATACAATAATAAATAAAATATGGGGAACATATATTCTTACATTTTATTCTGTGGTCGACAACTAAGTTAAGATCAACAAAGATGGTGGTTTTCAAAACTTTATTTTTAAATTAATTAAATATCTGTAAGTATTTTGGGTTTTTAACATTGCCACACACCAAAGCCAACAAATACTCAGATTTCTGAGTAAACTTATCTTTAATCATATTTATACTAAATTATATAGTCCAATTAAAGGTATTTTCACAGTTAGTCTCTGCTCTTCTTTTTTCCATTATCTTCTGCTTACATTAATTTGTCTCCTAATAAATTGACTATTTCTTTATTCCACTTACTATAGATGAAACAAGATTGTACACCAAAATTACCTGAGATCAAATTAATGGAGAATTTTTACAAAAAGTAACTAATTGCTGTCTTAATTTTCTACTAAAATTAAATATTAGTGTTGTTTTGTAATTGTTGTTAGAGGGATTAAGTTATTGATTGTCATGTTTTATCTGCCTGCTCTAAGGCAACAGTGATTGCACCAGTTCAAGACTAACATCCAGCAGAAGCCATAAACTCTGATCTTGGTAGATTGAGCACCATCCTTTATCTACTTTCTCATAAATATAAAGATAAAATAGAGACTCAGCTGGATGCACCCTTCAGCAATTATTTCTCCTATGATCCTCACACCTAGATAACAGACCACATTCAAAGAGACTTATGCTATCTGATAGAAAGATTCACAGTATGCATTCAGCCTAGCTGCATATCATGCTGACATTTCTTACACAGACAGTTTGCAGTGTCTTGTTAATGTAAAAGTCTCTACTTATTTTAAATGGTTAACTAGAAAGATTTCCAAAGTTTTAGTCCAATTTTGCTTTTGTCATAGATGTACATAGATCTTGGCTCCCGGACGCCAGACAGATCTAACAGACAGCTCCAGGTACTCAGATATAGCCTGAGCCTAACATTGCTGGGGTCTCAGCCTGTCAGGCTTCTGCCGGCACCCAGCTCTGTGTGCCAGCCCAGTTGGGGGAAGCTTGCCCTGCAGACTGACCAGCACTTGGAGGGACATTATGATTTTTAAAATAGAGCTTGAAAGTAGACATATTGAAAATAGACTAGAAAGTAGAAATATAATGAGTACATTATTGTTTGTCAGTGTTAAAGAAGCAAGCACTCTATCATTTGCCTCCATTTTACCAGCAGATATTAATGCAGTTTAGGGCATAAGTTTACCTTATTATTTTGAATTTCTATATTGTTAATGTTATTATTTTTTCTAAGTAATCACGTTAGTTGCATATCCATACTGTGATATCATATAAGTAAATTATCTAACTCCTTCCACAATTTTGTTCTTGAGGAGTCCTTCAGTTTTACATTAGCTTGACCAGAATTTTACTGTAAAAATTATGAAACTATTTCTTCCAATTCATCACATTTGTGACATTCAATGATATTGATTTTACTGTTCTGTAACTGAGCTGTGATTTTAAAAAGCCATCATTTTTAATCTAGAGGCAAGATATTTCATGCAAAATATCACCTGAAGATAGAGATCTGAAAGTAAAAGGTTACTTTCACAGATGAAACCCGGGTTTTCTGTAATTAGATAGATCCTAATTTAAACGGTTTTTATTAAGGAGGTGCTTCCTACAAAGGTTTTGCTTTATAGCCTGTTGTTTTCATTCCTTTAAGAATTATATTTGTTACAACATTTGTGTTACTCTCTACAAGCAGAAAACAGCAAAGAAATTATTTTGTTTTCTTCTATAGTTAAAGAATGTCTTCCATGCAATACTAAGTCAAAGACATTCAAATAGAGGTTAATACCTTTGAAGTCAAAAGGACCTGTTGAAATTCAGGTTCTGACAATTCTCTTTTGAGTAAGTAATCAATTATGAGTGTGTGTGTGTGTGTGTGTGTGTGTGTGTGTGTGTGTATTTGTGTATGTGTTTCTTTTATTCTTAGATATTTGCTTTATTTACACTTCAAATGAATCCCCTTTCTGAGTTACCCCTTTGAAAATTCCCTATCCCATTCCCCATCCCCCTGCTCACCCACACCCCAATTTCTTCACTTGCATTCCCCTATTCTGGGGACCAATGTCCTATCCTCTCATTAATGTCTGAAATGGTCATCTTCTGCTACATATGTAGCTGGAGCCATGGGTCCGTCCATGTGTACCCTTTGGTTGGTGGTTTAGTCACTGGGAGTCTCTGGCGGTACTGGTTGGTACATATTGTTCCTCCTGCAGGGCTGCAAACCTTTTCAGCCCCTTGGGTACTCTCTCTAGCTGCTCCATTGGGGACCCTATGCTCATTCTATTTGTTCTTTTAGTTGGCTGTGAGCCATTGGTATTTTGATCCCCTTTCCAATAAGGATCAAAGTATCCACACTTTGGTCTTACTTCTTGAGCTTCATATGGTCTGTGAGTTTTATCTTGGGTATTCTGAGGTTCTTGGCTAATATCCACTTATCAGCAAGTAGATACAATGTGTGTTCTTTTGTGAATGTGTTACCTCACTCAGGATGGTATTTTCTAGCTCTATTAATTTGCCTAAGAATTTCATGACTTCATTGGTTTTAATAGCTGAGTGGGAATGGATACAGAATATGCAGTACATTTACACAATGGGATAATCAACTTTCAACTGTAAGAATGAAGATAATAATACCTCTCTTACATGATGCTGACATAGGAGTTTTTAACATTTTGAGAAAAGAAAATATAGTTGCCATTTCCTTCTTAAAAATAAAGTAAAATAAGAAAATGACTTACTAATAATGCAAACAAACTATCCAGAGAATTGCAAAGATAAAACAAGAAAAGGATTTTTCCTCAAATATTTGCTCTTATTATTAGGATGCCTCAGCTCTCCTATGTCAGAGTGAATGAAGAAGCACTTTGTCTACAAAGGAAGTTTTTCTGGGCATAGAGAAATCAGTTTCCAATATAAGTTTCTATTTGTCTTTTTCCCTATTGGCACATCGTAAATATAAGTTTCCTTACTGTGTCCACATTCTGCATGGTTAGAATCAGACAAAATGCTGAAAGACATTAGACTAAAGCATTCTAAGAGGTAAGAATAGAGGCAACAGGATATCATAAGTCATTTGTGTGAGCCAGTATTATTTACATGGCGCATTTTTGCCCAGAGTGCATCACTAGGTATTTTAGAATTTATTTGTAGAAAAATCAAGGACTACTGACCAGGATTTGCCTTGCAATTCCACTTATCTATAAATGTTATTATTAAATAGAAAAATAATAAATAGTTATTAGACATTATCCTTAATGAAAGATTAAGTTACAAACTCTTTTTGTTATTATTCATCCATTTGGGTAAGAATTATCATTGGAATATATCACGAAAACCATATTGTATTGTTCCATGTCATTCAGACTCATTATTTAAAAAAAATTGTTATTAAAACAAAAGTGTTTAATTAAAATATGTAAGCAAATACCATCAGTGGAGCAGCTGGGACAGAAGTCCTCCTGTCACCAATTGCACCTGTGAGCAGGGCAGCTCCAGAGCCTTCTGTGCAAGGCCTGCCAAGATAGAGTTATCTCCCAGCACTACTTTCAATTCTGAGTGTAGAAGTGAGATCTCCATCTTCTCTCTGGAGGGGAACAGCTAGGAGTGCATAGGGCATGAGATCAGTGGAGTAGCTAGGATGGAAGTCTTCCTGCCACCATTTGTACAGGCTACTCCACAGCCTTCTGTGCACAGCCTGCCAGGAGAGAGTGTTCTCCTGGCAGTGCTCACTTCTGAGTGCAGACATGAGATCTCCACCTTCCCTCTGGAGGGGAACAGCTAGGAGCAAATGGGGCAAAGGATCAGTGGAGCAGCTGGGACAGAGGTTTCCAGGCTGCCATTTGCACCAGGGAGACAGGCAGCTCAACAGCCTTCTGGGAATAGACCATGCCAGAATAGAGTTGGCCTCCTGGGAGTAAGGCCAAAGACTTATAGACCCACAGGAAGGACAAGCTCCAGCCAGAGATAGCAAGAGCAACAAGTACCAGAGATAACCAGATGGCAAACTTCAAGCTCAAGAATGCTACCAACAGAAAGCAAGGCTACTTGGCAGCATAAGAACCCAGTTCTCCCACCACAGCAAGTCCTGGATACCCCAACACACCAGAAAAGCAACAGTTGGATTTAAAATCTCATGATGCTGATAAAAGGCTTCAAGAAGGATTTAATAACTCCCTTAAAGGAATAGAGGAGAACATGGGTCAACAGGCAGAAGCCCTTAAAGAGGAAACACAAAAATCCCTTAAAGAATTACAGGAAAACACAATCAAGTGAAGGAACTGAAGAAAACCATCCAGGATCTAAAAGTAAAAGTAGATACAATAAAGAAATCACAAAATGAGACATCTCTGGATATAGAAAACCTTGGAAAGAATTCAGGAGTTATAGAGGCAAGCATCAACAACAGAATACAAGAGATAGAAGAATCTCAGGTGCTGAAGATACCATAGAAAACATTGAAGTGTTTCAAATCAAAGAAAATGCAAAATGCATAAAGCTTATAACCCAAAACATCCAGGAAATTCAGGACACAGTGAGAAGACCAAACCTAATGATTATAGGTTTAGAAGAGAGAGATTTACAACTTAAAGGGCTAGTAAATATCTTCAACAAAATTATAGAAGAAAACTTCTCTATCCTAAATAAAGTGATGTCATGAACATACAAGAAGCCTACAGAACTCCAAACAGACTGAACCAGATCAGAAAGTCCTCCCAGCACATAATAATCAAAACACCAAATGCACTAAACAAAGAAAGAATATTTATTAAAAGTAGTAAGGGGAAAAGGTCAAGTAACTTATAAAGGCAGGCCTGGCCGGGCAGTGGTGACACATGCCTTTAATCCCAGTAATTGGGAGGCAGAGGCAGGCAGATTTCTGAGTTCGAGGACAGCCTGGTCTACAGAGTGAGTTCCAGGACATCCAGGACTACACAGAGAAACCCTGCCTCAAAAAAAAAAACCCAAAAAACAAAAACAAACAAACAAACAAACAAATAAATAAATAAATATAAAGCCAGGTCTATCAGAATTACACCAGACTTCTTACCACAGATAATGAAAGCTAGAAGATCCTGGGCAGATGTCATATAGACCCTAAGAGAACACAAATGTCAGCCCAAACTAGTACATCCAGCAAAACTCTAAATCACCATAAATGGGGAAATCAATATATTCAATGTTAAAACCAAATTTACACAGTATCTTCCCAAAAATCCAGCCCTACAAAGGATAATAGGTGGAAAACACCAACACAAGGAGGGAAACTACACTCTAGAAAAAGCAAGAAAGTAATCTTCCTCCAAAAAATCCAAAAGAAGAAATCCACACAAACATAAAAATATCATCAAAAGTAACAGGAAACAACAATTACTATTCCTTAATATATCTTAATATCAGTGGATTCAATTCCCCAATAAAAAGACATAGACTAACAGAAATATTTTTCGTGTAAACATTCAAATTTATCAGGAAATATTTGTAATTCCTCTTTCAATTAGTTTAGTAATTTTTTATGTCTACCATTTTATCTGCATTATTTTTCATGATAATCTTCAATTTTAACATGTTTTTCTAAATATTTATTCAATTTCATCAGAAATGTTTTCCATGTAAATCTCTGATTTCATCACAAAATATTTTAATTCTACCTACAATTAATTTAGAAACATTTTACCTGTATAATTTTCCATGAAATGATCAATTTTAATGTGTTTGTCTATATATTTCTTGAATTGTATCAGAAATATTTTCCATGTAACTTTAATTTTACGTGAAAAAGTTTTTAATTTTAATTTCTATCAGCATAGAATTATTTTTATACCTACCATTTTATCAGCATAATTTCCATGATAATCTTCAATTTTAACATGTTTTCCATATATTTCTTGAATTTTACCAGAAATATTTTCAACATAAATCTTCAACTTTATCAGAAAATGTTTTATAATTCCTCTTTCAATCAATCTAGGAATACTTTTATGCCTACCATAATTATATCCATATAAATTTTCCATGATAATCTTCAATTTTAACATGATTTTCTACATTTTTCTTCAATTTTATCAAAAATATTTTCCACATAAATTGTCAATTCTATCATAAAATGCTCCTATTTCATTTTTCAATACAGTTAGCAATGTTTTATATGTCTACTACCTTACTCTTTAATGTTTCATGAAAATTGTCAATTTTAATGTGTTTTTCTATATATCTCTTCTATCTTTTCAAAAATATTTTCCATGTAAATTTTCAATTTTATCATAAAATGTTTTTACTTCCTTTTTCAATTAAGGAACATGCTTTTCAAAAATATGTAAGCAAGAAATCAGTCTATAAGAACATTTATTAGACTATCTATAGTGTGTGTGTGTGTGTGTTTGTGTGTGTGTGTGTGTGTGTGTGTGTGTGTCTAAAATTTTCTCCAGGAACAGCAACCAATGACATTGTGCCAATAAGGAACGCTGGATATTAAAAAAGAATAAAGCTCTAATGTAAGAATTTGATGTAAATTGACAGCACCTTAAGAAATGTGGTGTATCTGATAAGTGGATATTAGCCTAGAAACTTGGTATAGCCAAGACACAATTCACAAATCAAGTGATGCCCAAGAAGGAGGAAGAACATTTTTTAAGGTGTTTCTCAGCCATCCGAATTTCTTCAGGTGAAAAGTCTCTGTTTAGCTCTGTACCCCATTTTTGGATAGGGTTATTTGGTTTTCTGGGTCTAACCTCTTGAGTTCTTTGTATACATTGGAGATTAGCCCTCTGTCGGATGTGGGGTTGGTGAAGATTTTTTCCCAATTTGTTGGTTGCCGATTTATCCTTTTGACAGTGTCTTTTGCCTTACAGAAACTGGGAAATGCAAATTAAAACAACCCTGAGATTTCACCTCACACCAGTCAGAATGGCTAAGATTAAAAACTCAGAAGACATCAGGTGTTGGCGAGGATGTGGAGAAAGAGGAATACTTCTCCACTGCTGGTGGGAATGCAAGCTGGTACAACCACTCTGGAAATCAGTATGGCGGTTCCTCAGAAAACTGGGCGTGATACTTCCGGAGGACCCAGCCATACCACTCCTGGGAATATACCCAGAAGATTCACCACCATGAAATAAGGATACATGCTCCACTATGTTCATAGCAGCCTTATATATAATAGCCAGAAGCTGGAAAGAACCCAGATTTCCCTCAACAGAGGAATGGATACAAAAAATGTGGTATATATACACAATGGAGTACTATTCAGCCATTAGAAACAATGAATTCATGAAATTCTTAGAGAAATGGATGGAGCTGGAGAATGTCATACTAAGTGAGGTGACCCAGTCTCAAAAGAATACCCATGGTATACAGTCACTGATAAGTGGATATTAGCCTAGAAGCTTGGAACACCAAAGACACAAATCACATATCAAGTGATGTCTCACAAGAAGAAAGGAGTGGACACTGGTGCTAGAATGGACCAAAACATCCTTGTGGGAGAGTACAAGAACAGTAAAGTGGGAGGGGGTGGATGCGGGAGCAGGGGGAGGGAAAAGGACATGTGGGACCTTTGGGGGTGGGGAACCAGAAAAAGGGAAATGAATTGTAAATATAGAATATATACAATAAAAAAAAATCAAAAAAAAAAAAAAGAAGGAGGAAGAACAAAGTATGGATACTCTAGTCCTTCTTAGAAGGAGGAACAAAATACTCAAAGAAGGAGATACAGAGACAAAGTTTGGAGCAGTCTGAAGGAAAGACCATCCAAATACTAACCCACCTAGGAATCCATCCCATATACAATTACATAGCCTAGGCACTATTGTGGATGCCCACAAGTGCTTGCTGACAGGAGCCGGATATAGCTGTCACCTGGGAGGCTTTGCTAGTGCATGACAAATACAGAGGGGGAAACTCTAAGCCAGCCATTGAACTGAGCACAGGATCCCCAATGGATGAGATAGAGAAAGGAACAAAGGAGCAGAAGGGATTTTCTGCACCATAGGAGGAACAACAATGTGAGTCACCAAGTACTTCCAGTGCTCCCAGGGACAAAACCATCAACCAAAGAGTACACTTGGAGTTACCTATGGCCCCAGGCACATTGGCAGTAGAGGATGATCTTGTTGGACACCAAATGGGGGAAGAGTCCTTTTGTCCTGGAAAGATTTTATACCTTAGTGTAGAGGAATACTAGGACAGGAAAGCAGGGGGGGGTTAATTGGGGAAGGGGAGATGGCTTACAGGATTTTTCGGAGGAGGAGGAACCAGGAAAGGGGACAACATTTGAAGTGTAAAGAAAGATTATACCTAATTAAATAAAGAAATGTGGGTCAGGCAGTGGTGAGGCATGCCTTTAATCCCAGCACTTGGGAGACAGAGGCAGGTGGATTTCTGAGTACAAGGCCAGTCTGGTCTACAGAGTGAGTTCCAGGACAGACAGGGCTACAAAGAGAAACATTGCCACAAATATAATACATACATACATACATACATACATACATACATATATATATATGTATGCATATATGTGTGTGTGTGTGTGTGTGTGTGTGTATACATATATATACGTGTGTGTGGGGGTATATATATATATGTGTGTTTATATATATATATATATATATATATATGAAATGTGGTGTATTATATTTCTTATATTTTTCATTTAGAAATACTAAGCTGAAATTTCCTCTATATTCTGCTTCTATGCAATTTGATGCATAAATGTTCTTAGACATTTAGTATTCTTTGAATTACTAACATATTTTATTTAGTATGCCATTTATGCTACAGCAAATAACATTGTTTCTTACGTAATTAAATATTCAAGGGGACTAGGTACAAGAAAAAATGAAGGGTTGAATATAATTGTGTACATCTTACATCTCACCATCGAGGCAACAAAGGCAGGTATATATATATATATATATATATATATATATATATATATATATATATATGTTTTCTAGGCCAGCCAGGTCTACACAGGGAGTTACAGGACAGCCAGTACCAGAGTGACATAACAGAGATATCTTGTCTTGAAAAACTGAAAGAGAATAAGAGAGAGAAAGAGACAGGCAGTCAGAGACAGAAAGACAGAGAGAGAGACAGAGAGATAAACTGATGTTCCTTAAAATTTGTTCTCTCTTATTTTCTCTCTCTCTCTCTCTCTCTCTCTCTCTCTCTCTGTGTGTGTGTGTGTGTGTGTGTGTGTGTTTGTGCTGCTAGACAAATACTTCTTATATGTCTGTTCCCCTATTATTGTTTCTCTTAAATGTGTTATCGTTTTGTAGTTTTATTCTTATACAACTTACCTGTTTTAACTCTCAACTAGATTTTGCTATACAGTATGGGGTGTTTCTTATGGTTATCTATCTTATTGCACTAACATGCAATCAAATATTATTTATTTTATTAAATACTAAATAGGGGGTATTCAGTTAGAAAT
Organism: Apodemus agrarius; assembly: GCA_964023405.1. NCBI lineage: Eukaryota > Metazoa > Chordata > Mammalia > Rodentia > Muridae > Apodemus > Apodemus agrarius. Next base: position 35,883,392 of record OZ030013.1, on the reverse strand, counting down.
TTCAGAACTATTTCTTATCCATTAGCACATTTTTCTTCCCTACTGAATTTGAGCTTCCTCTAACACATGACTGTTGATTATTTCATGCTGTTAGAGGATATTTGATACAATCCCATGTCCAGCAAGACCCCAGGGAAAAATGGAAAAGGCTGTATCATTGAAAAAGCTAGTAGACTCCTACTCTCTTTATCTGCTTATCTATTACATTTCCTATTTCCCTTAAAAAAAGATCTATCAGTTAGGTTTCTTATATTTATAAAGCCTATTTACTGACATATCTTCTGAAAAAATAATAAGTTACCAGAAAAATAATAAGATAGAGGATGGAAAGTGGATAGTTTTGGCTATATGATTAACTTTGAGAGACAAAAATGAAAACCTATCAAGTAATACTTGTTGTATATCTTTAGGAGTAAGAGTTACCTACCTATTTCACTCAGGAACACACATATTATTTTCCCTAAGCTCTTTAAGAAATAGGTAGAATAGACTATTAAAAAGAGTAGACAAAATTATTTTGAAATCAAATAGATGTGAGAAGACCCAGACACCAAGCCAGTAGTGCCTTTGTAACAAAATAATAGAATGCGTTCAAATAGAAATTCTCACCCCCTATAGTGGGTATCATTCTATTCTGTGGGGTTGAACAGAATTCTTAAAGCTTGTCTGGACAACTGCAGTAGCAGAGACTTATGGTAGGAGCTAACACACTCTGGTATGTTATGGTGTAACTAAATATTTTAATAATGAAATAATACAATTTCCTTATTAAACTAAAGCTAAAATGATATAATTTTATGAAATATCTTTAAAATAATATGTTATCTCATTGTAAAAACAATGTTCTCAGAGAGATATAAGTTTCCATGACAGGAATGGAATTGCTCTAAGTTACTAATTCATGGTAATGTCAACAACACCCCAAAGCAATACAAGAAACCTTAGATGAAACACAATTCTAATGCAGATAGCAAAATTCAGTTTCCCTAAAGGCCATCTTCTACAAATTGCAACTGGCACCATTCTTGCCAATAGATAAAACTGAAAAAGAAGCAATTATTAGGTATAGGTTATAAGTTAAGTGAGAATTATCTTAAAATATATAATAATGTATTTTTGAACATCAAATACTAGACACAACACTCTAAGAGCAGTCTGTCCAAATAAAGGAGACTGAAGGACTGAGTTTCACAATTTTTGAAATTAGACTCACACAGAAAATGAATGATTGTGTCTCTTGTACTTCCTATTCACAAATGAATTGTAAGATTCCAAAATTTCTTGATCTCCCTTTAACAATATATTGACTTGTTTTATGCACCAGGTACATTTTGTGTTTCAGCATAGTTTCAAACCTATAGGACACTCTAGAATTGGAGGAATGTAAACTTGTGAGACAGCCTGGAGTGCTTGTAACACTTTGTCTTACAAGATATTTAGAGTTGCTGTTTAATCATAAAATGTTATCACTTCTCAGCCATTTGGGTAAGATCAAGTGTAATAATAAAATGTTTACCTATTGTAAGTCTAAGTCACTTTTTGTTCTAAGTTCCTCTGAGGCAAGAAACTGTTTAGTACCTCATCAATTAACAGCAGGAGAATAAGCAAAGTAGCCTTTTTCTGATCTGCAGGAGTTGCTAGCTTCAAGCCTTCTCGTTCAAATTCTCAAATTCAAAAGAAGAAGATTTTAGCTCTTATTTCTAAGTTCTTAGATCCCCAAAAAGTTTCTACAAAAGTTCTCCAAAAAGTTTCCTAAAAAAGTTCTTTCTGCTCTCTTCTTCAAATTTTGCCCTTTCTTCCTGCTCTGATGTAAGAATTATAGTACCCTTACCCTCAGTACCACTGTTCCCAATGTTATGTCCTTAGATCTAAGATCTTCTTGACCTTAATTCTGTCCAAAATGTTCTTGAGACCAGCATTTTCTCTTTGTCCCCAGCACTTACTCATCTTTCAGAGCACATGATCACATGGGGAAAAGTTCACCATAAGCTTACACATAAATTCAAATAATAAAAGAAGTTTACAACAGAGAATGTTTACATGCATATACTTTTAAGAGTAATTATCTGCTAAACAATCATCTGTCAGAAGCTTTACAAGTTTATGGAGTTAAAAACCTTAACTTTTGTGCCCAAATATTAGTGAAGTTTGCATAGATAAACCCAGTCCATGTTTTTTTCTTCTGCCCTTGTACCTATAGTAAATATTAGCTCCCTTCTTATGACATTTGTTTAATTGTTTTACAACCTTTTGGAAGGTGCTCCAAGGTGCAGAGGCCTTCCTGCTATCTCAGAAGCAATTACCTTGTGAGACTTGAAGATTTGCTGGGTTCTCAGTGAAGGTGTGGCATTAGAAAGGACATTAATAGCAGTCCAATTATAAAAAAGTTTAATAATTACTACTATAATTTTAGAAATTGTTAGATAATCATTAAGAAATCAGAATTCATCAATTTGTCTATACAGCATCACTATAAGACAGTATATTTCTGATGTTCTGCACAAAAGAGTGGACTAACACATACACACACACCCAAACATATGGAAAAGCATATTAATAGCAGGAATAGTACCTAAAACATAATTCTCCTTGGACATGACAAAAGAAGCAAATCTTTTATAGATTATAATCTGTTGTTGATTAACTTCAGGAAGATCATATGCTAATTTTTAGCTTCTCTTAGATGGCTCCTTGCAGAGATAGGGCCCAAAACGTATGTTTTATGAAACTCCATGAATGATTAAACATTGACAGCATGTTATGAACTTCTTTTTTTGAAGAAGGTTTATATGCTTCAGTTAAATAATCTAACTCATTATTCAGAAATCATCCTCACCAACAGGCAGAATGATTTATAAATGTTAAAAGATATATTAAATATATTGAATAGTTAAATCACAGAAGTAGGTTTACATAGAGGCAATTTATACTTTAGTCCTTGGATAGCTATTTGTTACAGAATGAATTGCTGCAATTTTTTCTATACTTATTGTGGAATTTGTACTTTTCAAAGTATTAATAATAAAATGGAATTATGTATTGCAGGAAGACACAATGTCATTTTTAAAGGTAAAATTTAGCTGCTATATTTATTATAAGCAATAAATTGATATATGAAATCTTAAGTTAATATTTATTCAGTAATTTCTTGGTCTATGTTCTTTGAAAACAATGCTATTTTCTTTTAGTTCAGTGAAAATAATGGATAATATTTAGAGACCATGTAGAAAAATTTATGTTCATTTTGTATTGAAAGTTGAACTAAAAACAATCTTTTAAGGTGATAAGATGGAAGTAGGAGCTATTTATAGCTCAAGTATTTTCTTGTTTCTCCATATGTTTTTCATCATTCAACTTTATTGAAAGGTATAGTTCTAATCAAGCACCATCTCCTCTTGTCTCCTTCTAACACCTCTATCTACTTCAAACTCTCTTACCTGCCATGGTGTTCACAGGGCTATTTAGTGGTCATTGTTAATTTCACAATTATGTCTAGGTCTAAGAGAACCGAAGTGCAAATCATGTCAAACACAAATCCACTTGAATAACTCCAATATCTTTCTCATTCCCATTGAGTCTTAGGAACCAAGTGTTTCATATGGATGTTAGTAAATAGCTTTCTGTCTAAGCCATGAATAAACCTGCTCCTGCATGTTATATTCATTACTGTATTTCTCTTTCCCAGGACATGAACAACAGCACAAAGAATAAACATTGTTGAAGAATGGAAGGGAGAATCTAGAAACCTGCCTTGTATGTCCAAAGGCAGGTGTTATCAGATGTAGCTGTGGACCCACAGGAAGAATTGAACATGCTCAGGGGGACAGACATACTCTGGGGACTTACTGAAGGAGACAAGAAAGGAAAATATAGAAAGTCTTTTACCCCCAAGTGTTCTGGGGAAGTGTTACCAGGGTTCAATCTGGAGTATCAGGATATTACTTCTGGAGGACAGAATGTCTAGAATTATTTAGAATTAAGGAAACTCCATGTGAACTGAAAGACAAAAATGACATCTATGGTTAAGGTTGGAGGAGTCGTCAGCTTTTTCTACATGAGATCCTGTCTTGATAAACTGAGATACCAGTGGATATACCAACAGAGAAACATTGTTATGTAAGCCTTTAACCGACTAAAATATCATGGATAAAGGCCTATATTATGTCTCTGAGGATAAATTGGTGTTTATCCTGCAATATTGACCAGAGGATGATCCCTAGGAGGTAGAATGAAGGAGTTAAAAGCTTCCTGATGTTGTCTTCTGATCTACACAAACACACACACACACACACACACATACACACATGCACACACACACACACACACTCAAACACACACATGCACATGTGCACTTATGATCATGCATACACATACACATGTATACACCAAACTACATACAGACACATACTCTCACACATACACACACATACATACACGTCTGAGGACACATGTACTCATGCATACATATGTACATGCACAGAACCATAAAGAACAATAATAAAAATCAAACATGCGTTTCATTGGTGGTATGTAAGAAAATAAAAAACTTAGATGGAAATACTTTAAAATGAGACAGAATGAAATCCTGTCAGGTATCAAGAGGAAAGCACATAAAAGTAAGATCAGAAACAGATACAATTCAGAACTAGAAAAAGAACAAGGGAGAAACTGAGGCATGAAGCAGAAGGAGGGAAAAATCTGCATCTCCATAAAACCTGTGCAGCCAGATTCAATCCCTAAACTCATTTTGGCAATCTACTTCAGAGAGGGGTTTTATTTACCAAAGTGAAGTATTGCATTGTAAACGTGAAAATTTTACCAATCACTTTTAAGTTGCAACCAGTTTTCTAACTAGATGATATCCTGAGGCATTACTAAATAATTGTCACTCTGGGTAGTTCATATCCTCTCAGAGTCATCTGTTTCAAATTCAGTGATTATGCTACATGCTTAACTTCTTATCAAATGTAATTACATTAAGTTTATTTTATAGTTTGTTAAGCCAGTGCCATAATAACTTTTCATCCCTAGATTAATTTCTTTTACGCACAGCAACAAGGCATGCTCCAAGCAGCACAGCTTTTGAGACTGTTATTATGCATGCACAGATGCATCCTGCCTTTGCCAGTGTCTGTGATTATCCACTAAAGAATTCTGCATATACTCATTATCCACATGAGAGTGTTCTTCTCTATTTTTTGCACTGCTCTGGAGTGAGACCTCCTGTAAATTACAATTTATATGTAAAAAGAGTTTATTTTAGGAATCATCATTTTTCAACACTAAGGGGTACATATATTGGTGTAGTGCATGCATAACTTCTACAGTGTTAATGAGAGTTCTCTGTGTACATCAATAGACAACCTTTGGTCACAGACAAAGTATCCAGCCGTGAGAAAGGCATACTCACTTTCTGATCTAGCAGTTATCAAAATCAGCATGAACTCTCCTTTTTCAGGTAACAACTGCAGGATTGGGAATCCAATTCTGGACCCTCAGGGAATGTAATAAGAAAGAAAGTCAACCAGGAGAGATCATAAAATATTTATGAAGAGCTCACATCTATATTGTGCCTTACTATGTTCTGTGATACAAACAATGTAGAGAACAGACCGCATTCATTTTACATAGTGTATAATCTGAAGGAAGGGAAGGAAATATATATATATATATATATATATATATATATATATGCATATATTCTTGCAGTTGTACTTTAACAAACAGGATAGGGAAAATGGTTATTGTGAATGTCCATGCATTAAAAATTTCAATGAATATTGCCCATTTAACAGCACATATATAGATACCTATGAAATAATTAACTAAAAATTAAAATAAAGCAAACATATGACATGTCCAAAAGCTGTTTGGAACATACAGGTTCAGGCAATGTGTTCATATACATTATCTGTTAAAAGATAGGCAAAAATTAAAAGGAAAATCCTTTTAGGACAGAATATGTTCAGTAGTGAAACTATTATGTATTTAGATTTAAGAAAATTGAGAGTCCTTCCTCTTCTGCCACCATGCTGTTCGGTGGGATGTGGTAGAACTGTACCCCTTCTGCAATGGAAGGATCCTAGTTCCTGATACTTTCTAGAGAACTGGCAGGAGCAGGTCATTTGAGAACTGGCAACAGCAGGGCATTCTAACTGGCAGAAGTGAGGCATTCCACAACCAGCATCAGCAGGGCATTCGAGATCCAGCAGCAGCAGAACATTTGAGAAATAGCAGCCTGAAGGTCATTTGACCCTTGCCAAGCCTGCCACAGAGGAGATCATATCACCTGATATTTCCTAGAGAACCAGCTGTTTGCAAGGCATTTGAGAGAAAGAGAATCCCAGGAGTGCAGAAACGCAAGTCTTCAGGACGGAGTAGTTAGAGACAGCAAGACCAGTTAACACTAGAGATAACAAGATAGCCAAAGGCAAATGCAAGATCATTACCAACAGAAACCAAGGCAACATGGCACCATCAGAACCCAGTTCTCCCACAACAACAAATCCTGAATATTCTATCCCTTCAAAAAATAAAGGTAGATTTAAAATCACATCTCATATTGCTGATGGAGGACTTCAAGAAGGACAAAAAAACTCCCTTAAAGAAATACAGGAGAACATGGGTCAACAGGTAGAAACTGTTAAAGAGGGAGCACAAATATCCCTTAAAGAAATACAAGAGAACATGGATCGAAAGGTAGAAGCCCTTAAAGAAGAAACACAAAAATCCCATAGAGAATTATGGGAGAACATGGGTCAACATGCAGAAACCCTTAAAGAGGAAATAAAAAAATTCCTTAAAGAATTTCAGGAAAAAAACAAACAAATGAAGGAACTGAACAAAACTATGCAGGATCTAAAAATAGAAATAGAAACAATAAATGAATCACAAAGTGAGACATCTCTGAAGATAGAAAACTTTGGAAAGAATTCAGGAGTCATAGATACAAGCATCAACAAGAGAATATAAGAGACAGAGAAAGAATCTCAGATACTGAAGATTCCATACAAAACATTGACTCAAAAGTCAAAGAAAATGCAAAATGCAAAAAAGCTTATACTACAAAACAACCAGGAAATCCAGGACACAATGAGAAGACCAAACCTAAGGATTATAGGTATAGAAGAAAGCAAGATCTACATCTTAATGGCCCTATAAATACCTTCAACAAAATTATAGATGAAAACTCCCCTCACCAAAGAAAGAGATGCCCACGAACATACAAGAAGCCTACAGACCTCCAAACAGATTGGACCAGAGTCGAAATTTCTCCCATCACATAATAATCATACCACAAAATGCACTAAACTAAGAAAGAATGTCAAAAGCAGTAGGAGAAAAAAGTCAAGTAACATATAAAGGAAGACCTATCAGAATTATACCAGACTTCTCACCAGAGTTAATGAAAGCCAGAAGATCCCGGGCAGATGTTATACAGACCCTAAGAGAACATAAATATCAGCCCAGATTACCATACCCAGCAAAGCTTTCAATTAACCTAGATAGAAAAATCAAGGCATTCCATGACAAAAGCAAATTTACACAATATCTTTCCAATAATTGAGCTCTGCAAAGGACAATGGTGGAAAATACCAACACAAGGAAGCAAACCACATCATAGAAAAATCAATAAGTTAATCTTTCAACAAACCAAATAGAAGATAGCTATAAAACAAAGAATTTCATTTTTAACTAAGAAGATAACAATAAGCAACAATCACTTTTCCTTAATATGTCTTAATGTCAATGGTCTCAATTCCCCTATAATAGGACATAGACAAACAGCCTGGATACATAAACAGGACCCAAAAGTTTTGTGCATATAAGAAACCAACCTCAGGGACAGAGACAGTCACTATTAAGTCAAAGGTTGGAAAACAATTTTCCAAGCAAATAGTCCCAAGACACAAGCTGGAGTGGCCATTCTTATATTGGATAAAATCGGCTTTCAAAAAAAGAAAAGGAGGGACACTTCATATTGGCCAAAGGAAAAGTCTACCAAGATGAACTCTCAATTCTGAACCTCTATGCTCTGAAATCAAGGGCACCATATTCATAAAAAAACCTTTAATAAAGCTCAAAGCACACGTTGCACCACACACAATAATAGTGGGAGACTTCAATACCCCATTCTCCAAAATGGATAAATCATGGAATCAGAAACTAAACAGAGATGCAGTGAAACTAACTGAAGTTATGGACCAAATAGATCTAACAGATATTTATAGAACATTCCACCCTGAAGCAAAAGAATATACCTTTTTCTCAGTACCTCATGGCACCTTCTCCAAAATTGACCATATAATTGGTTACAAAATGGGCCTCAACAGATACAGAAATATTGAAATTATTCCGTGTACCTTATCAGATCCCCACAGCCTAAGGCTGGTCTTAAGCTAAAAAAAAATTGGAAAACACACATGCATATTGGACTTTGAACAATGTTCTTCTCAACAATAGCTTGATCAAGGAAGAAATAAAGAAAGAAATTAAAGACATTTTTAGAATGTAATGAAAATGAAGATACATCATATCAAAATTTATGGGACAGAATAATATGAGGAAAACTCATAGCTCTGAGTGCCTCCAAAAAGAGAATGGAAAGAGCTTACACTAACAGCTTGACAGTGCACTTGAAAGCTCTAGAACAAAAAGAAGCAAATACACCCAAGAGGAGTAGATGGCAGGAAATAATCAAACTCAGGGCTGAAATCAACCAAACAGAAAAAAAAAAGAACTATACAAAGAATCTACAAAACAGGGAGCTGGTTCTTTGAAAAAAAACCAACAAGATTGATAAACACTTAGCCAGTTAACCAGAGGGCACAGAGACAGTATCCAAATTAATAAAATTGGACATGGGGGGGGACTGGGAAAGGAGAAAGCCTTTGGAATGTAAACATAGAATATAGAAAATAAAAATTTAAAAAAAAAGAAATGAAAAGGGAGAAATAACAACAGAAACTGGGGAAATTAAAAAAAACTCATCAGATCCTACTACAAGAGTTTATACTCAACAAAGTTTGAAAATCTGAATGAAATAGACAACTCTCTAGATACATACCAGGTGCCAATGTTAAAATGGGATCAGATAAGCCCTCTAAATAGTACCATAAGTCCCGAGGAAATAGAAGCAGTCATTATTAGTCTCCCATAAAAAAAAATAAAAATAAAAAAAAATTTTAAAAGCCCAGGACCAGATAGGTTTAGTGGGGAATTCTATCAGTTCTTTAAAGAAGAGTTAATACAGATACTCTTCAAACAATTCCCTGAAGTAGAAACTGAAGGAGCACTACCTAACTCTCTATGAAGCCACAATAATGCTTATACTTAAATGAAACAAAGAACAAACAAGAAACAACTTCAGACCAATCTCACTCATGAACATTGATGCAAAAATACTGAACAAAATCCTAGCTAACCGAATTTGGAATATAAACAAAGAATATAGAAAATAATAAAGATAAAAGAAAAAATATAATTTACCAACAGGGTTCAATATAGAGGAATCCATCAATGTAATCCACTATAGAAACAAATTAAAGAAAAAAATCACATGTCCATTTCCTTAGATGCTGGCAAGGCTTTTGACACAATCCAGCATCCCCTCATGTTAAAAGTCTTGGAGAGATCAGGACTTGAAGGCCAATACATAAACATAGTGAAAGCAATATACTACAAACCTGTAACCAACATCAAGACAAATGGAGAGAAACTTGAAGCAATCCCACTAAAATCTGGGACCAGACAAGGCTGCCCACTCTTCCCTATCTATTCAATATAGAACTTGAAGTCCTAGCCATAGCAATCACACAACAAAAAGAGGTCAAAGGTATACAAATTGGAAAGGAAGAAGTTAAAATATCACTATTTGCAGATGATATGATACTATACATAGGCAACCCCAAGACTTCCACAAGAGAACTTGTAAAGCTGATAAACAACTACAGCAAAGTGGCTGGATATCAAATTAATTCAAGCAAATCAGTAGCCTTCCTCTACTCAAAACTTAAACAAGAAGAGAAAGAAATTAGGGAAATGACACCCTTCACAATTTTCACAAATAATAATCCATACCTACGTGTGACCCTAAAGAAGCAAGTGAAAGATCTGTATAACAAGAACATCAAGCCTCTGAAGAAAGAAATCAAAGAAGGTCACAGACAATGGAAAGATCTCCCATGTTCATGGATTGGCAGGATCAATATAGTAAAAATAGCCATCTTGCAGAAAATAATCTACAGATTCAATGCAATCGCCATCAAAATCCCAAATCAATTCTTCATAGATATAGAAAGAGCAATTCTCAAATTCATCTGGAATAACAAGAACAACAAGAAGAACAAGAACAACAACAACAAAAGTATAGCAAAAACTATTCTCCACAACAGAAGATCTTATGGGGGATCAGCATTCCTGACCTCAGGCTCTTCTATAGAGGAATAGTGATAAAAACTGGTATTGATATAAAGACAGGCAGGGAGATCAAAGGAATAGAATTGAAGACCCAGGAAAAACCCACAAATGTATGGTCAATTGATATTTGGCAAAGGATCTAACAACATGCAGTACAATTTTAACAAATGGTACTGGATCAACTGGAGATCTGCATTCAGAAAAATGCTAATCGACCCATTTTTATGTCCTTGTTCAAACCTCAAGTCCAAGTAGATCAAGGATCTATACATAAAACCAGACATAGTGAAGCTTATAGAGGAGAAAGTGTTGATGAATTTTGACCACATGGGCACAGGGAAAAAGTTCCTGAACAGAACACCAGTGGCTTATGCTCTAAGAACAAGAAGCAACAAATGGGATCTCATAAAACTGCAAAACTTCTGTAAGGCAAAGGACATGGTCCATATGACAAAATGACAAACAACAAATTGGGAAAAGATCTTTACTATCCCTACATCTGATAGAGGGCTAATATCCAGTGTATACAAAAAACTCAAGAAGTTAGTCTCCAGAGAGTCAAATAACCCTATTAAAAATGGGGTACACTACTGGGCATAAACCCAGAAGATTCCCCAGCATGCAATAAGGATACATGCTCCACTATGTTCATAGCAGCCTTATTTATAATAGCCAGATACTGGAAAAAACCCAGATGTCCCTCAATGGAAGAAAGGATACAAAAAAAATGGTATGTATACACAATGGAGTACTATTCAGCCATTAGAAATAATGAATTCATGAAATTCTTAGAGAAATGGATGAAGCTGGAGAATATCATACTAAGTGAGGTAACCCAGTCTCAAGAAAAATACCCATGGTATGCACTCACTGATAAGTGGATATTAGCCTAGAATCTTGAGACACCAAAGACACAATCCACATACCAAATGATGTCCGACAAGAAGGAAGGAGTGGACCCTGGTCCTGGAAAGGCTCAATGCATCAGTGTAGGGAAATGCCAGAACATGGAAGTGGGAAGGGGTGCATGGGGGAACACGGGGAGGGAAAAGGGCATGTGGGACCTTTGGGGGCAGGGAACCAGAAAAAGGAAAATGAAATGTAAATATAGTATATATCCAATAAAAAATATTTTAAAAATGGGGTACAGAGCTAAACAGGGAAGTCTCAACTGAGAAAACTCGAATGGCTCTAAAGCACCTAAAGAAATGTTTAGCATCCTTAGTTATAATGGAAATGCAAATCAAAACAACACTGAGATTCCACCTCACAGAATGGCTAAGATGAAAAACTTAGGAGAAAGCAGATACTGGAGAGGAAATGGGGGAAAAGGAGCACTTCTCCATTGTTGGGGGGATTGCAAGCTGGTAAAACCACTCTGGAAATCAGTTTGGTGATTCCTCAAAAAATTAGACATAGTACTTTCTGAGGACCCAGCAATACCACTCCTGAGCATATACCCAGAAGATGCTTCAACATGTAATAAGGACACATGCTCCACTATGTTCATAGTTGCCTTGTTTATAATAGTCAGAAGCTGGAAAGAACCCAGATGTCCTTCAATAGAGGAATTTATTCAGAAACTGTAGTATACACAATGGAGTACTATTCAGCTATTAAAAACAATGAATTCATGAAATTCTTAGGCAAATGAATGGAACTAAAAAGTGTCATCCTGAGGGAGGCAATCCAGTCAGAAAAGAATGCACATGGTATGCATTCACTAATAAGTGGATGGTAGCCCAGAAGCTCAAAATAAACAGGTTACAATTCACCTAGCACAGGAAGCTCAAGAAGAAGGAGGACTTAAATGAGGGTGCGTTGGTTCCTCCACCAAAGAAACAATATATTCACAGGAGCAATAAGGGAGACAATGTGTGGGGCAGAGACTGAAGTAAAGGCCACCCAGAGACTGCCCTACCTGTTGATTCATCCTATAAATAGTCACCAAACTCCGACAGTACTATGAATAGCAAGAATTGTATACCAAAAGGAGCATGCCATTGTTGTCTCTAGAGGGGCCCTGCTAGAGCCTTACAAATACAGAGGCAGATACTAGCAGCCAACCATTGGACTAGAGGTGAGGAGCTGGAGGGTGGTCTTGAGGAGCTGAACAGGTTTACAGCCCCATGGGAAGAACAATGATTTCAGTAATCCAGACACCCCAGGACACCCAGGGACTAAACAATCAACTAAGGGACACACTTGGTTCCAGCCAAAAACATGGCAGAGAAATGCCTTGCTAGGCATCAGTTGGAGGAGTGGTCCTTGGTCAGGTGATGGCTCAATAGATTCCCCAATAAGGGAAATTGAGGGGAGGAGGTGGGAATGGGTCTGATGGATGGGCATAAATGTGGAGGCAGGGTGTGGGAGAAGCTGTTGTGGGTCTTTGGGGAGGAGGCAAATCAGGAAAGGTTTTACCATTGGCAATGTAAAGGAAGATGATATTCAATTAAAAAGAAATTGAGAAATGAAAACAGAGAATCAGTCACACTCTAAAATGAAAGGTGAATTGTATTATGAATCTTTCCTTCAGAGAATTTTAAAACTACTTTGATTTATTGCACATGATTATGGGGACAAACTGAGGTACTTAGGGGTGGATTTGAGAACTTTCAGGACTCAGGAGTATGTGGATAAAATCTCATTTGTAGTATGTTATATAAATTGTGAATTTTTTCTGACTTTTTCTCAGTGAAATACATTATCCTACAATTTACTGGCTGAGTAGGATCCTCCATATCTGTTTCTGGATAATCATTTCAAGGAACATACAGTTTATAATTTTTATTAATATTTTTCAAAATCTAGTTTAATGATCAAAATACATTGTATGAAATTTTCCCAAACAGCCAAGTTTGATATCAATAGGCAGAGGTAAGCTGATACTTTGGGTTCAAATATAGCCTGACCTACATAGTCAGTTCCAGAATATCCACTGCTACATAGAAAGACCTAGTCTCTAAAACAAACAGAATATGCATAATAAAAGTATTTTAATAGAATTTCTCCTTAAACAGCCATATCAAATTTAAATAAAATGCCTATTAATTCTAAACAGTCCTATCCATATGCTTTTATAAGGAAATAATTGAATAGATAATCATGATCTAAAACTACTGTAGATTGAATTTGAAAGATATTTTACTTATTTATCCAAATAAGGTACTTTAATGACCATAAAGGTGATAATCAATGAGTATTAAGATTACAATGTCAGAAAGCTATTATGTAATAGCTCAAAAATAACAAATATCAAATATCCAAAAGTATTTTTGTTCATAAGCATTACAAGGAAATATGTTCTGGAATTGGGTGGTTTGATTCAGATTAATAGTAGTTTTCCTTAAATAGTTAAGTTCAGCATTATAATGCCTGCATGGTTTGAAAGAGAAAACAAATTCAATAAAATAAGTAAAGTTCAGCTTCTAATGAGAGGGTTCTAAAACTGCCATAACTGGCTTTTGGTTCTCCACATATGGTGCCGATGCAGAAAAAGAACATTGTTTGCTTCTGAAACCTGCATAAATATAAAATCCAGTGAAAGGTCTGAATTCTATTCACAAGGTGAATAAATGTGATATCAATCTTGTCTTTTCATATCTTTGTTTACTACAGAACATTATAGTACCAAGATAAATAATTAAAAATAATTAGTATGTCACACATGAGTTTCAAAATATCCAGCCTAGGTATCTAAATCTTACTCATTAATTTGTAAATCTAGAAATTAAAATATATTACTTTGACTATTAAACAAATTGTTGCAATTAGCTAAGAATTAGTAACATAAATTTTTAGAGTATGCTAGAACATTGTCACAGTTCATTTAAATTGTTTACTCACCTAGAGTCACCTAAGATGGGATTCACCCTTTTTATTATTTTTAATTTTATGGAAAATGGATTCTGTTTTCTTATACTATATTTGGACTCCTCTCTGCACCCTTCCCAGTTCCTCCCCACCTCTCCTAACCTATCGATCAACTGCCTTTGTGAAGGCACTATACTACTATAGTATACTACTGTACTCGCATCAGAGTAGAATAGGCATCTAAGAAATAATAGACAAACATGACAAATAAAATATAAAATAAAACAAAATACAAAACTATCTCTTTGATCTGGAATAAGGAAAACCATGGAAGAAACAGTCCCAAGAGATGACACAAGAATCAGAGATCCATTTATTCAGACACAGACAGGTCTCTCAAAAATATCAAGCTGCATATTGCAACCAGGACACAGCTGGAAAGGTGCAGGTAGCGACTCCGTCTGGGGCTAGAGCAGGGAGAGCTGCTAAGCTCTCGCCCACAGGCGGGCCCAGGCGCCTAGGCTCTGCAGCACGTCCCTGCAAGCTGAGGCCATGCACCTAGGCAGCCTGAACCACCCAGCTCCCCAGGACCCCGGACCAGCGATAGTGGCAGGCCTCCATATTGCAACCAGGACACAGCTGGAAAGGTGCAGGTAGGGACTCCGTCTGGGGCTAGAGCAGGGAGAGCTGCTAAGCTCTCGCCCACAGATGGGCCCAGGCACCTAGGCTCTGCAGCACCTCCCTGCGAGCTTAGGCCTTGCACCTAGGCAGCTGGAACCACCCAGCTCCCCAGGAACCCTGACCAGCGATAGCGGCAGGCGTCCATATTGCAACCAGAACACAGCTGGAAAGACACAGGTAGACAGATTCCATCAGGGGCTACCACGTGGGGGGATCTGCTAGGCTCTCACTACTAGGCAGGCCCAGCAGCGCCTGCCGAGACTCTGCTGCACTCCCCCACACTTCCCAGAGACCTCAGGCCATGCACAAAGTCAGCAGGTGGCAGCCAGCTCGCAATCCCATTGAGCAGCAATCACACATAACCACCAGTAGAGAAACAACAGGTAAGCCCAGCCTCACAGGAGATTCAAACACCAGCCAGTGACAACAAGGTCAACTAACACCAAAAACAACCAGATGGCAAAAGGTAAATGAAGGAATGTCACTAACAGAAATCAAGGCAACATGACAGCATCTGAACCCAGTTCGCCAACAACAGGAAGCCCTGGATACCCCAAAACACCAGAAAAACAAGACTTGGATATAAAACCACTGGTCAGGATGCTGGTAGCTGAACAAATAGAAAAATCTCATAAAGAAATAGAGGAGAAAATGGATCAAAAGTTAGAAGCTTTTACAAGGCAAATACAAAAATCACTTCAAGAAATGCAGGAGAAGATGGATCAAAAAGAAGAAGACAATAAGGAAGAAAGACAAAAATCACTTAAAGAAATACAGAAGAACGTGGGCCAACAAGTAGAAGCTATGAAAGAGGAAACACAAAAATCTATTAAAGAAATACATGAAAACACAATCAAGCAAGCGAAAGATCTGAGCACATCCATCCAGGTACTAAAAACAGAAGTAGAAACAACTAAGAAATCGCAGAGGGAGACAACATTGGAGATAGAAAACCTTGGGAAGAAATCAGGGGCCATAGATGCAAATATCAACAATAGAATACATGAGATGGAAGACAGAATATCA
The DNA here is from genome assembly GCA_964023405.1 of Apodemus agrarius. Classification (NCBI taxonomy): domain Eukaryota; kingdom Metazoa; phylum Chordata; class Mammalia; order Rodentia; family Muridae; genus Apodemus; species Apodemus agrarius. The sequence continues at coordinate 35,867,453 of OZ030013.1, read as the reverse complement.
GAAGCCGAAGATACCATAGGAACCATAGATTCAACAGTCAAAGAAAATACTAAATGCAAAAAGACTGTAACCCAAAACATCCAGGAAATCCAGGACACAATGAGAAGACCAAACCTAAGGATTATAGGTATAGACAAGAATGAAGATGTACAAGTTAAAGGGCCAGGAAATATCTTCTACAAAATTATGGAAGAAAACTTCCCCAACCTAAAGAGAGAGATGCACATGAATATACAAGAAGCATACAGAACCCCAAACAGACTGGACCAGAACAGAAATACATCCCGTCACAAAATAATCAAAACTCCAAATGTACTAAACAAAGAAAGAATATTAAAGGCAGCAAGAGAAAAAGGCCAAGTAACTTATAAAGGAAGACCTATCAGAATAACACCAGACTTCTCACCTGAGACCATGAAAGCTAGAAGATCCTGGGCAGATATAATGCAAACTCTAAGAGAACACAAACTTCAGCCAAAACTACTTTACCCAGCAAAACTCTCAATCGCCATAGATGGAGACATCAAGGTATTCCATGACAAAACCAAATTTGCACGATATCTTTCCACAAATCCAGTCCTACAAAGGATAATAGGGGGAAAACACCAAGACAAGGACAGAAACTACACCCAGGAAGAAGCAAGATCGAAACAACCTCTCATCAAACTCAAAAGAAGGTAACCTCTCGAATATAAAAAAATAAATAAAATAAATAAATATAATTTCAAAAATGTCTGGAGGAAATAATTACTATTCCTTAATATCTCTTAACATCAATGGACTCAATCCCCCAATAAAAAGACATAGATTAACAGACTGGATACAGAAACAAAACCCTACATTTTGCTGCATACAGGAAACACATCTCAGTGTTAAAGACAAACACTGCCTTAGAGTAAAAGGCTGGAAGACAATTTTACAAGCAAATGGTCTCAGGAAACAAGCTGGAATAGCCATTCTAATATCTTTTGTGATTGGGTTAATTCACTCAGAATGATATTTTCCAGGTCTAACCATTTACCTACAAATTGCATGAATTCATTATTTTTAATTGCTGAGTAGTATTCCATTGTATAAATATACCACATTTTCTGTATCCATTCCTCCTTTGAGGGATATTTGGGCTCCTTCCAATTTCTGGCTATTATAAACAAGGCTGCTATAAACATAGTGGAGCATGTGTCTTTATTGCATGCAGGGGAATCCTCTGGGTATATGCCCAGGAGTGGTATGCCAGGGTCCTCTGGAAGTGACATGCCCAATTTTCTGAGGAACCGCCACACTGATTTCCAGAGCCGTTTTACCATTTTGCAATCCCACCAACAGTGGAGGAGTGTTCCTCTTTCTCCACATCCTCGCCAGCACTTGTTGTCTCTTGAGTTTTTAATCTTAGCCATTCTGACTGGTGTGAGGTAGAATCTCAGGGTTGTTTTGATTTGCATTTCCCTGATGACTAATGATGTTGAACATCTTTTAAGGTGTTTCTCGGCCATCTGAATTTCTTCTGGTGAAAATTCTTTGTTTAGCTCTGTGCCCCATTTTTTAATAGGGTTATTTGGTTCTTTGCGGTCTAACTTCTTGAGTTCTTTGTATATATTGGATATTAGCCCTCTTTTGGATGTGGGGTTGGTGAAGATCTTTTCCCACTTTGTTGGTTGCCGTTTTGTCCTTCTGACAGTGTCCTTAGCTTTGCAGAAACTTTGTAATTTTATGAGGTCCCATTTGTCGATTCTTGATCTTAGTGCATAAGCTATTGGTGTTCTGTTCAGGAACTTTTCCCCTGTGCCCAAGTCCTCCAGGGTCTTCCCAAGTTTCTTTTCTAATAGTTTCAGTGTGTCTGGTTTTATGTGGAGGTCGTTGATCCACTTGGAGTTGATCTTAGTGCAAAGAGATAAGAGTGGGTCAATTTGCATTCTTCTGCATGTTGACCTCCAGTTGAACCAGCACCATTTGTTGAAAAGGCTATCTTTATTCCACCAGATGATTGTGGCTCCTTTATCAAAGATCAAGTGACCATAAGTCTGTGGGTGAATTTCTGGGTCTTCAAACCCTGTTCCATTGATCTGCTTGCCTGTTGCTATACCAATACCATGCAGTTTTTAACACAATTGCTCTGTAGTACTGCTTGAGGTCAGGGATATTGATTCCCCCAGAAGTCCTTTTATTGTTGAGAATAGTTTTAGCTATCCTGGGTTTTTTGTTGCTCCAGATGAATTTGAGAATTGCTCTTTCTAGATCTATGAAGAATTGAGTTGGGATTTTGATGGGGATCACATTGAATCTGTATATTGCTTTTGGCAAGATGGCCATTTTTACTATATTGATCCTGCCAATCCAGGAGCAAGAAATATTTTTCCATCTTCAGAGGTCTTCTTCGATTTCTTTATTCAAGGACTTGAAGTTCCTGTCGTACAGATCTTTCACTTGTTTGGTTAGAGTTACGCCAAGATACTTTATGTTGGTTGTGGCTATTGTGAAGGGTGTTATTTCCCTAATTTCTTTCTCAGCCTGCTTGTCCTTTGAGTACAAGAAGGCCACTGACTTGCTTGAGTTAATTTTATAACCTGCCACTTTGCTGAAGTTGTTTATCAGCTGTAGAAGTTCTCTGGTGGAGTTTTTTGGGTCGCTTAGGTAAACTATCATATCATCTGCAAATAATGATAGTTTGACTTCTTCCTTTCCAATTTGTATCCCTTTGACTTCCTTATGTTGTCTAATTGCTCTCGCTAGAACTTCAAGTACTATATTGAAAAGATATGGAGAGAGAGGGCAGCCTTGTCTAGTCCCTGATTTTAGTGGGATTGCTTCAAGTTTCTCTTCATTTATTTTGATGTTGGCTACTGGTTAGCTGTAGATTGCTTTTACTATGTTTAGGTATGGACCTAGAATTCCTGTTCTTTCCAATACTTTTAGCATGAAAGGATGCTGAATTTTGTCGAATGCTTTTTCAGCATCTAATGAGATGACCATGTGGTTTTTTTCTTTCAGTTTGTTTATGTAGTGGATTACATTGATGGATTTCCGTATATTGAACCATTCCTGCATCCCTGGGATGAAGCCTACTTGATCATGGTGGATGATCGTTTTGATGTGCTCTTGGATTCGGTTAGCAAGAATTTTATTTAGTATTTTTGCATCTATATTCATAAGAGAAATTGGCCTGTAGTTCTCTTTCTTTGTTGCATCTTTTTGTGGTTTAGGTATTAGCGTAATTGTGGCTTCGAAGAATGAGTTGGGCAGTGTCCCTTCTGTCTCTATTTTGTGGAATAGTTTGAATAGTATTGGTGTTAAGTCTTCTTTGAAGGTCTGGTAGAATTCTGCACTAAAACCATCTGGTCCCATACTTTATTTGGTTGGGAGGCTTTCTATAACCCCTTCTATTTCTTTAGGGGTTATGGGACTATTTAGCTGATCTACTTGATGCTGATTTAATTTTGGTATTTGATATCTGTCTAGGAAATTGTCCATTTCCTCCAGATTATCCAGTTGTTTTGAATATATACCTTTTTAGTAGGATCTGATGATCTTTTGAATTTCCTCAGTTTCTGTTGTTATGTCTCCCTTTTCATTTCTAATTTTGTTAATTTGTATACTGTCTCTATGTCCTTTGGTTAGTCTGGCTAAGGGTTTATCTATCTTGTTGATTTTCTCAAAGAACCAGCTCCTAGTCTTGTTGATTCTTTGTATGGTTCTGATTGATTTCAGCCCTGAGTTTGGTGATTTCTTGTCTTCCACTCCTCCTGGGTGAATTAACTTCTTTTTCTTCCAGGGCTTTTAGGTGTGCCGTTAAGTTGCTAGTGTATGCTCTCTCCAGTTTCTTTTTGGATGCACTTAGGGCTATGAGTTTTCCTCTTAGCAATGCTTTCATTGTGTCCCATAGATTTGGGTAGGTTGTACCTTCATTTTCATTTAATTTTAAAAAGTCTTTGATTTCTTTTTTTTTCTTCCTTGACCAAGGTGTCATTGAGTAGAGTATTGTTCAGTTTCCATGTGTATGTGGGTTTTCTGTTGTTTTTGTTGTTATTGAAGACCACTCTTACTCCACGGTGGTCTGATAGGAAGCATGGGATTAGCTCGATCTTCTTGTATTTGTTGACATCTGTCTTGTGACCAATTATATGATCAATTTTGGAGAAGGTACCATGCGGTGCTCAGAAAATGGTATATACTTTAGATTTAGGATGAAATGTTCTATATATATATATATATATATATCTGTTAAATCAAATTGGTCCAAAGTTTCAATTAGTTTCACTGCGTCCCTGTTTAGTTTCTGCTTTCCTGATCGGTCCATTGAGGAGAGTGGAGTGTTGAGGTCCCCCACAATTATTGTGTTAGATGTAATGTGTGCTTTTAGCTTTAGTAAGGTTTCTTTTAAGAAGGAGGGTGCCCTTGTATTTGGAGCATAAATGTTCAGTATTGAGAGCTCTTCTTGGTGGATTTTCCCTTTGACAAGCAAGAAGTGACCTTCTGAGTCTCTTTTGATGACTTTAGTTTGGAAGTCTATTTTATCAGATATTAGAATGGCTACCCCTGCTTGTTTCCTGAGACCATTTGTAGAAATGTCTTCCATCCTTTTACTCTAAGGCAGTGTTTGTCTTTAACACTGAGATTTGTTTCCTGTATGCAGCAAAATGTAGGGTCCTGTTTCCGTATCCAGTCTGTTAATCTATGTCTTTTTATTGGGGAATTGAGTCCATTGATATTAAGAGATATTAAGGAATGGCAATTATTTCCTCCAGACATTTTTGAAATTATTTTTATTTATTTATTTATTTATTTTATTTATTTATTTATTTATTTATTTATTTATTTTATATTTGAGAGGTTATCTTCTTTTGGGTTTGATGAGAGGAGATTTCTATCTTGCTTCTTCCCGGGTGTAGTTTCCGTCCTTGTCTTGGTGTTTTCCCCCTATTATCTTTGTAGGGCTGGATTTGTGGAAAGATATCTTGCAAATTTGGTTTTGTCATGGAATACCTTGATGTCTCCATCAATGGCGATTGAGAGTTTTGCTGGGTAAAGTAGTTTTGGCTGAAGTTTGTGTTCTCTTAGAGTTTGCATGATATCTGCCCAGGATCTTCTAGCTTTCATGGTCTCAGGTGAGAAGTCTGGTGTTATTCTGATAGGTCTTCCTTTATAAGTTACTTGGCCTTTTTCTCTTGCTGCCTTTAATATTCTTTCTTTGTTTATTACATTTGGAGTTTTGATTATTATGTGACGAGATGTATTTCTGTTCTGGTCCAGTCTGTTTGGGGTTCTATAGGCTTCTTGTATATTCATGTGCATCTCTCTCTTTAGGTTGGGGAAGTTTTCTTCCATAATTTTATAGAAGATATTAGCTGGCCCTTTAACTTGTAAATCTTCACTCTCGTCTATACCTATAATCCTTAGGTTTGGTCTTCTCATAGTGTCTTGGATTTCCTGGATGTTTTGGGTTACCACCTTTTTGCATTTAGTATTTTCTTTGACTGTTGAATCAATGGTTCCTATGGTATCTTCGTCTTCTGAGATTCTGTCTTCTATCTCTTATATTCTATTGTTGATACTTGCATCTATGGCCCCTGATTTCTTCCCAAGCTTTTCTATCTCCAATGTTGTCTCCCTCTGTGATTTCTTAGTTGTTTCTACTTCTGTTTTTAGTATCTGGATGGATGTGCTCAGATTGTGTTTTCATGTATTTCTTTAATAGATTTTTGTGCTTCCTCTTTCATAGCTTCTTCTTGTTGGCCCACGTTCTTCTGTAGTTCTTTAAGTGACTTTTTTCTTTCTTCCTTATTGTCTTCTTCTTTTTGATCCATCTTCTCCTGAATTTCTTGAAGTGATTTTTGTATTTGCCTCGTTAAGGCTTCTAACTTTTGATCCATTTTCTCCTCTATTTCTTTACGAGATTTTTCTATGTGTTCAGCTACCAGCATCCTGACCAGTGATTTTATATCCAAGTCTTGTTTTTCTGGTGTTTTGGGGTATCCAGGGCTTCCTGTTGTTGGCGAACTGGGTTCAGATGCTGTCATGTTGCCTTGATTTTTGTTAGTAAAGTTCCTTCATTTTCCTTTTGCCATCTGGTTATTTCTGGTGTTAGTTGGCCTTGTTGTCAGTGGCTGGTGTTTGAATCTCCTGTGAGGCTGGGCTCACCTGTTGTTTCTCTACTGGTGAATATGTGTGACTGCTGCTTTAAGGGATCATAAGCTGGCTGCCCCCCATGCGATTGTAGCCCCTGATGGAGTCTGTCTACCTGGGCTTCTCCAGCTGTGTCCTGGTTGCAATATGGAGGCCTGGCGCTATTGCTGGTCCAGGAGCCGGTGAGCTGGTTGCTGCCCACTGCCTCGGTGCATGGCCAGAGGGCGCGGGAAGTCCCACAGAGCCTGGACCTTTCCAGCTGTGTCCTGGTTGCAATATGGAGGCCTGCCGCTATAGCTGGTCCAGGGGCCGGCAAGCTGGTTGCAGACCGCAGCCTTGGTGCACGGCCAGAGGGCGCGGGGAAGTCCCACAGAGCCTAGGCGGAACTCGGCCTGCTTGGCTCTGAGAGCCTAGCAGATCCCCCCGTGAGCGTAGCCCTGGAAGGGGTATCTACCTGGGCCTTTCCAGCTGTGTCCTTTTTGCAATATGGAGGCCCACCACTATCGCTGGTCCAGGGGCTGGTGAGCTGGTTGCAGACCGCAGCCTTGGTGCATGGCCAGAGGGCGAGGGGAAGACCCACAGAGCCTGGGCCTTTCCAGCTGTGTCCTGGGCCTTTCCAGCTGTGTCCTGGGCCTTTCCAGCTGTGTCCTGGTTGCAATATGGAGACCCGCTGCTATAGCTGGTCCAGGGGCTGGCGAGCTGCTAGTGGTTTGTTTCTTATTTGTTAGCTTGAAGAGTACTATCCTTTACCAAAAATTCTACAACATAGACTTAAAGGCTCTATGTAGGCAACAGCATCACCTCTCAATGTTATATGAGTTGTGTAGTTGTCACCTTCAACAATGGAGTCTTATTAAATCTCTGTGTAGGACAACATACCTGTATTGGCAACAATCTGGGTTTTTCAGAGATTCCAATGGGACCCATTTGCCCAAGAAGACAATTAGACCTGTCACATTCTGGCTTAGAAAATTTAGTAACAAGAGATGAATAGTTGGGACTCTGTCTCCCCCATTATATTGATTTCATGCAGATTGCTTTCATGTATGTATGCAGGCTAGGTAGATTCTACTGTATTATGTTTTGATGCTATTTCAAAAGTTTCTATTAATTTTGCCTATCTCAGTATTCTCTCCCTCAACCCTTCCTTTCCCCATTGGTTACTCTTGTTCCAGCTCCACTCCACCTTTATATCCATAATTGTATATCATATTTTCCTTTCCTACTAGATCTACCTGTACACTATAGTACATTATTCTATACCAAACACTGTGGTTCTATTGATTATACTTTGGTTACAACTAATAGCCACATATAAATGATTAAAAACCATATATCTGTCTAGAATACCTCATTCAGGATGATTTTTTCCTAGTTCCATCTATTTGCCTGAAAATAATATCATATTTTCTTTTTATTAATTTTTAAATTAATTTAACTTATTCACTTTATGTTTGGCTCACAGTCCCTTCCCTGTCACCCCTTCTCACAATCTTTCTCCACCACCTCCCCTTCTCTTTGCAGGTGGGAGAGCCCTTCCCTCCCACCTTGCACATCAACCATCTGTGGGACTAGGTGCATCCTGTCATACAGAGACTATCACAAAAGCTGTCACCTACATGTTAAAGATATTTTTCTAGATGGGCTACCTTCTCTGGTCTTAGGGGGATGTTATTTTCTTAAGAGCTGAATATATTTCCATTGAAGAAATGAACCCCATTTTCTTTATCCATTCTTCTGTTGACAGCCATACAGGTTGTTTGCAATTTCTGGCTATTTCTGGATAAATAGAACAATTGGAAACATAGGTGACTGATTGTCTGAGATAAAATGAACCACTCTTTGGACATAAGATCAAGAATAGTATTGCTGGATCTTATGTCTTATGGTAGATTAATTCCCATCCTACTGAAAATTATTTTTAAAGTGGATTCAGAATTTTTCTGCATGCCCATCAGCAACAAAGGAATGCTTATATATATATATATATGCTTATATATGCTTATATAATATATATATAATATAATATATAATATATATATTATTGCATATATATATGCAATAAAGGTTTCTTTTTAAACTACTGTAATCATTTATTTATATTAGTTTGTATCCAACTACCTCTTCTGTTTCCCTTACTATTTTTTATGTAATAATACTTTCAATATCTTATTACCAGTTAGTAATAGCTAGAACTTATTTCTAACTATAAAAACCCTTATAAATATAAATATTGTACATAAAAGGATGCTTAGTTCACTTACTTATTGTATCATCATCAGAATATTAATAGATATATTGTAAATTCGATTGTGATATCTATACAGGAACATCAGGAAAACTAATCACTTCTTGTGCTATGACACATGTGTGAATTGTGTATATTAATGTAATATCAAGAAAATATTTCATAATAAATAAAACTGCCAATTTTTATTCTGTCTATCATTCTGAAATCTGCATATAGTGTGTTACTTGATTAACATTTCAATATCTAATGAATGTAGGCATAATATTATTATTTACTATGTAGATATTATCCTATTATTCAAATGCTGATTTCTATGCCACCATATCCAGATGTAATCTGGGCATGGCATTATAAATCTTATTCTAAGGCCCTCCTATCTCAATGTTGAATAAATTCCCTATTTATTCACTTAATTGGCAAGAAAAGCTAATCAGTCAATCTCTGAGCAGTAGAGAACAGGAGGCTGGACTTAACAATCCCAGTCAGGAAAGGAGTAAAATGAGAGGAAGAGAATTCTCCATGAGGAAAAGGTGTACAGGACAGCATGAGAATATATGTGGGGGAGAGAGAGCCAAATCAACACTAAATACAAGTATATTGGGGATTTTGACGAGGAGGTAGTCAGATTAGCTTAACAGCATATAATAAACTAATAACTACTCAGTTATTGTGCAATAAAATGTGATGAAATAAATCTCATTAAGTCTCTGTCTGATTTATTGGGGAATAGGTTAAGATAAAGAAAAACCTATCACCTTTAAAAGTACACAAACATGGATTCATATAAGAAGGTTAGGCTGACTCCATGAATGGCTTCATATCGACAGTTCAGGACTGAGCAAGTCCAGCCTCAGAAGCTGATCAGCCACCTGTCCTGTGGCAAGGACAATGGGTCATGCTGGACTTCTGCAGAGCAAATGCTTTGCATTTACATAATATTTGAGTCTAGGTTTTCATTTTTCAGTAAATCATGCACCCTTATACACATAGCTTCCAAGCTTAGAGAATTTCTGAAGAAAAGAGAAAATATGGTTACTTAGCAACTGCAGTTTCTTAGGTATTTCAGGGCTCCATGAATAGATTTCCCCCAAACCCTTTCCATCGCACCCAGGTGCACCAAGGCCCTTAGCCATTTGCAAAATAGTATGGAAAACCCCAGAGAAACAAAGGGAGAGAATTCTTTTAAGAAATCCCTGCTGAGCTAAAATACTTGCTCTTCAACAAAGGCAATCTTTCCAAAAACCAGACATAATTTACTACATAGGAGGAGGATAAATCCCTTTAGGAAGGGGCTCATGAGTCAACCCCAGTGGGCCCAACAACTCCCGGAGCAGTGGAAGAATGAGATCTGTTCAGGCAGCTCCTGGGAGGCAGACATACCTTGCTCTGTGAATGAAAACAATGGGGCATGGCCAAACACAGACTTGTAAGAACTGGACAAGAAAATGGGGAAAGTGGAGACAGAGCCCATGAAGATTAATATTTGGACTCTGGAGACCAGTATCCAGCATCATCAGAGTGCAGATCTAACTCTATTGTCAGTACAATAGACTGATACACAATTTTTCAGGACAAGTTTGCAGTTACATAATCTAGGGACAAACTGTCATGTGGAATCTAATTCACTTTCCCATGATTTTGTAGGGGAGGGAGTCAGTCATGGCATTGAACCATTGGGGAATGGTTCCTGCCAAAAAAGGAGGTGGGGAAGCAACCAACACCCTGTCCTCAGGTCCTTTCTCAGGTCCTTTGTTTTGTTTAAAGGGTATGCCAAGAGCCAACATAGATCATGTGCCATGGATCACATATATGACAGATCAGGAGTCCTGGAGCAATCCAGGAGCCTATGGCACCTGGCTCTACATCACACCTCTTCTTCCTCCAGATTCACTCCCACACCCCCTATACAGACTGAGAGAAGTGAAGAAGAAATTCAAAATAACAAAACTTCTGACACTTTAAAAATGTTTAAAACAATGCAAGGATCTGGATATAAATATCCATATATAAGTACTACATATAAGAAACAAACCTTAGCAACAAAGATAGGTATTGAGTCAGAATAAAGTGCTGGAAAAAAGTTTAGTTTTGTTGTGCTTTGTTTTACCCCAACAAACAGATCCAAGAAACAAGCTGGCATAGACATGTTAAAACCTAGTACAATTCACTTTCAAGGAGTATGAAGTGTCCTTCCCAATTGCTTTTACTTAATATTTGTTGGTGCACCTGGTTAGGGAGGCATCTATTCAAGGAGGAATATTCATCAAAGGAAAAAAATACCCCAAGATGGCATCTCAATTCTAAACATCAATGCCCCAGATTGAAACTCACATTTTTAAAAGAAACAATACTAAAGCTTAAATTTTAAGTTGAATACCACACATTAATAGTGGGAGACTTCTAAACCCTACTTGCACCAATGAACAGGTATGGTATACCTTTAAGGGCTCAAGTGTGCTTCCACAACCTCTGCTTCAGGGTATCCAGATGCCTCTGCACACCAGGCTGGAAGAAAGAGTCAGAGTCTTTATGGGGTCTTCTGCAGGATCCTGGGACAGCTGAAAGTGAGTGCTCAGGGCTGGGGAAGGTGAGAGCAGGGCTTCTCTGAGGATCTCAGTGTTACAGTTTTTTATATGAAGGTCTTCTCTAACCGTCTTCAGTGAAACAGCTCTCTTAGAGTATCTTAGCTTGTGTGCATATACTTTATTCAAGGTGAACAGGGAGTATATATATGGACCTTGAAAGTGTGGCATGATCTTCAGGTAAAAGAAAAAGTTCGGGGAATACCTCTTTTGCATAGAGGGGCAGTCCAGGAATTCCAGGTACTTACTGGGTAGGTGCTTATTGGTAAAAGAGGAAGTTTGTAAGTATCCCAAGGATGACTTAATCTTCCCCAGATAGAGGGTTTGGAGGGGAGTCAATATTCCCAGACAAGGTCAGAGAAGGGGAAACTGTGCTGGTAAAGGGAATCTCCATTATGTGTCTAGTTCAAATAAGATATCCTGTCTTGGTTGACTTTAGTCTTAATTATCAGGGTTTCCCAAAAGACAGATCATAATGGCTAAGACAAAAAAGGTACATGCTAGCACATGCTAGCAAGGATACAGAGCAAGTGGAACACTGCTCCATTGTGATGGGAGTGTAAACTTGCACAACGACTCTGGAAATCAATGTAATGATTTCTCAGAAGCTTGGGAATCAATCTACCTCATGAAGCAGATATACCACACCTGGGTGTATACCCAAAAGATAGTTCACCATACCACAAGGATATTTGCTCAACTATGTTCAATTATTTGTAATAGCCAGAAACTGAATCAGCCTAAATATCTGTCAACCAAATAATGGATAAAGAAAATATGGTTCGTTTACCCATTGGAATACTAGCCATCTATTAAAAACAAGGACATCATGAAATTTACAGGCAAATTAATGGAACTAGAAAAATATCATCCCGAGTGAGGAAACTCAGTCCCAGAAAGACACACATGATATATTTGAAATTGTGAATGGATATTAGCCACACAAAACAGGATAACCAGAATATAACTCATAGACCCAAAGATGGCAAGTAACAAGGAGAGCCCAAGGGGATAATGTTTATATCTCACTGAGAAATAGAGATAAAACAGACATCTGAAGTAGATAGAGAAACTGGATGGGAAAGGGATAGGAAATAAAACACAGGGGAATCAGGAGTGGGGAGGGAGGAAGGAAGGCTACGAAAGAGAACAGAATTTTGTGAGGGCATCTCTGGAACAGCGGAGGCTTCCGAGAGTCTATGAGGGTGACCCTAGCTCAGAGTATTACCAAAGGGAAATATGAATCCTGAAAAGGCCACCCACTATAGCAAGATAGAACTCCCAGTAGGGGAAGAGTACAAAACTCCACCCACAAATGCTTCAACTTATTTTTTTTTCTGCTCATAAGTAGTTCCAGAATAAAGATGGAAAAGAGATCAAGGAAATGGCCAATCAATGACTGACCCAAATAAAGACACACCCCAGGGTAGGGGTAGAGCCAATCCCTGACACTATTAAAAATGTTTCCCTGTTATATCTGCAGACAGGAGTTTAACATAACTACCTTCTGAGAGGCTTCATCTATCAGGTTATAAACAAAAGAAAACAAACAAACAAAAAAACCAAAACAAAGCAAAACAAAAACCCACAACTAAACAATTAAAGGAACTTAAGGAGTCCTTAAGGAAGAATTACAGGAGGCAGAGGGATCAAAAGACACCACAAAAGACCTATACAGTAAACTAATCTGGGCCCAGGAGAACCACCAACCAAATCAAATCATTCATGGGCAGGAGAACCTAGGTTACCTACATATATGTAGCAGACATGTAGCTTTTTGTTCACATGTGTCCTCTAACAATTAGAAACATGCTGACTTTGGATCCTTTTCCCAGAGCTGGACTGCCTTTCAGCACTCAAGGGGAGAAAATGTGCCGAGTCCAGTTGTGACTTGATGTTCAAGGGTGAGTTGGTACACATGGAGATGCCTCCCCTTCTGGAAACATATGGCAGAAGCATTACTAGGCTGGTCCACAGTTACAATTGCATTCATGTTAAATATAAGATGCTAGGGAGATTTAAAAAAAAGAAATAGGCCAGAAGGTATCAATAATTCTGAAGACCAGTTACTTCTACTAGGGGAAAGTCAATATGCTCCAGTGCAGATATATTTCATGTATGAAGGAAATATTGGCATTATATCACGTGGCTGCCTTAAATGCTTGGGACAAGGTTGAAATTACCGGAAAATGCCATGAACTGTTTACCCAGATTATGTAACATCCTAAAGAAATATATGGCAACTCTTAAGAGATTGATTGCAGGTATACATAGAAATGTATTAGAGCCACTAGCTAGAAAAGTACTAATTGAATTTTTAGCTTTTGAAAATTATAATGCTCAATAAAAAATGTGATCAGGCTCTTGAAGGCAAAGTCAGCACCAATAAATGAATAGATTAGAAACATGGTTTGTGTTGGATCTCATTCATATGGTAAGAACTTAATAGGGGAAGGTATCTCTCAAGGTTTTGAGAAAATCCACTCATAAATGTTTTACTTGTGGTGACCAAGACTATTTCAAAATTATAAAGAGTACCAAACTAATTCTGAAAAAGGGTCAATGCTTTCTGAAATATTCAGAAGTGGCAAAGACAAATATTTGTCTAATTAGTGTAAGTCAGCAAAAGAAAACCCAGGTAACACCTTGTCAGACACACACACACACACACACACACACACACACACACACACACGGATCTTCTTGTTGGCCCCAATACCAAATTCAAATTAACTAATTCAAGGCAGCATGTGAGATAGTCATTCTCCAAACATTTAAACAACACTGTTTTGAAGGTATACATTAAAAAAAAGATATAAAACTCAAAGCAACTTCAGTAGATAAAACAAACAAACAAAAAGAACCAGAAAGCTAGCTGTAACATTTGTTGTCAAGTCTATGTGTTATGAAAATGCAGGCTTAAATAAGTTCTGTTTGGAACAGTCTAAAAGGGTGGAACAATTGGGGTCAGCATCTTTCTTTTAAGCTGTCTAGAAGCAGATTTTGATAAAACAACTATTAAGGCAGACTGAAGGACAATCAGGCAAGATGCTGGGATAAGCCTGTCTCAGGCTTTCAGCATCTCCAAGGGTCATTCTTGTCAGGGATCCTTTTCTGGTTATTTTTCTCTGTGAACATATGAAATTTAAAAAGTAACTAATGCAAAATATTTATGAATTTAATATAAAGTCCAGAATGTGCAATGTGCACTGTCCAGTGAAAGGTGATTTTTTTTACTCTTTATGATAAGGTAAGACATGTTTTTCTTTATGAGTAAGATTGGGTTTTATATTCAAAGTATAATTTAATTTTCTATCTATGATATTTGAAAGAATAGTATGACAAGTCACGCAGATTTTATATCCAAAGATTTATTGGCCAAGCATAGCACCCCCATTCTACCACCAAGAAGATACTGAACATAGAAGAACCTTCACATGGAATTTGCTTCAAAATATGATAATCTCCCACTGGGCAAAACTGCCATAGCTTTGGCAGCTGTTGGCAGTATGCTGTCTAAAATGCATGATCTGTATCCAGAGAAATCGAATGCAGAGCTTTAACTAGAAAAGGTAACAGGTCCTTCACATTTCCTGCTTTTCAAAAAATGTCTGTCAGAAATCCAGGGCAGATGGCTTAAGATTGATACTCCAAAATTTTAGAGGAATTTGGAGGTAATATCCTGCACAGACAGCTTTCTCTGTTATTCCTATTGCTTTAGAAGATGTGTGCTTGTACTTTTTGCATACTCAAATAATCATTATTCTTCCACAAGTCTCTGATCAGGCTTAACACTAAAGAGTTATAGTCTCACATTAAGCTTATATTGTTTAGGATTTAAGAAAATGTTTTTAGATAAAGACATTCTTAAGTTAATAAATTTAATTTTTGATACAAAGTGATTTAAGCAAACTCACCAATATAGGATATATAGAAAAGTACTTTTTCCAAATTTGCCAAATATAAATGTACTGAACATTATAATGCAATTCTTATTGGGCATATTTTAATATTGCTATTATTGTATATCATATTGTGAGCAAAAGACCTTAATAGACTAAACGAGGAGAATTTTAGGCACAATATTATTGTGCATTGTGTGAAGATTTTCCTTGTATTATTCAAATACTGATTTTTCTGCAGCCATATTTAGATGCAATTTAGGCGTTGCATTGTGAACCTTATTCTAATAACCTCTCATCTCACTGTTATGTAAAAACTGCCCTCATTTATTCTCTAAATTGTCAATAAAAGCTTATCAGCCAATGGCTAGGCAGCAGAGAGAATGGAACTAGATTCATGATCTCAGCCAGAGGAGGTATAGAGAGAGGCTGAAGTGAGGATTCATCATGATGAAAGGGCCTAAGTAACATTATGGGAACACATGTGAAGTAGAGAATGTCAGATCAATTCTAAAATGAAAGTATATTGATGATTTTGGCATGGAGGTAGGCAGATTAGTTTGGAGAATTAGAATATATTAATACCTGCTCAGACATTATGGTGTATACCTTGATTAGATAAATATTATAATCTTTGTATTGTTTATTTGGGAGCTATTCAGGATAAGGAAAAATATCACTTTTAAAATTGCATTAACAGTTGAATTATTATTATTGAATAACTGAAGCAAAATTGACAATCATGGGTACATAATAAAAGAAAGAATCATAACATCCAAATATATAACTGACCTCTCAAAATATAGAGCAAATCCAAAGATTGACATAGGTTATGATTTCTCTTTGACATGAAAATAAGCAGTGGATGGCTAATGTAATATTAATGATATATTTCTTCTGGGAATTTGATAACTTTGTTGTACACATGAGAGGATATAAGATTGGAGATAGGTCATAGTAAATTTGATAAAGATTTTCTTATATACCTAACAAAACAATTTTTCATCCCTCAGAACTCTCAAATATGACAAAGTTAGTCTATCCCCATACTATTTTGCTATAGTAAATCCAAAATGTATATAACACTCCATTTTTTCATTCATATTCTTTTCTCTGGGATTAAAAAAAAAAAGAAAGATATTTAACTACATAATTTCCAAGTATTTGCAGAAAGGACAAATTCTCATATTAAATTTCTCATCATACCATGGATTAAAATTTTGCATTATAAAATTAAGAAGAGCTAACTAATCATATTGAAATGCTAAGGCAATTAACCCCAAATGTTTGTGTCACATATTAGTGCAGGTCTCGGTAGCAGTTTATCCATAAATCTTCACCTTTCATCTGTCAAGGACAAATTTTATAGAGTTACATTTGATTCTGACAGTCTAAAAAAACAAGTGGATAAATACCTTGAAAATATTAATCATTTGTGATACCAAACACACATATAGTAATTTGTGTCATAATCATTCACTGTGACTTGTTTGCTTTTCAATACACTGTGAGAAACCTTGTAGGGCTGAATGCTGACATTGCTGTGATGAATCATTTAGCTACATGGCTAAGAGGAGCAGAAAGTGATACAAATAACCTTTTCAAATACAGTATAACCTTGGGGCTTTTTCTCCAATAAATAAGATTTCAGTACATATTTTACAACAAAAATATTTGATTTTTTGACTCAAATTCATGGTGATATTTTATTTGTTTATTTTCACCATTAAATGTAACCTGTTCATGTAGAAAAGAATAGCCTCTTATATTATTGGGAATATTTTGTGTAAGATGCAGCTCCAAGCTAATGTTGTGTTATTGACAAGGCAGCACCTTGTCAATGATGCAATACTTTATAATGAGAGAAAACTGTATTCAGGGAGTATAGAATTTATTAGTAAATTTTAGGGTCTAAAAGTGAGCATGTTGCTTGCTTATTGTCATATAAAACTAAAGTGAACTTTTCTTAATGCATATTATTTCATTTATGTTCTTGTATAACATCCCATAACCTATTGTGTTAAATAATTATAATATAGCCAGGAGCGGTCCACACACAGGGCTCAATTATAGTTGGAAAAGTAGAAGAGATTTGCACTTGTACCAAACTGCAAGGGCATATTATTCTTATAAATATGTGACATATATTTATATTATTTCCCTTTAGAACACTGAAAACTGGGAACACTGGAAATAAAACTCAAGGTTATAGTTGAAAAATGCTAGACTTTTCTTGGTTAAAATCTATGCTATAGATAGCTACAATTTCTAAAAGTGAGTCAGGCTACAATATGAAGAATTGATGCAGTGTAAGGACAAAATGTACTATTGATAATATCTTGAAAGTTCTTCATTACTTTAAAAAAGAGCACTACATATGTGCATACATAGACACATAGAGATACATAGACACACACATGTCTGTGTGTCTATGTGTATCTGTATGTGAATTAGACTTACCTGTGAACAAAGAAAAATATGTATTTGATGCTCTAGATTTACCTCCTGATACTCTTCCCTCATAAAAATGTTGTATTGATATAAACTAATTTTAAAAAGGAGTGGAAGATAGAAGTCTTTTTTTAAAAAAAAGTTTACATGAAAATATCAAGTCAAAGAGAGACAAACAAATGATTTCAAGACCAAGAAAAAAAAGGTGTGTATTCTGCTTCAGACAATTGTAAGATAAAGTATGACAAAACAACAGGAGAACGTCACCTACAAAGTTTCATTTGATCTAAATATGTTTGCTTTGTGCCTTAGACAATAATGGCTAAGCCATCCCTCCAAGGGTGACACTATAGGAGGAGCAGCAGTCACAGTTAATCTGGACCCTTGAGATCTCAAACACTGAATCACCAAACAGGCAGTGTACACCAGCTGATATGAAGCTCTCAACACACATACAATAAAGGACTGTGAGTCTGGGTTTAGTCAGAGAAGATACACCTAACCCTCAAGATATTGGAGGCCCCAAGGATGTTAGAGGTCAGGTAGGGTGGGGGTGGTAACATACACTTGGGGTAAGGGGAGAGGGGAGGAGGTATGGGATGTGGAACAGTCAGAGGGTGGATTGGGGAAGATAAAATATGGAGTGTAAGAAAATAAATGAATACATTTTAAAAAGTTTAATTCATCAAAGACACAGTAAATATAGAATAAACAAAATGAAAAGAATTAATCATAGAGCATTTTATGATCTATGAAATTTGATTGATGAGAAGTTGCGATGATTTAATATTTGTTATTCCACCCAAGTTCATATTAAAACATAATTTCATTGTAAAAAATTAGTAAGGTTAAGGCCTGTAAATTATTAGGGCATGAGAGATCTACTCTCATATATCAATAAATACTATGTGTTTTAAAATTATTTCTCCTCTTTTCCTTTTGCCCTGTGTTTATAGAGAGGCAATAATTAGCTGCCATTTTGCAAGCAGAACTCAGCTCTGCTAGATAACACTAAACTAGTTGGTGTCTCAATGAAGCACTAACCAAAGATGTGAGAAACAAATGTCTGTCCTTATAAAATTTCTATAGCTGTGAATATGTGATAATAGTACAATAGGCTAGAAAAATAATAATAGAATAGATATTTTAAAAATAAGAGACAAATATCAAGTTAATAAATGTTTGGAAATATTGGGATGTGGCACATAATCCAAAATTATAAACCAGCATCCAAATGTTATAGACAGAAAGGGAAGGGAGTTAAGAAAATAGTAACAAGGAACTACATAATAAAGAACTCAGTTCTGAAAACATGATTTAACCTTAATTCATTTTAAGCATTTGTGTAAACTAGAGAAGTGAAGGAGAAATTTATTGAGAAAAATTATGTACATTAACAGTAACTGAGGAGAAAATTTTATATTTATACTTTTGTGTATATGTAAACATAGCAGGTTATGTATCTAGTTACATTTAAGATTGATAGAAACTAAAAGATACATAGATTTAAATGATTGCATTCTGTCTACATTACAATTAATAGCAATACACATAACAAATAGGAAAAGTTAAAGAAGCATTATAATGTTTACTATGTTGTACCATATGTTTGTCCTTTGGAAGGATATATTTTCCCAATGTTGAGAAGTATAAAACAATGAACTTGTGATGAATCGACATATCTGGACAAGCTGGGAAATAATGACCTTCAAATATTATCCATCAGGGCTTCCTGGGATGCCATGGTCCATTATTTGCCTACACATTTTTTAAGTTGTACTATTTATTAGCTATTTAGTTTTAGCACTGATACTACTGTACATTTAATAACAACTTATAAGATAATATACCTTTTTATAATTATTTGCTTATTACTTAGGTTGGTTATGTAAATTAGCCACCATAAAGAGTATTCCAATCAATAGTGATGTATAGGTAAAAATATTCATTAAAATATCTATTACCTAATAATTTCATGAAAAGAAATGTTATGATGGCCACACCTGCCCTTTCTGCTGGGGCCGACTCGCCAGGTCTTTCAGCATGAAGATACCATCTCCTGATACTTCCTAGTATCAGCCACACTTGGAGAACTTGGTAAGAACCCCTACCACCTCTGCAGTCCCACAGCTGCTGCTGCAGGTCAGGCAGGACTGGCTATCCAGCAACCACCAAAACCCCTGTCCCTCAGAACACCACTCCCCTTCCATTCCTTCTACCTCTTCCTCTAACTGTCTGCCCTTTCTGCTGGGGCAGACTTTTGCCAGGTCTACCACAGTGAAGACACCTTAATCTGATACTTCCTAGAGGACCAGCTGCACCCAGGGTATTTGGTAAGAAACCTCTCCTACCTCTAGAGGCCCAGAGCTGCTGCTGGAGGTCAGGCAGGACTCACTACCCAGCAACCACCAAAATTCCTACACCCCCAGAATACTACTCTGCTTTTCTTCCTTCTGCCCCTTCCCTATC
The DNA here is from genome assembly GCA_964023405.1 of Apodemus agrarius. Taxonomy (NCBI): domain Eukaryota; kingdom Metazoa; phylum Chordata; class Mammalia; order Rodentia; family Muridae; genus Apodemus; species Apodemus agrarius. Next base: position 35,847,678 of record OZ030013.1, on the reverse strand, counting down.
CTCTCTGCTGTGGCAGACTCTTGTAGGGTGAAAACACCATCTCCTGATACATCCTTAAGAACCCACTACATTCAGGGCATTTAGTCCTTCCACAGCAGTGCAGAAAGGCCTGGGAGTGCAGGAAAGCCCATCACTGCTGTTCAGAGGGACCTGTCTGGAACCCTCAGGTGGGAGACCTCTCGTTTATGTCTCTGGTTACAGTGTACCATATCGAGGTGGAATAGGGAGATAGCTAACCTCACAGGCTTTTGGAGAGGCCTGAGAGCACCGAGATGATCCTGGGCCACAGAGATACATAAAAAACACCGCCACAGGAGAGCTGGTCTCCCAGGAGTACCTACACACCTGTGTGCAAAGGGAGAACAGAAATGTCAGGATTACAGATACACAGGCTTGCAGGACAGATAAGACACAGTCAGAGTCAGCAAGACCAGCTATCATCAGAGATAACCAGATGGCAAAAGGAATATGCAAGAACATTACCAACAGAAACTAAGGCAACATGGCAACATGTGAACCCAGTTCTCCCACCACAGCAAATTCTGGATACCCCAACACACCAGAAAAGCAAGAATTGGATTTAAAATCACATTTCATGAAGCTCATAGAGGACTTCAAGAAGCACATAAATAACTCCCTTAAAGAAATACAGGAGAACATACGTCATCATGTAGTTGTCCTTAAAGAGGAACACAAACGTCTCTTAAAGAACTATGGGAGAATATGGGTCTACATGTAGAAGCCCTTAAAATGGAACACAAAAGTCCCTTAAAGAAACCCAGGAGAACATGGATCAACAGGTAGAAGCACTTAAAGAGGAAATACAAAAATCCCTTAAAGAATTTCAGGAAAATACAAACAAAGAAGGGAAGGAACTCAACAAAACCATCCAGGAGCTAAAAATGGAAGTAGATACAATAAAAAATCACAAAGTAAGACAATTCTGGAGATAGAAAACCTTGGAAAGAACTCAGGAGGCATGAACAACAGAATACAAGAGATAGAAGAAAGAATCTCAGGAGCTGAAGATACGATAGAAAAAATTTACTCATCAGTCAAAGAAAATCCAAAATTCAAAAAGCTTGAAATCCAAAATGCCCAGGAAATCCAGGACACAATGAGAAGACCAAACCTAAAGATTATAGGTATAGAAGAAAGCAAGATTTACATCTTAATGTCCCTATAAATATCTTCAACAAAATTATAGATGAAATCTTCCCTAACCTAAAGAAAGAGATGCCCATGAACATACAAGAAGGCCACAGAACTCCAAACAGACTGGACCAGAACAGAAAGTCCTCCTGTCACATAATAATCAAAACACCAAATTCACTAAACAAAGGAAGGTTATGTAAAGCAGTAAGGGAAAATGGTCAATTAACATATAAAGGCAGACCTATCAGAATTACTCTAGACGTCTCTCCAGAAAATATGAAAGCCAGAAGATCCTAGGTAGATGTCATACAGACCCTAAGAAAAAATAAATATCAGCCCAGGCAACTATACCAAACAAAACTTTCATTTACCATAAATGGGAAAACAAGACTTTCCATGACAAAAACCAAATTTACATAATATCTTTCCACAAACCCAACTTCACAAAGGGTAATGAGTGGAAATTACCAACAAAGGAGTGAAACTATACCCTACAAAATGCAATAAAGTAATCAACAAACACAAAAGAAGATAGCCACACAATCAGAATTTCACCTTTAACAACGGAAATAACAAGAAGTAACAATCACTTTTCCTTAATATCGCTTAACATCAAAGATCTCAATTCTCTAATAAAAATATATAGACTAACAGACTGTATATGTAAAGAAGACCCAACATTTTGGTGCATACAAGAAATCCACTTCAGAGTTGGGCGTGGTGGTGCATACCTGTAATACCAGCACTTGGGAGGCAGAGGCAGGCAGATTTCTGAGTTCAAGGCCAGCCTGGTCTACAGAGTGAGTTCCAGGACAGCCAGGACTACACAGAGAAACCCTGTCTTGAAAAAACCAAAACCAAAAACAAAAACAAAGAAATCCACTTCAGTAACAAAGACAAACTCTACCTTAGAGTCAAAGATTGGAAAACAATTTCCAAGCAAATGGTCACAAGAAACAAGCTGGAGTGGTCATTCTTATATTGGAAAAAACAACTTTCAAACAAAAGTTGTCCATAAAGGTAAGGTGAGACACTTCATACTGCTCAAAGGAAAAGTTCATCAAGATGAACTCTCAATTCTGAAAATCTATGCTCCAAATGCAAGGGCACCCCATTCATAAAAGAAACTTTACTAACACGCAAAAGAGACATTGTACACAATAATAATGGGAGACTTCAACATCCAACTCTCTGTGATAGACAAATCATGGAAACAGAAAGTAAACAGAGACACACTGAAACTAACTGAAGTTATGTACCAAATGGATCTAATGGATATTTATAGAACATTCCATCCTAAAGCAAAAGATTATACCTTCTTCTTATCATCTCATGGTGCCTTCTCCAAAATTGAACATTTATTTGGTGACAACCACACAATATTGAAATAATTTCATGCACCCTATCAGATTACCACAGCCTAAGGCTGGTCTAAAGTTCAAACACAAACAATGGAAAACACACATACACATGTATGTTGAACAATGCTCGACTCAAAGATAGCTTGGACAAAGAAGAAATAAAGAAAGAAATTAAACACTTTTTAGAATTTAATGAAAATAAGGGCACATCATACCAAAACTTATGTGTCACAATGAATGCAGTGCTAAGAGGAAAACTCATAGCTCTAAGTTCCTCCAAAAAGAAAATGGAGAGAGCTTACACTAGCAGATTGACAACACACCTGAAAGCTCTAGAACCAAAAGAAGCAAATGTACGCAAGAGGAGTAGATGGCAGGGAATAATCAGACTCAGTGCTGAAATAAACCAAATAGAAACAAAAAGAACTATACAAAGAATCAAAAAAATCAAGGAGCTGGTTCTTTGAGAAAATCAACAAGATAGATAAACCCTTAGCCAGACTAACCAGAGGGCACAGAGGCACTACCCAAATTAATAAAATCAAAAATGAAAAGGGAAACATAACAACAGAAACTGGAAATTCAAAAAAGAAAAAAAGAATATTAGATCCCACTACAAGAGCTTATACTAAAAAATTTGGAAAATCTGAATGAAATGGACAATTTTGTAGACACATATCAGGTGCCCCCTTTGAAACAGGATTGGATAAACCATCTAAAAAGTCCCATAAACCCTGAGGAAATAGAAACAGTTGTTAATAATGTCCCACCCCCCCAAAAAAAGATCAAATCTTCAAAGAAGATATAATACCAATGCTAGATACTCTTCGATATATTCCACAAAATGGAAACCTAAGGAACACTACCCAAATCATTCTATGAAGCTACAATAACATTTATACCTAAAACAAACAAAGACCAAACAAGGAAAGAGTACTTCAGAACAATTTGCCTAGTGAACATTTATGCAAAAATATTCAACAAAATTCTGGCCAGCTGAATCCAAGAATGCATCAAAACAACAATTCACCATGATCAGGCTTTATCCCAGGGATGCAGGGATAGTTCAATATATGGAAATCCATCACTGTAATCTGCTACATAAACAAACATAAAGTTAAAACCACATGGTAATTTCATTAGATGCAGAAAAGGCTTTTGACAAAATGCAGCATCAGTTTATGATAAAAGTCTTAGAGAGATCAGGAATTCACAGCCCATAACTAAACATAGTGAAAGAAATATACAACAAACCAGTAGCCAACATCAAACTTAATGTAGAGAAATGAAGCAATCCCACTAAAATTAAGGACCAGACAAGGCTGCCCACTATCTCCCTATCTATTCAATATAGCACTTGAAGTCCTAAGTCAAAGGTATACTAATTGGAAAGAAAGAAGTCAAAATATCACTATTTGTAGATGATATGATCATACATTAAAGCAACCCAAAAATTATACAAAAGAACCCCTAAAACTGATAAACAACCTCAGTAATGTTACTGGATATAAAATTAACTCAAACAAATTAGTAGCCTTCCTCTACTCAAAGGAGAAACAAGCTGAGAAAGAAATTAGGGAAATGATACTCTTCACAACAGTCACAAATAATACTACATACCATGGTGTGACTCTAACCAAGCAAACAAGTGAAATATCTGTATGACAACAACTTCAAGCCTCTGAAGAAAGATCTCAGAAGATGGAAAGATCTCCTATGCTCATAGATTGACATGATTAATATAGTAAAAATGGTCATTAGCCAAAAGCAATCTACTGATTCAATGCAATCCCTATCAAAATTCCAAATGAGTTCTTCATAGAGTTACAAAGAGCAATCTGCAAATTCATATAGAATATCAAAATACCCAGGAGATAGAAAATTATTCACCACAACAAAAGATCTACTGGGGGAATCCCCATCCCTGACCACAAGCTCTACCACAGAGCAATAGTGATAAAAACTGTATAGTATTGGTACAGAGACAGGCAAAAAGATCAATAGAAGAGAGATGAAGACCCAGAAATGAACCCACACAACTTTGGTCACTTGATATTTTACAAAGGAGCTAAAAACATCCATGGAACAAAGACAGCATTTTTAAAAAATGGTACTGGATCAACTGGATGTCAACATGTCAAAAAATGCAAATTGGACCATTCTTATCTCCATGTCCAAAGCTCAAGTCCAAGTGGATCAAGGACCTTCACATAAAACCAGATACCCTGATGCTTAAAGAGGAGAAAGTGGGGAAGAGTCTTGAACACAGGGGCACAGGGCAAATTTTCCTGAATATAACACCAATGGATTATGCTCTAGGGACAAGAAGTGGCAAATGGTATTTCATAAAGCTGCAAAGCTTCTGTAAGGTAAAGAACACTGTCAATAGGACCAAGACAGAAACCAACAGATTGGGAAAAGAACTTTAGCAATTCTACATCTGATAGAGGACTAATATCCATTGTATATAAAGAACTCAAGAAGTTAGTCTCTAGAGAGTCAAAAAACCATATTAAAAAATGGGGTATAGAGCTAAACAGGGAATTCTCAACTGAGGAAACTTGAATGGCTCTAAATCACCTAAAGAAATGTTGAGCATCCTTAGTTATCAGGGAAATGCAAATTAAGATTTTTACCTCACACCAGTCAGAATGGCTAAGATGAAAACTCAGGGGACAGCATATGTTGGAGAGGATGAGGAGAAAGCAGAACACTTCAATGCTGGTGGGATTTCAAGCTGGTAAAACCACTCTGAAAATCATATTGGCAGTTCCTCAGAAAATTAGACATAGTACTACCTGAGGACCCAGCTATACCACTCCTGGGGATACACCCAAAAGATACTCCAACATGTAATAAGGACACATGCTCCAGTATTTTCATAGCAGCCACATTTATAAAAGCCAGATAGAGGAAAGAACTCAGATGTCCCTCAACAGATGAATAGATACAGAAAATGTGGTGTATATTCACAATGGAGTACTATTGAACTATTAAAAACAATGAGTTCATGAAATTCCTAGGCAGTTAGATGAAACTAGAAAGTATGATCCTGGGTGAGGCAACCCAATCACAAAAGAACACACATGGTAGGCACTCACTGGTAAGTGGATATTAGCCCCAAAGCACAAAATAAACAAGTTAAAATTCACAGACCACAGCAAACTCAAGAAGAAGGAATACCTAAGTGGCAGTGTTTTGGTTTTTCTGAGAAAGGGAACAAAAAAGTCACAGGAGCAATTATGGAGACAAAGTGTGGAGCAGAGAATGAAGGAAAGACTATCCAGAGATTGTCCTACCTAGGGATTCATCCTATAAACAGTCACCAAACCCGACACTATAATGGATGACAAGAAGTGCATGCTGAAAGGCGCCAGTTAAGGTTGTCTCAGGAGGTGCCCTGCCAGAGCCTTACAGATACAGAGCAGATGCTAGCACTCAACCATTGGACTAAGCACGGGTCTCCAATTGAGGAGTTGGAGAAAGAAGAAGAGGAGCTGAAAGGTTTTTCTGCTCCTTGGGAAGAACTAAGATATCAGCCAAACAGACACCCCAGGGCTTCCAGGGACTAAGTCATCAACCAAGGGGTATACATGGTTCCAGACAAAAGTGTGGCAGAGGAATGCCTTGTTTGGTATCAGTGGGATGAGAGGTCCATAGATTCCCCAGTGTGGGGAAATCAAGGATGGGTAGGTGGGAGTAGGTTTGGTGGAGGGGCATATTCTTGGAGGCAGGGCATGGGAGGATTCGTTGGGAGTTTTCTGGAGGAAAGAATCCGGGAAATGAATAACATTTGAAATGTAAATGAAGAATATATTCAATTAAAAATGAGCCAGGCGTGGTGGTGCACGCCTTTAATCCCAGCACTTTGGAGGCAGAGGCAGGCAGATTTCTGAGTTCGAGGCTAGCCTGGTCTACAGAGTGAGTTCCAGGACAGCCATGGCTACACAGAATAACCCTGTCTCGAAAAACCAAAATAAATAAATAAATAAATAAATAAATAAATAAAATTAAAAATGAGAAAAAAAGAAAATAAAAGTTATGATTTCTTCTCCATCTATGTAGTTTTATGTAGATTAGGATGGCTTCAATTTTTCTGTAGAAGTTGGAACTGAACATTAATCCTTCAGACCATACCTCTCACATACTGGAATTCCATGCATGGACTAACACAATCTAAATTAGTTTCCTAAAAATCCCCATTTATTACATTATGCTATAATATTTCAAGGGTGATTAGAAATTAAACTAATAGGTCTGTATTCTTTGTCTCTGTCTCACTTTTTCTGTGTCTCTCTCTTTCTCTCACTTGTGTATGTGTATGTGTACCAAAGTAAATGCTATTCGGTGTTATGTATTTATTGCATATGTATAAATATATTATATAAAACATGCTTAGATTCCCTGCATTGTTCATTATAGCAGTATTCATTTCTTATATTCTGATCTACTACATTGTATATTCTAGACATCTTAGCAAACACAGTTAGGTGGTGCAAGAAAACAATTAATCCATGACTGAGTGGCAAAATCATTGTCATAGTAGCATGTTACTGAGATTTCTTGAGTAACAGAATAGTGATACCAAGAGCATCTGTATATGCAAACCAGCCTAGCAAAACTTTAGAAATAATTGTTTAAAAACAAAGCAAAACCAAAATAAAAACATGTATTAGAGATTTCTTATCAACCAATATACAACAATGGATTCCTAAAAGAATACAATGACATATTTGCATGAAAAATGACAAAAGTACAGATTTTTATTTTGTTTATACCATAATGACACTGAATTCTGGAAATGAATATGACAGTACATTAGTGCAGAGTGTTCAGTATATTTTCCTAGCAAATAAAGCTGCTTTGATTTCCTGTGTAGTTGACACAGATGTCTCATCACATAAAATGAGAAAAAAAGTGTTTTTCTGTACAATTCTTTTGAGATAATTGGTATATTCATGCCAGTTATGGTCAACTCATTATTCTAAAGATAATGATTCAATAGCCGAATTCAGAACACCAACTTTGAGACAAGATTCACTGGTGAATAAATTCAGAGTATCAGAACAAATGCCTTCAGTTGTTTTGTAAACCTCCAGGTACCTGAAAATGTAAGCATAGGTTATTAATATAGGTTATTAATAGGATAGTTTAAAAGAAACATAACTAAGTCAAAACAACTCTGATATTTTGCCATGACCCATTCACAGTAGGAATTTCTGTAATTATACCTGCAATTTTAAAAGCATGAAAAATGCTGAAAAGACACCATATGCAAAATGAATGATGATTCTAATAATGACAAATTATTGCCTCTCCATGCAAGAAGATATTCAACATAATCACATCTTGTACTGTTGATTGGCTCACTGGGTTCACAAATTTGTTGCCAAACCTGGTGACCTGAGTAGGAACTAGAGAGAATAGAATTACTGAAATTTGTGTCTTACCCCAAAAGCATGCTGTGTCTCAAATTTGTCCATTGACATACTCATACATACACACATGTATGCACACAAACACACACACACATACATGAGAAATTCATGTGTACACATGCACAAAGACACAAGACATAAGGAAAAATAAATTATATTTGTGTATATGTGTATTAGTATTATCTAAATAGTAGCTTCATCTTAAAAATTTCTGTCACAGGTGTATCATTATTATCCCATGTTTCAATTTTTTTTGCTTGTGTTTGTATCTGCACAGTATATCCCATATATGACCTTCAGCCTGCAAAAGACATAACATGATATCAGACACCCAGAGCTATAGTTAAAAATGTTAGTGAGCCAGGAGCTCTGGCTGCTCAGGAACAAACTCAGGTCCTCTGGTAGAGCAGCAACTGTTCTTAGCTGCCAATCCATTGCTCCATCCCCTCATAAACCTATTTATCACAAACACATAACATCATTAACCTTTTATCAGTCATTTGGACTCATTTCTTTGAAACTTTTTAACCTCTCTGATTTAGAGTAAAAACGAATCATTACACTGAATTACTAGATCAGATTGAGAAGATTTTGCTTTCTGGATATTATATCCACAAAAGTTTGCAGTGTTTTATTTTTTTTTTCCATAGTGCTAAATAGCTTTATTTTTTTTTTTCATTTTTGTTGTTGTTGCTGCTGTTGTTGTTTGGTTTTCTGAGACAGGGTTTTTTTGTATTGCCCTGGCTATCCTGGAACTCACTCTGTAGACCAGGCTGGCCTCGAACTCAGAAATCCACCTGCCTCTGCCTCCCAAGTGCTGGGATTAAAGGCGTGCGCCACCACTGCCCGGTTTATATTTATATTCTTAACACCTTCATGCTTCATAAAGTAATTAATAAAAGAAAATATATGCAAAGACATATACCTAATTGAACATATATATGTGTACATATTCTTTTGTGAAAATTTTTATTAATTTTTTATTTTCTTTTTAATTTTTATTTTCTATATTCTATGTTTACATTCCAAAAGCTTTCCCCTTTCCCAGTTCCCCCCCACCATAGATCCCATAATTCCTCTTCCCCCCAACTATTCCCCAATCATTCCCCTTCCCCCAAAACTGGATCCAATTTTTACAGGCCCAGGGTCCTCTCCTTTCTTCTTCTTGGGAATCATTTGACTTGCTAATTGTGCCTTGAGTATTTAGGGCTTCTGGGCTCATTAATATCCACTTATCAGTGATTGCATTTCATGTGTATTCTTTTGTGATTGGGTTAACTCACTCAGGATATTTTCCAGGTCTAACCATTTACCTACAAATTGCATGAATTCATTATTTTTAATTGCTGAGTAGCATTCCATTGTATAAATATACCACATTTTCTGTATCCATTCCTCCTTTGAGGGATATTTGGGCTCCTTCCAATTTCTGGCTATTATAAACAAGGCTGCTATAAACATAGTGGAGCATGTGTCTTTATTGTATGCAGGGGAATCCTCTGGGTATATGCCCAGGAGTGGTATGCCAGGGTCCTCTGGAAGTGACATGCCCAATTTTCTGAGGAACCGCCGAACTGATTTCCAGAGCGGTTTTACCATTTCCATATTTTTTTTTTTACTTTGACAGTGTGCTCTATCACCTTTATTTTTTTTTTATTTTCTATATTCTATGTTTACATTCCAAAGGCTTTCCCCTTTCCCAGTTCCCCCCTCCCTATGTCCCATAGAATAGTTGGGGGGGGAGAGGAACCATTTCCATATTTTACTCCATTGCATACTTTACTCCCCACCCTGCCAAGACCTGTTCACCCTCCAACTGTAAGTGCACAATTAATCTAACAAGGCTACTCTGATTATATCCAAATGTTATCTAGGTCTCTTTGATCTGACTGGAATTTTGGATTTTGGAATTTTTATATTTTGGAATATTAGAACCAGTTGCCAGAGTTAGATTGAAGGCAAATAATGAAATTTAGGCAGATGCTGAAGGAAACTAAGTTGAATCAGTCAGCTTGGAGAGGAATTTTGAGCTAGATCAGTGGAGTTGAATGAGCCAGACAGAGTTCAGAAAATAAAACTAGAAAAGATGAGGTTATTCAGGAGTACCAGTCTAAAATGACAATTATATCAGGAAAATAAAAGTTATTCTTACACATGATGCAATTTTATAAAACTTAATATTAATAGTTAATAAATATATAATGAAAGCATTTTAATTTTGCATTATTTTCACATGCAGAATAATGATTTGATAATTGTGTTAGTCAGGGTTCTCTAGACTCACTGAACTTATGGGTCATACCACCTCAGGGAACCTTCTCCATTTTCTTTATATAGGCTCCCACTAGAAGTTATGGTCCATATTTAAGTTAGATTTTCCCACCTAATAAGATCCTGATTTAAAGTGGAAAGCTACACTTCAAGCTATTTTAAAAAAACAAAACTATTTAATATAATCCTCAGAGGGGTATCCAACCACATGGATTTTAGTTAATTCCATATGTAGTCTAGATGATAAACTAGAATAGACATCACACTGTCCAATGTCCAGAGACAAAAAGACACAAAACATTGAAACTTATTTGCATTATCTACACCAGGGCATGATGCCTACACATAAGTTCTATTTGTATAATCAGTGTGACTTGCTTGGAGAAACAAATTTTACCTTTGAGAACATGTATCATTAGAGGCAATTTCTTAGTTTTTGATAGAAGCACTTGTGCATTTCTCCATCTCAATATTGACCTCAATCTGTCTAGGACCTTTAAATCACTATGCATGCTGCCACAGCATTTATGAGCTCATAAGTCTGTCAATGATGTTATATCTGGAAGACACTGTTGCCTTTGTTTCATACATCCCCTTTGGCTCTTAAGTTCATGTGCCTCCTATAAAAATAACTTTCATTTGCCTAATATAGTTGTTATTTTAGAAACTTACTCCTACTAAATAAGCTCACCCTTACTAGTTCTTTTTGAACTTTGGCTGGTTAGATCAACTCATCTGTTCTGGCTAATTTCCTATCTAACCTGATTGATTCAATCTGGCTTCAATCAGATTCTCACTGAATTGTTCTGATTGGCCTCAAACTAACTTGGGCAATAAGTTCTAATCTATCTATTTCATATTCTCTGGCTTCAGCTGCCTCCTTTGAAATGTGCTAAACTGCATGAAGTCCTGAAGGAACTCAACTTGACTGTACTGAGCTCACTACATTGACTCCCAACTGACTCTGTCTTGCTTAGCAGAGCTCAAACAGCCTCTCTTTCCTGGCCTGTTATCAGTGGGAGTTCGTATATGCTATGTTTGAATCATTTTTCAAGTCTTCATCTAATTCATTATTTTGTCTTCCCCTCAATTAGACTTCACTTTCGAATAGGACTGCTTCTTTCTACAAACAAATTTAACCTTTTTTTTTTTTCAAAAAAAATTTTTATTGGATATATTCTATATTTACATTTCATTTCCCTTTTTTTGTTTCCCCACCCCCTAAGGTCCCACATGCCCTTTTCCCTCCCCCTGCTCCCTCATCCACACCTTCCCACTTCCATGTTCTGGTATTCCCCTACACTGATGCTTTGATCCTTTCCAGCACTAGTGTCCATTCCTTTCTTCTTGTCAGACATCATTTGGTATGTGAATTGTGTCTTTGGCGTCCCAAGATTCTAGGCTAATATCCACTTATCAGTGACTGCATACCATGGGTATTCTTTTGAGACTGGGTTACCTCACTTAGTATGATGTTCTCCAGCTCCATCCATTTCTCTAAGAATTTCATGAATTCATTGTTACTAATGGCTGAATAGTATTCCATTGTGTATATATACCACATTTTTTGTATCCATTCCTCCATTGAGGGGCATCTGGGTTCTTTCCAGCTTCTGGCTATTATAAATAAGGCTGCTATGAACATAGTGGAACATGTATCCTTATTGCATGCTGGGGAATCTTCTGGGCATATTCCCAGGAGTGGAATGGCTGGATCCTCCGGAAGTATCATGTCCAGTTTTCTGAGGAACCTCCAGACTGATTTCCAGAGTGGTTGTACCAGCTTGCAGTCCCTTAATAGTGTATTCTAATGTTGTTTCTACATTCTACCCAGAGGAATGAAAGATTTTTGGTAGGTCTGCAGTCCAGCCAGATCACACTGGCCTAGAAGGTCTTTGGATATGAGGCCTTGCTTAATCAGCCATGTTGCTTGATTTAAATTCCTCTACAGCCTCTTTTTCTACATAGTTTCCTAAGTCCTGTGAGAAATGATTTGATAAAAGCATCCCATTTATGACTGAAAGATCTCTCACTCTCTATACATTGTTCTGTTGAAGATCTCTGTGTTAGTTCACTTCTACAATTGTCAGCTTCTCTGAACATGGCTTGGAGAGATAATGATATGTATTACAAACATTAGGAGACATTCATGTTATATTATGCATCCTTAGCAGAATAGTAGTATATTTTTTTACATGTTCTTATTACAGGGAAGGCAGTGCAGTTGTGCCATAGCATGCAACGAGAGGTCAGTGGACAAAAATAGAAGGTGTTGGTTCTCTCCTTCTACTATATACATCCCAGGCTCTTATTATACATCAAGATAGTTATTATAATGTATAATTGTACTAATTTAGGTAGACATTTATACAAGTATTAACATTTTAATTTTTAAAATTCATTTAACTTCAAAATTATTATACCTATTTCTCTAATATAATTTTCTCCCATTTCTAAATAGGAATGTATATTTCTTATAATTTTGGGTATACTTGTCAAGGCTGATTTTAAATTTTAATTACATTGACTCTATCATGTCAAGAAAAGCATTAATTTAATTCTTTTCAATTAATGTTCTGTTTTTCTCCATTGATTGTAATATAGAAATACAGACTGTACTCTAAACATCATGAAAATTAATTTTGTAAGTTCTTTATTCTGTAATTTTTTCAAATAAACTTTACTTATATACATAACTAAATTTTTAATACAGATATTTTAATATAATATATATTTCATGTTTTATATTTATTATAATATGAACAAGATTAAATATCAGTAGAAATACATAGTTACAATTTTAAACATAGGCTTACTTATAATAATATACTTGTTATTGTTTTTAAAACATAAGAAAAATACAAACCATAATGTTAGAATACATTAAAGTATTTCTTCCAAATATATGTTTATAAAATGTTATAGATATATAAACTAATAAAGCCAGCATTGTTGTAATATTATGGTAACTTGGGAATAATCTTATCATTATACACCATGAATGTTATCAAATACGAATGATAAATAGCAACATTTTGCAACTTAATTGTAAATTTTAATCAATCTGTGAAATTTTATATATGATGATTTTAGAGCTTTCTAAAAACAATGAATGTTAACATGGTTTTAGTATATACTATATTAAATTATATAACTTCCATAAAATGTTAGATTAGTGACATTTAAAATGAGAACACATCATCTTGGAATTTGTTTTTGATAAAATACTTCAAAATAAACCCCAAAAATCTCTCTACATTAATCATAATAGTAAGAATTAGTAATTATTTTTTAATTTTTAATTAAAGCAATATAAATGGCAATATTTTAGTAGCATTTCTTTACTTAGAAACAGTTGTCCATTAATGCCTCTTGTGACACTGATGATAAATCTATCGAAACAGTCTCATCTGTTCAAGTGGCAAAAATTACCCAATGTATATTTCAAGTAGATTATCTTTCTAATTTAAAACAAATAGTGACATAATTATCAGTTCACTCAAGAAGAAAGTATAATTTGACATTGATAAAGAGAAATATGTTCTCTAGGCAAGTGGATTTGAATATTTTTCTTCAATATTGTATTCTTCTGAATTATATATTACATATCATAAACACATATATAATATGTATAATATTTGCATGCATGTTTGTATGTGAGTGTGCTTGTGTGTGTTTTACTTACCTTGATGTTTCCTCCATGTTATCTTTCTGTGTTAGTACCACAAGGCCTTATGACATCTTTAAGGGGAGAAAAGATCTTGAAAGTCTTAGATGTGATGGAGAGTTGTGAACACTGCCATCCACAAGTATTACTGTTCAGCTGAGATATGTACATTTGTGAAATAGTGACTTGAATGTTTGTGGGCGAACCAACTACTTTCTGATTGGATTTAAAGCCAACTGCATAGGAGTAAATTCATGTCTTCTGCTGTAATGTTCACCAAGAACTTGTGGCTAAATAGTTTTAGACCTAGTAAAGAATTAACTATTATTTTGTTTAGTAGATATATCAATTTGCTTGTCTTTATATCCCTATATACGTGACACTCTCAGGTTATTAGAAAAGATTTCTTTTGTAATGTAGAATATTTATTATAGAGACAACTACTAAAATTAAAAACAAAACTGTGCCTGTGAAGTGCTCAGGTATATATGGGATATCTATATCAAGCCCTACATTTCTCATGGGTCAGCAAATTTCTAAGAAGAAGGAGCAAAAAGATTACAAAAATTAAGTTGGGGAGTATTATTGCAAAATAGTATCCTCTGGACAAAACATTAATATTATATGCATAAAATTACAGTGGCTTGCATTTGCCTACATAACACCTTGATGAGAGTCTTATCAGTAGTCTAGCCAGGGTAGTTGAAGGACTCAAAAGTCCTTAGCATATTTGAGATATGTTGAGAGTTGATGGCTGCTACCAGAGAACAATCATTTTTTCACCATGAGTTTGAAACCTGAGATGTTTCTGATGGCCTACTAAATGGACCAATCCTCATGTGCACACAGATAGTAATGATACCTGATAGGCTATAAGAGAATAAAGTTATCAAAAACTAAGCAAGAATATAATATAAAAATGATTTCATAGGGGATGTATAGAGTAAGTATGCTCAAAATAATTGGACACACATACACACATGGATAGTCACTAATTCCAATTAGTATGATATTCTTGATTATCTAGTGGTTTGCTTAGCTTAGTAAGATATATATGATATGTAAAAGCTTTATTTATCTCCATATGGAGCAGTGGACCATGCCAACAGACAGAAAATGTGGTATGGTCATGCATATTCAGAAACCCAGGAAATACTCATACAGGAGAATGGTAGACATTTAAATTTACTCCTGACCAGGTTTCTGTCCTGGAACATGTGGCCAAGACACCCCATAGAGAAGACTATGACAATTAGTCATGTAGAGGCAACACCTGAAACTCTTCTACATGCAGATGAGGCAACCTTTACATCTCACACAGGGCCAGTAGAAAGCATGTGACATTACACTCCAAACCACCCCAAAATGTATATAAGACACAATCCACAAGTAATAAAGGGCACGAGTTATTTCACCAAAGATTGTCTGAGATTGTTTGTCTTATAGAGAGCTATAACAGCATGGGGAAGATAATTTTCTCCCATAGTCTTTGTTGCTGGAAGTTGCTGGAGTTTAAGTAGACACTTCCTTCTTAGTAACACTGATCTTGGCTCCTAGCTACCTATTGTTTCCTTCAGGCTAGCTGCTATGTCCTCTCAGTTGCCAGTGACTCCAGGGAAGCCTTGTTCCCACTTCCCCTACACCTTTGATCCTTGTTCCCACTCCCCTACCCCCTGAGAAAGTTGCAACTCTGGCCACAGATTCCTGAGAATAGCACCTGGTATGCAGACCAGCATCTCTGTAGACCTTTTTTTTATTTCAAATTTATCTGGAAGACTATATCACAATGAAACCTAAACTTATACTTGAAAATGAGTAGAATCCTGAACAAGAATTTTTTCCCCCACCATATCACCTTCTTTTGCCTTTTTTTTGCCTAAGTCGAGATACATAGAAAGAAGAAAAGAATTCATGGGATCTTAATTTCATGACAGGTTAACATTGAAGCTAACTTACTCCTTGTTTTGACTAGTTGCTCAAGGTACCCAGGGACATACTTGTGTATTTCATTGAGCCATGTCAGTGGTTTCCTAATGACTTGTATTTTGACATAAGTTTGTGGGTGAACTAAGTTCAAATAATGTATATGGAAGCAATTTAATTATGACAGGGGGAGGTCTCTTCAGTGAGATACTTTCAATCTCATCCTATTAAAAATGATGTCAGAATCTAATGACTGCTAAATCTTCTTGACTGTGCCACACTGTATCTAGAGACATTAATAGCCACTCATATTTCTATCACTATCATATTTGGTTTACCAAAATTTAGAGTGCATAATTGAACTTGCTTTGAGTAGTACCTCACCTTACTGCATTGTGCTAATTTATGGTGCCTCTTTGCTTAGCTTAACATGGTTAAACTGAACAGGATAAAAAAAAACGGAGTATCTGTTATTTTTTACATACTTATTAATTTCATTCCACATAAATTACTTCATCTACAGTTTTCCTATTTCTCTTGTATACCAAAAGAAGATAGTTGATGGCCTTCCAATCACCAGAATGGCATTGACCATGTTTTAGAGAGGAAAATTAGGTAATTTGAGAAATTCTAATTAGCATGTAGATGAATACCTCGTGATTTGAAAGTAAGCAAATAGGTTAACTAATTTTACAAAAAGTCAACAATTCATGAAAATTATATTCTGTGAGGACATAAACTGAAAAAATAGCATGTTTTTTCATTAAGTAGGATGTTGAATTGATAATGTTTAAAATGGTATAAATTTCATTTTTATGAAACAGGTATAGCAATAGGCATTTTGTAAATTGTTTTATTTGTATTGACCAGTATGCAAATGATTTATGTTTGTTTTTGAGGTGTACAGAATTATAGGTATCAGGGAAAGTTTAAATATACCACATCACCCTGAGTTACTATGAATCCCTATGGAGGATTATATAGTTTATTACACTCAATTGTATTATTATTGTAGTTATTCTTATTATATGAAATAAGTAAATGTACAAATGTTGTTTAAAGCACAAATGAAAATTATTTAAACTATTTCTTGTTAGTATTCTGACTAAGCTAAACCCCACAGTTACCTGGCAACAACCAGGTAGGCCTGACCGACTATTAAAGGGGCTGCTTGCCCTCTTGGTCTCTTGCTCCTCCCTTGATATTTCCGTGCTTCAGTTTACTCCCCACATTCCCTTCCCTCCTATCTCCCTGTGCTCATGGCTGATATCTACTCTTCTCTTATTTCTCTGCCTTTCTCTGCCTCTACTACCCTCTTAACTCCTTTCACCATGCCATGAATAAACTCTATTCTATGCTATACCATTGCATAGCTGGTCCCTCAGAAGGAAGGGACACCTCCACATGAGCCCACTGGGGTACCCCTTTTCCCCATACCTCACCACACATCCACTAAAACATATCCCCATCTCTCTTATCTTTTTATAAACACACATCAATTTTCGTAGTATTGTCTACTTTTAAATCTTTTATACCTCAAGTATCATCAAAACACATAATATTGAGATTTAGAATTTATCAAAATTTTGAAGGTAATGAGAATAAGCTATTTATTGCTCTAATTTAATGTATATCATGTAAACTGGACAAGTGGCTAATCAATTAAAAATGTATCAAGATGGGAAAAACTTCTAAGAACTGAGTGGAAACACCAGCATACCCAAACGTATTGAACACAATAAAGATGGTTCTAAACAAGAATTTCTAAACTAGAATGTTGACAGATATGAAGCAATAAGGGAACTTGCTCTATTCTTCACAACAGGGACAGTGTGCTTCCTTACCACCTGCCCCAATGTTCTGACAATTTCCTTTGCCTTACAGAAACTTTGTAATTTTATGAGGTCCTATTTGTCAATTCTTGATCTTAGAGCATAAGCTATTGGTGTTCTGTTCAGGAACATTCCCCCTGTGCCCATGTCCTCCAGGGTCTTCCCAAGTTTCTTTTCTAATAGTTTCAGTGTGTCTGGTTTTATGTGGAGGTCCTTGACCCACTTGGAGTTGATCTTAGTACAAGGAGATAAGAGTGGGTCGATTCGCATTCTTCTGGATGTTGACCTCCAGTTGAATCAGCACGATTTCTTGAAAAGGCTAACTTTTTTTCCATTGGATGGTTGTAGCTCCTTTATCAAAGATCAAGTGACCATAAGTCTGTGGGTTCATTTCTGGGTCTTCAATCCTATTCCATTGATCTACTTGCCTGTTGCTGTACCAATACCTTGCAGTTTTTTAACACAATTGCTCTGTAGTACTTCTTGAGGTCAGGGATATTGATTCCCCCAGAAGTTCTTTTATTGTTGAGAATAGTTTTAGCTATCTTGGGTTTTTTGTTGCTCGAGATGAATTTTAGAATTGCTCTTTCTAGATATATGAAGAATTGAGTTGGGATTTTGATGGGGATCGCCTTGAATCTGTATATTGCTTTTGGCAAGATGGCCATTTTTACTATATTGATCCTCCCAATCCAAGAGCATGAAATATTTTTCCATTTCCTGAGGTCTTCTTCAATTTCTTTCTTCAAGGACTTGAAGTTCCTGTCATACAGATCTTTCACTTGTTTGGAATAACAGTGGTGTCAATAGATATCCAAGGTGAATGGATGGAGGGAACTGTTTTTGAGAAAGAGTGGGGCATGTAGTGGGGAGATCAGTTATAGGGAAAGCAGGGGAGAGAGAATGGAAATTGGCATTGTGGGAGGGCAGGGGGGATCTCTAGGATATGCTAGAGACCTGGGACTGGAGGAAGCCCCAAGGAGTTTATGGGCTGACTATACCTAAAACTCCTAGCAGTGAGGGATATGGCTACCTCCTATAGTCAGACAGGATTCTGAGTAGAGCAATAAAGACAGAAACTTACCCATAAAACCTCCTACCTGAAATATATCCTGCTAATAAGATGTGCAGGAGCAAAGAAAGAGCAGAGACTGAGGGAATGGCTAACCAATAACTGGCCCAATTTGAGACCCATCCCATGGGCAAGAACTAATCTCTGACACTATTAATGATAACCTGTTATCAATGGAAACAGGAAGTTAATATAAATGTACTCTGAGAGGCTCTATTCAGCATCCAATGGAAATCTACAGGGAGACCCTCAGCTAACAATTTGGTGGGACTCTCAGTCTTGTGGAAAACATCAGGGAAGTATTGCAGGACTCGAACAGGGATAGAACTCCACAAGAAGGCCAACAGAGTCAACTAACCTGGACCTTTGGGGCCTTGCAGAGAATGAAGTACCAACCAGTGAGAGAGTATAGGATGGACCTACCCCCTAAACATATTGAAAATGTGCAGATAGGCTTCCCTCACCAACTGGAACAGAGGCTGTTCCTGAACCTGTTTCCAGCCTATGGATCCTGTTGCCCTAATTGGGTCACTTTGAACTCAATGAGAGAGGATGTACCTAGTTCTGCAGTGAGATGATGTGCCTAGGTGGGGATGATGCCCAGGGGACAAGGGGAGGAAGGAATGAAGGAGGCACTGTGGGATCTAGGAGGAGAGGGACTAATATAGGGATGTAAAGTGAATAACTAAATATCTTCATGAAGAAAAAGAAACTTTGGATGGCCTAACCACAAGCTCAACATCTTGGGATATATCAGCTTCAAGCTGCTTTTTCAGCAGCCTCAAAAGAAACACTTTCCTTCTAGTGAGAATGATTCTGACCAAAGGAAGCAGTGGGGAAGCGTCAGTCAGCCTCCAAGTTCTCAGTAGCAACCAGAAGTAGGTAGAAAGATTTTTATTAGTTGCCTTACCTCTGGAGAAACATACACTCTAAGGACACTCAGGCCCAGGTGGCATTCTGAAAACTGGATAAACTTGAGCCTTCCAGAGCCACAATTACAGTACTTCTATTTGAGCCACAGAAAGAAGACTTCAGATTTCCCTGTACCATGCAATACTAAATGTGGGAAAGAAGCCTAAAGACTTCAGAGTCTGGTTCCCAGTAGTCTCCTTTTATTGGAAGAGGAATGTTTTCCCAAGAGAAGGCTCATATAGGCTTCTTCCCATGTAGAGAGCTACTACTGAGAGTTCAAAACTGTTTCATTTAAATCTCACATAGCATTTCATGTCAAAGTTGTCAATTCTGAATACAGTACCTTCAATTTGTAGTCTTTACTGTTCCATTTCATTCTTAGTGGAGTGTGGGACAAGATGCTATTTGGAGATAGAAGATGGTTTCCACCCATCTCTTAGTAATAATTTATAAAAGCTGTGTTTCTTGAGACCTTCGTCAAGTTATGATATTGTTACCAAAAGAATCTCTTCAGCCCTGAAATAGCTCACTATTAACGTAATCTTGGAGAGGAGTCTTCTTGGTGGTTAACTTTCCGAGTATTTTTAATGTTAGAATTTCTGCAATCTTGCTGAGTTTTGTTAGTTTCATCAACTCCCTGAGGCTACATCTCCCTCTAGGTAAGAGTGATTTAAGTTGAAATAGATACACAGCACCACATTGTAATGCCCTGAAGAAAACAGTTTTCAAAAAAAAAGCTTAAAATCTTATCAATGAGGAGGTGGCAAATTTCCAATATAGAAAATCTAGACAGAGTTAATCAAGCTGTCTTGAAGTCATTTCTCCAAGAGGTAGAGCAAATGAAAAAGAGCCCATGTCCTTCCATGTACATAAGTAAACAAACAAGATTTTGTGGCCAAAAATTATTAGCAGACATGTGCTTTCATTACAAAAATGGTAAGAGAGAGAGGGAAGGAGGGGAGGGAGGGAAATGGAGGTAGAAGGAGGGAGGAAAGGGAAGGAAGGAGGGAGGGAGGGAGAGAGAGAGGGAGGGAACAAGAGAGGGAGAGAGAGAGAGAGAGAGAGAGAGAGAGAGAGAGAGAGAGAATTATGATCTTGTAAGACCATATCATTTTTGTGGCAACCCAAATACCCTCAGAGACACACCACCAAGAGATTATCCACTCTTCTGCTATCAGTTTTCCTCTGGTTCACTGGAATCATTAAGGAAAGAGACAAAGAGAACATACTCATGTCTATATTTATATCATTCATTGCCAACAAGCATGAAAGTAAACAGGCTATGGTAGAACTCTAAGACACTGGTGTTGCCATAATAATCACAGTGAAGGCCTAAAGGAGAAGAGCCAAATTTGTGTTTTCTTGTCAACACCATGCAAGAAATGAAAAAAATATTAAAATATTTCTACAATGTGAGGTGGCATTTGGAATGAGAATGGCCCCTTCATATTTGTGTGCTTGTTGTCTATTTGTTGGATTGTTTAGAAAGGATTAGGCAATATGACTTTGTTGGAGAAAGCGTGTGGGTGAATGTTAACATTGGGGTTTTGAAAGCATACACCAGACCCTTCCTCTTTCTCTGTCTCCATCATATTGAGCCTATGTAACATCTTAGCTACTGCTCCATCACCATTCCTGCCTGCCTAGTGCCATACTCCTATTATGATGATCATGGTCTACCCCATTGAAGCTATAAGCAATACCCTTCCTCCCAATTGCATGCTTTCTTTTGTATGTTCCCTTGGTCATGATGTCTAATCACAGCAATAGAACAGTAACTATAGCTAATAAAAATAATTTTCAAATTCTTATCTAAATAATTAGCATCCTGATTCTTCCCACTTTTGCTAGTTATCACCCAGTTTAACAACCAGGCATTCTTTTTTTATTTTTAAATCTTAATCACTTAACATTAGTGATAGAAAAGTAATAATGCTAAATCAGAAAGTCCTTTGAATAAGAGCATTGTTTTATGTTAAAGAGTATGATGCAGGCTTCTAAAGCAAACCAAGAATTTCTTGAATAACATGTCATCACGCCAAAATAAAGACTGTCTCAGTTTATAAAGCAGAAAGAAAAAGCATGCTTCATCTATGTAGTGAAACAACTCACAATGCAAAAATTGAGAACATTTACTTATACTGTTAAAATGTCTCTTCTATCTATTTCATGTCACAATTACATTTTTTACAAGTGGGTATTGAATGTAAAACACAAGGATAGGTATTTTATCCTATAGATGAATGAGTGATGTTATCTTTAATGCATTTGTGTCTAATGTGATTGTACTGAATTATAACAAGTGATAAACAATTTCATATTGCTCTAAGTAATTTAGTTAAAACATTTTAATGAACAAACTGCAGTCTGTCCTTGCTGTAGGAAATGAAGAGTTGCCCTTATTTTTAGCAAATGCATATTTCATATAAAATTCAACTTTTAAAATTGTAAAACTGTTTATGTAGGTTGTAAAATTGTAAATAATCACCTTGATGACTTCTCTTATGTAATTTTATATACGAATTTCAAAAAGAAAGATCTTAAGGAATAAAACAGAAAATCTTTAATTAGCACACCCACACAGAACTTCAAATACTTTACAAGCATATGATTATTATAGATTTTAATTTATATTGCATATTACTGACAGTGTGTCTCCCAAAATTATAAATATATGCTTGCTTATCCATATATGACTCAAAACCAAGTAAGAAACTATTAAACTACCTGACAGTTTGCAGTTTGGATCTAATGGATTTTATAATAGATTTTCTTTGTTTGCTGTCTATAAATTGCCTATATATATGATTATATATATATATAATCAGTTTGTTAATAAATTTACATTGATAAAATTAAAAATTAATATTCTAGTAGTAAATATAGTTTAAATTTTTTAATCTGAATGATTTACATGAAGAACCTATGATGTTCATCAGGTTACAATCTTGCTACTCATAGGAGAATTTTTATGTGTATCTAAACAGCAAACTATGTTTGGTTTTGCTAAGAAACTTGGTGGCTAAAAATACAACCCTGGTGTAATCAGTTATCTCTCTCATTATTGCCAGACTCCATTTGAAAAAAAAAATGCCCTTGCTGGGCATCAGCTAGCAGTTCACTGAAGGAAGCACAAATGGGACCAACAGACAGGAGGCACTTATTTCTCCAGAGGGTGAAGTGTTACAAGCTAGTGACCATGAAGAAGTTAAGGAAGAAGACAAATGGAATTGCTTCTCTACTGGCTAAGAGTGTATCATACTCAGAACAATTCTTTATGAGAAGTCGGAGTTCTTCTTTTATAAATGTTGTTGAGGAAGGCCCTACTTTCATCTCTGCCTCATTTCAAGGGTAGACATGAAAACACATTTAATGAGTGTTAGTCTTCCCTTCAGGTGAAGATAGGCACTGGGAATTAAACCACATACTTCAATATCATTTTCTAACTTTGACTTCTTGCTTATAGTTCATAGATGAAAAGCCTGGAGCAGAAGTTACATAACTTGTTCAAATATCAATGAAATTTAGGACCATATGGAGGTCTATAATTTAGTTTTCCAAGTTAAAATCTAAAGTTTCCTCATATTATTTCATTCCATTTCCATCACTTATATCAAGTTATCTGCCATACTAGCATAGGCCTTTACAAGAGCTATGAAAAAGGAAAAAAACAAAATACTTAGTATGTTTCTAATATATAAAATATTTTTACTATTTTTATTCAAAGTTGTGTTGAGTACATTGTATTCTATTTTAAGTTCAATGTCACTTTGTGATTTAAACATCCATAAATTAAGATGTGGAAATTATGCACTTCTTCAATACAGAGGCCATGATAGTTATTGTCACATTCAATTTGATAAATGAAAATTAGCAAAAAGTCATTAGTAATTTGTGCTTTTTAAATATACTTTTAACAGGAATTAATTTTCATTATATTGTTATATCCCCTAAGGTCTTTATAACACATTGGAGAACATAAAATATATCTTAGAAAATATTTTTAGGATGCTCACATTCAAGTACATACTGAATTAGTTTGAATTAATTTCTAGAATATAACTGCATTCCCTTCTGCCTGGTCCTTTTTGCTGGGCAGACTTACAGCTGGTCTACTCTTGTGAAGATATCATATCCTGAGCCATCCTAGAGAATCTGCTGCACTCAGAGCAGTCAGGCAAGTGATACCACAGCCTGAGGCAGCAGTGGAGATCTGTTACACACAGGGAAACTGAGCAACTGATTACCAGCTTGTCTGCTCCCCTGAAAACACTGCAGTTTCATTATGATGAAGGCATCCCAGGAGCTTCTCTGTATACAGGGCAACTGGACAACAAACACCAGAGTCTGAAGACCTCCTGGGAGCTCTGTAGCATGTAGGACAAGTGACCTGACAGCCTCCATGGAGTTCTGCTGCACACAGAGAAGCAGATACCACAGTCTATACAGCCCTGGAGAACATCTTCACATATGACAATAGCTTGACTGCTCCTTCAAATATCTAATAGTTTGAATGCCACCAGGAGATCTACTGCAGCCTGGGCAATAGATCAGAAGCTCCTCTGTCCTCTGAAGAGCATCCAATCAGAATGCCCCACAGAGTGTGTGCTACAGGCAGGACAACAGGCCTACCAGGAGACCAGAAGCAACACAGGAACAAAAAAGGTAGACTCCAGAGAGACCCAGACCAGCAAACACCAGTGATGACCAGATGGTGAGAGGCAAGCACAAGACCATAAGCAACAGAAGCCAGTATACATAGGTATCATCAGACCCAAGTTCGCCCATCACAGCAAGCCTTGAATATACCAGTGCACCTGAAAATCAGGAAGCTGACAAAACCCATATCTCATGAAGGTAATCAAGTCTGTTAAGGAGGATATAAATAACTCAGTTAAAGAAATGCAGGAAAACACAGGTAAACAGGTAGAAGTCCTTAAAGAGGAAACAAATAAATCCCTTAAAGAAATACAGGAAAACAAAATGAAAAATGTGAAGTAATTGAATTAAGCAGTTCAAGACCTAAAAGTAGAATTTGAAACAATAAACAAATCACAAATGGAGGTAAACCTGGAAATGGGAAACCTAGGAAAGAGGTCATAAATTACAGATGTAAGTATCACCATCAGAATACAAGAAACAGATGAAAGAATCTCAGGTGAAGATACCACAGAAGAGAGTGACACAACTGTCAAAGAAAATTCAAAACTTAAATACTCCTAACCCAAAGCATCCAGGAAATTCAGAACACAATGGAAAGACCAAATCTAAGAATAATCAGAATAGAGGAGAACAAAGATTCTCAGCTCAAAAATCCTGAAAATGTCTTCAACAAAATCATAAAATAAAAGTTCCCCAATGTAAAGAAAGAGATGAGATACAAGAAGCCTATAGAACACCAAATAAGTGGGACCAGAAAGGAAATACTTGTGTCACATAATAATCAAAACATTAAGCTCACAGAACAGAGAAGAAATATTAAAAGGTCAAAGGGAAAAGGGCCAAGTAACATACAAAGGCAAACCTATCAGAACTACACCAGACTTCTCAACAGAGACTATGAAAGTCAGAGGAGCCTGTTCAGAGGTCATACAGACTCTAAGAAAACACAAATGTCAAGTTAGGCTACTATACACAGCAAAATTCTCAATCAACATAGATGGAGAAACAAATATATTCAAGGACAAAAGAAAATTCTAACAGTATCTATCTACCAATCCAGCCCTACAGAGGACACTAGAAGGAAAGCACCAATACAAGGAAGGTACCTACATCAAAGAAAAGACAAGATATTAAGATTCTCACAACAAAGTCAAAAGGAGAGAACCATAAGCACACAAAGCCACCTACAAAAACACACATATTAGGATCCCACAGTCACTGTATCTCTGTCTTTTGTATCTCTCAATATGAATGGAATCAACTTATCTATAAAAAAAACATAAGATAACAGACTAGATAAGCAAACAAGATCCAGAATTTTGCTGCATGCAAGATACACATCTCAATAACAAAGACAGACACAATCTCAGAGTAAAAGGATGGAAAAAAGTATTCCAATCAAATGTTCCCAGGAGACAAGCTAGAGTTGCCATCCAAATATCCAACGAAATAGAGCTTCAACCAAATGCTATCAAGTGTGACAAGGAAGGTCACTTCTTAATCATCAAAGTGGAAATCCAACAAGAGAAAGCCTCAATTATGAACATCTATACTCCAAATGCAAGGATGCCCACATTGATAAAAGAAACATTATTAAAGTGCAGAACACACATTGAACTCACCCCCACAATAATAGTGGGAGACTTCAACACCCCACTCTCACCAATGCACAGGTCATTGAAATAGACACTAAACAGAGACACAGCGAAACTAATAAAGGTTAGGAACCAAATAGATTTAACAGACATCTACAGAACATTTTACCCTAAAACAAAAGAATACAACTTCTCAGCACCTCATGGTACCTTCTCCAAAATCAAACATATAATTTGTCATAATACAACCCCCTACCAATTAGAAGAAGATTGAAATAATCCCATGAATCCTATCAGATCTTCATGGTCTAAGGCTGGTCTTCAATAACAGCAAAAAACTATACAAAGCAGATATACACTTGGGTACTGAACAACCCTCTACTCAATGATAAGTTGATCATGGAAGAAATAAAGAAAGAAATTAAAGACTTCCTGGAGTTAAATGAAAATGCTAACACATCATACATAAACTTAAGGGACACAATGAAAGCAGCGCTAAGAGGAAATGTAATAGCCCTGGTAAAGAAACTGGAAAGAACTTACACTAAAAATTCAGTGATGATTTTAGTTCTGAAAGCTCTAGGACAAAAAGAAGCAAACTCGCCCAAGAGAAGTAGAAGGCAAGAAATAATCAATCTCAGGGCTGAAATAAACCAAGTAGAAACAAAAAGAACTATATGAAGAATCAACAAAACCAAAAGTTTGTACTTTGAGAGAATAAACAAGTAGATAAACTCTTAGCCAAACAAACTAAAGGGCCCAGAGGCATTATTCAAATTAACAAAATCAGAAAGGAAAAGGGAGACATAAAAATAGAAATGGAGGAAATTAAAAAAATAATCAGTTCATAGTATAAAACCATACTCAACAAAATAGGAAAATCTAGATGAAATGGATGGTTTTCTAGACAGATACAACATACCAAAAGTTAAATACAGAGCAGGTAAACTATCAAAAGAGGCCCATATCTCTACCTATCACAAATAAGTTGGTTATGAATATTGTGAAACAAGTGCCCCTGTGGCATGGTGCGTCATCTTTTGGGTATATTTCCAAGAGTGCTATTTCTAGGCTTTCAGGTAGAAGCTGGAAACAACCCAGAGGTCTCTCGACAGAGGAATGGTTACAGAAAATGTGGTTCATTTACACAATGTAATACTAATCAGCTATTAAGAAATAGGATATCCTGAGTTTTGCAAGCTAATGGATTGAACTAGAAAATTTCATTTGAGTGAGGTAACTTAGTCCCAAAAGAACACACATGGTATATACTCAGAAATAAGTGGATATTAGTCACATACAAAATAAATGTGCAGCATACCTAAGATATAGTCCACAGAACTCAAAAAGTTTAACAAGCTGAAGGGCCCAAGGGAGGACTCCTCAGTCCCACTTGGGAGGGAAAAGAAAACAACCACAAGTGGGGAAGGAGGGAGGTTCCTGGGAGGGAAAGTAGACTGGGATTAGGGAAAATGACTGATGCCCAGAGGACCAGCAGAAAGAATGGAAACAGGCAACCTCAGAAGGCAGGAGGTTGGAGGGACTCTCAAGAATGCACCAGAGACCTGGAAGGTTAAGAGACGCTTAGGACTCAAATGAAATGCCTAACAGTAGGGAGAGGGAACTTATAGAGCCCACCTCCAGCAGGAAGACAGCATCAAGTGAGGGAGGTGGTTGCCATGCCACAGTCAAAACTCTGAGACATATTTGTTCCTGTCGGAAAGAACTGTATGGATGGAAATGGAAAGGAGCCTGAGGAAAAGAAGGTCCAGAGACAGGCCCAAAATGGGATCCAGCTCAAGGGGATTTCCCAAGGCCTGACACTAGTACTGAGACTATGGAGCACTCACTATCTTGACTGCCCTCTGGAAGACCCAAAGACCATCTGAAAGAGTCAGATGCAGATATTTGCACGCAACCAATGAACAAAAGCTTCTGACCCCTGTGGTTGAATAAGGGAAAGCCTGACAGAAGCTGAGGAGGAGGGCAGCCCTGTATTTGGACCAACAATCTCAATTAACCTAGACCTCTGAGATCTCTCAGACACTGGATCACCAACCAGGCATCATTCACCTGCTGATATGAGAACCCCAACACATATACAGTCAAACAGTGTCAGGTCTGGGTTCAGTCAGAGAAGATGCACCTAACCTTCAACAAGGTGGATGTCCAGACCCAGGGTGTTTAGAGATCTAGTCAGGTATACCCATTTTTAAAAAGGGTACAAAAGTAATGTGCAGAATCCACTAGCATTTTGACTTAAGAAAAGAAGTATGCAAATGTTGAAAAAACTAAAAAAGTCTCATTTATACTAAATCAAACATATATATATATATATATATATATATATATATATATATATATCAGAATAAATCATTGTGGACAATTGAGAATAAGAGGAAACATTGTTCACTAATAAAGTAATGGTTTTTAAAATTCTCTTTTTTCTCTCATTGGATATATTCTTTATTTACATTTCAAATATTATCTCCTTTCCCAGTTTCCCCTCTCCCAGATAGCCCCTATACCATTCTCCCTACCCCTACTTTTATGAGGGTGTTCCTCCACTCACCCCACACCCCCTCCCAGCCCTCGATTCCCTGACAATGGGACATCTATTGAGTCTTCATAGGACAAAGGACCTCTCTTCCCCTTGATGCATGACAAGCAGCATATGCAGCTAGAGCCATGTGTACGCCTTGGTTGATGGCTTAGTCCCTGAGAGCTCTGGGGATCTAGTTCATTGATATTATTGTTCTTCCTATGATGTTGCAAACCCCATCAGTTCCTATATACCTTTCTCTAACTCCTTCATTTGGGACCCCATGCTTAGTCCAATGGTTGGCTGTGAGCATCTGCCTCTGTATTCGTAAGGCTCTGGCAGGGCCTCTCACTACACAGTCATAGGAGGCTCCTGTCAGCAAGCATTTCATGGCATCCATGATAGTGTTTGGGTTTGGTGACTGTATATGGGATGAATTTCCAGGTGGTACAGGCTCTGGATGACTTTCAGTCTCTGCTCTACACTTTATCTCCATATTTGCTCCTGTGAGAACTTTGTTCCTCTTCTCAAAAGAACCGAATCACCCACACTTTGGTCTTCCTTGTTCTTGAGCTTCATGTGGTCTGTGAATTGTATCTTGGGTATTCATTGCTTTGGGGCTAAATTTCTCATTCTTCATATGATGATGGCCCCAACACATATACAGCAGAGGACTGCTGGGGCTGTACATAACACTCAAGAGACTTGAAGCCCCAGGGACTGGGGAGGTCTGTTGGAGGGAATGTGGAGTGGGGACATACTCCTGGAGACAGGGGATGAGATATGAGATGCGAGACAGTCAGAGAGTAGACCTCGAGAGGGATTTAGTATGGACTGTAGTGAAAGGTTAAAGAATAAAAAAGTATTCATTCCTTATTGTTTACTTTTAATATTTTAGGATTATGTAATTTCTAAAATGTTAATCTATACTCATTAATATTTCAGCATTACTAATTACATTTAAACTTTACTTCAAGTCAAAATTTTAAACTGCCTTGTTTCTTTAACTATGAAGCTATTACATTACAATTTTAATAAACAAATGCTATGTGTGCCTTTGCACAGATCATTATTCATCACCTCGCATATATAAAAGTTATAGTGGAGTCCTAATGCACAACAAAGGAACTATGGTAAAATATTTAATATGTTAACTAATAATGTGATTCCTTTGTTGGTTTATCTACTGTGTTTTATTAATAATATTCAACAATTCTCGTTAATGTGATTTCTATGAATATTTACTGGAAATGCTGTAGCACATATTCCTCTAGTTTCAAATCATGTAAAGAATCCTTAAACTCAAATACATATATGCACAGTGTATTATGGTTCATTAATGAAATTAGTCATATAATTGAAGTAGGCTGAGAAACTAAATGGTCTCCTTTGTAAGTTATCTTCTGCATTCACAAGTCAGTAGTGTAATCCGCATTTGGTGGCTAATGTTACTATGAAAATTTAAGATTCCAAACATGTGTACTAAATTACTAATTGATTACTTAATTTTATGTACCTCTATTATACAAGTCAATTTCTTTTGAGAGACAATTATGTTAGGGTCTTTTATTCCACTATGTATAATTTGTTTTAGTTTTACTTATGCATTTACGTATTTATTTCTTGAAATGTATATGTCTATTTTTTCATTTATTACAATTAAAAGATAGAATAATGAAGTTCGTTAGCCTCTACAAAGGGGAAATTTAAAGGCTTTCTAACCTCTACAGAATATCTAAAACAAGTTTTCCATTCATCCCAACCATAAAGAGATGAGATTGAGAAAATAATTTCCAAATTATAGTTTCAAACTCTGATCTCTAAACTACAGTCAGGCATGCTGTTGTCTTACCTGAAATGTAGGTTAGAATAGTTGAATGAAGTCCTTATTCTTGCACCACTGACATGAGAACAATTTCAACTATGTGTTTGCCCACCTTACTCTACATAGCTTTAACCAACTTTGAAGAATGGCTGGGTAATAACTTTATTACCAAGCATATGCTGACCAAACCAACTCAATTAGTCAACCAGGTCTCAAAAGAGAAAGTGAGGATTGAAAAGAAAAAAAAAAAAACAATCAGACAAAACCATAACATGACTGCAGCCAATGCTGAGGCTGAAGCAGCTTTATTTTTCTCCAGCCTGCTTTTATATCATTGTAAGTACATCCAAAAAACAAGGTCAGTGCTTACATCAAGGACAAAGTAATCAAGTGAAGTGAAGTAATAAACAAAGAGATCACACAAGATAGTAATCAAGCAAAGTAGTAAGCAAAGGGATCACACAAGGTAATAATTAAGTAAAGCAGTAGTCAAAGAGATCACATAAGGTAGTAATTATGCAAAGCAGCAAACAAAGCCCCATGGTCACTATTTCTAATATTCTTATCTGAGCTTACCTCCTTGTCTGAGCCCAGTGACAAATGACAAATTCCTAGAAGCATCACCAAAAGCTTTCAACAATATGGTAAAATAGCATCATAAAAATGGTGACAGATGTTGTCTATAGGTTATTAAGAATATCTGCATATGTGTTATTCTTATCTGAGAATATGCAGATTACTATATGATTAAAAGCAAAGACAATATAATCATGATATTGATGCCAACTGTCAGACATTGCATAACCTAAAATTAAAATAGACAATAGATAATGTATTTTTGGAAATATGCTATCTTTCTGTCATTACAGTTGCAGTGTACATTATATCTATTTAATAAACATAATTCCAACCTCTATTTTTAATGATAAAGGTTCCTTAGAAAGACCCTGTCCAGGAAAGACAGACAGACTAAAATATGTAAATAGAGGTCTTGTATCACATGCATTAGATTGCATTGTCCATTGTAAGAAGAATCCAGATGCCCTTCAACAGAGGAAAGGATACAGAAAATGTAGGATATCTACACAATGGAGTGCTATTCGGCTTTTAAAAACAACAAATTCACGAAATTCATGGGTAAATGGATGGAACTAGAAAGTGTTATCTTGAGTGAGGTAAACCAATCACAAAAGAATCCACATGGTATGCACTTGCTGATAAGCGGATATTAGTTCAAAAGTTCAGAATAAACATGATACAACTCACAGGAAGCTCATGTGACCACAGGAAGCTCAAGAAGAAGAAAAACCAAAGTGTGGGTGCTTCCATTTTTTAGAGAATGGGAAGAAAATACTCACAGGAGCAATTATGGAGATAAAATGTGGGGCAGAGATTGAAGGAAAGGCCACCCAGAGACTGTCCTACCTGGGGATTCTTCCTATAAACAGTCACCAAACCCCGACACTATTATGGATGACAAGAAGTGCTTGCTGAAATGAGTCTGTTATGGCTGTCTCCTGAGGGGCTCTGCCAGAGCCTTACAGATAAGGCACAAGGCAGAGCTTACAGATAAGGCTGCCTTACAGATAAGACTGCCTTACAGATAAGCCTGCAGAAGCTAGCAGCCAATCATTGGACTAAGTGCAGGAATGAATCCCCAGGTAGGACAGTCTCCTCCCAATGGAGGAGTTGAAGGGAGGACTGGAGGAGCTAAAGGGGTTTGCAGCCCCAATGGGAAGAATAAAGATGTCAGCCAACCAGACACCCACGGGCTCCCAGGGACTAAGTCATCAACCAACAGGTACACATGGTTCCAGCCGAAAGTGTGGCAGAGGAATGCCTTCTTGGGCATCAGTGGGAGGAGAGGCCCTTGGTCCTATGAAGTCTCGATAGATACCCCAGCATGGGATTATTGAGAAGGGGGGAAGGTGGGAGTTGATTGGGTGAAGGGGCATATTCTTGGAGGCAGGGGTTGGGAGGATGGGTTGGGGGTTTTCTGGGAAGGGGGAAATTGGGAAAGGGTATAACATTTGAAATGTATATGAAGAATATATTCAATAAAATTGTGAGAAAAACCATTAACATATACAGTTTCAAATAAATTAATGAAATATAACAAAATAATAAAATTAATCTTTTTATGTTTAAAAAGAAAAAAAGAAGACTTATAGATGTGTTTATTCCACAAGTAACATGTTTTGCGCACACTAAAATTGTTATGTGGATCACACATTACCGAAACATCTAACTTGCACTCTGATGCTTTCTTTATTTTAATAGCACCAGTGTCAATCACGCAGTACTGATATTAGTGACTGAGATATATTTCAAGAAACCATGCCGGCTCATACTGTCACCTGCCAACTAGAAATTTGACATTGTTGGAAAGTGGAGGGAGGCATACTCATTCAGATCTAAATACACTAGTTATCTATTACCTATCATATTTCATATAATTAAATTTATAGGGAGTTCCAAGAAATGGCAGGTCAATCATGTTCTTCCATGGACTTAATTATTATATATTCTTTTAAATTCTATACAAACCTTACAAATATAATCCCTTATTTACAAAAGTTTGTTGAAAATATAATGAAAGTTAACTTAAAATATTGAAGAATTATATTTCTGATTTATGCTTTTATTACTTAATTACATACTCTGATTATTTATATCAAGACACTATACATCTTGTACAACTTACCTCTTAGTAGTTGAACTTAGATTTTGTCAAAAATATAACATTTAAATACCATGTTTTTACAGTGTGGGACACAAGTGATTGTTTACCCACTAAAAATCCTTCCAACTTATAAAAATTAAAGAATGTCAGCAGATTGTTATATGGATTATTGTACAGAATTTAAATAATTTTTTCTTCTATCAGGGCAGGTACAAAAAGGCTTTTTATTTCATCAAGTACATAATCTCTGCAGTAGATATGCAATTATTATTATTATTATTATATTAAAGCAAAATAGATAATTTGGACGTGAGTATAAACATTTGAAGAAGTACCTTACAATGATCGTTGATGAGTTGAGCCTTAAGTGAGGCTAATAAATGTATGTCTTTTTATTTCCACATACTATTTATAGACCATGCTATTGCATGAAACTATTTTCAAACAAGATTTTATACCTGTCCTTGAGTTCACAAAGATCTTCATAAGTCAGATTCCAAAGTGCTGCAATTGAGGTGGGTAACCAAGTACATTTTTTGTGATCTTTTATTTTGCTTTTCTTGTCTTACAAAATTGGAACAGTTGAATCACATTTGTTTCATGCCTCTTATATATTTATTTGCCTCACAAATCAAATTGTATAAGTCCTTTACATATATTTTATTTCTATAAAAATGTATATTGATTTGAAGGTCTTTTTGTAAGAGTAATTGATAAGCAATGTCAATGAGGCAGCATTAAGAAAGTCTATTTTAAAATACATCCCATGTGTTGTAGAGTACTTAATATGCTGCACATAGTCACAAGCCAAATAAACTTGGATAAGCTTAATACTCATTCCAAAATGCCAAACAAGAATATTTTGAAATTTGAAAGCCAGATTTGAGCAATGAATCCTATGGATAATTTTATAAATATAAGTTTAATTACTGTAATACATATTTGAAGTTGTTTTCAAATATTTCTGAAACAAAATAAGCATGTGTTTCTATATATGATACAAAGCTTCATGCCAACTAAAAGTATAAAAAACCTTAGGGATTTTATCATATTTCACTAATAAGCCAAGGCTTAAATCTGAATTCCTTGGCTAGAGTGGGATATCCTCGCACTAATATTCACTATTTGTTGTCTCCAATTCATTAGTGTTCCTTAATTGCCTCATAGTTTCAAGATAAACGGTCCTATTGTACTATTAAGTAGTCTTTACAATAGAACACATTTAATTTTTATCAATATAAAGTCAGCATATATGTACCTGAGTGGAAAAATAATATTAAAATGTTTATGTATTTTTTGTTATTTTCAAAACAAAACAAAAATATTATGTGGTGTGATAGTCTTTAAACCAATAACTGGGTAAGCAGAAATAAGAAAATCTCTATTATTTCAAGCCCAGCCTCATCTACTTATGTAGATACAGGGCAGTTGGGGCTCCAAATCAGGAATGTTCTTTTTTTCTCAAATTTTGAATGGGAGACATTATATTTTAGACATTTAGATATCAAGTTAATATCTTTTTGCAAATAACTTATTATATTTTAATGATACATTTCTACATGTCAATGAAGTTCTTTGTGTTTGAGAAGAAAATAATTATTCAAAAGTTTTTCTTATTATCTTTAATTAGTGTTACACTCTGCCCTCTTAGAATCTACTACAGGTATTAATAATTCAAATGTTGGCCAGTATGCCATTTGGCCTATTTGAATGTTAAGGTTTCCTAGCCTTTTCTTTTTGGCCTATTGATAAGCATTTCACATTAGTACAGCCCTTTTTATCCCAAGTGTTTTAGCAGTTTTCATCTACTTAGTGGGAGGCAGAATGAGTTGAAGGCAAATTTCCGGATAATGGTGAACATTTGTCCCAGGTTGAATCAATTGTTCTGACTCTTGCAGTGATGAAGTGTGAGGAATGAATACATTGATTACTTAATGGCTCCCAACTTTCAAACATTTTTTTTTAGTCAAGCAGTTGCATGCTTTCAATTTTCTTACTTATGCCAATCTCTTAATATTGAAATGTTTATTTTTAAATGGATTATATTTCCTTCTGCAGAGTCTATGGATCTGGGCCCTAGATACAAATTTGTCCTTGAATGATTTTGCTAGGAAATTGAGCCAAGCTGAATCATGGATAATATAAATGAGAGTAGGATCAGCAAGGGCAGAAGCAATCTTCATAATGGGCTGGAAGTTACAGCCCATGGGAGATGAGATGGTCAGAAAACGGACTCTCTGACACGTTAGAGCTGATACAAAGGTAGTCAGTGTGAGCCTTAAGGGCTGAGTGGGTTATGTTCTCATTAAGTGATTGCTTTCCACTTTCTGCTTGATTGGAAATGAACGGAAAATAAAAGTGAATGCATTTAAATGCTCATCAAATTATCTAATCAGAAATTTCATTTGAAAACTAAAGGAAGTGAGGAACTTCAAATATAGTTTAAAATGACCAGCGTAATAGTGTCTAAGGAAAAAAAAAAACTTTTTCCCATGGAAATATTAAACGTAAATTAGAAACGCTTGATGTTATCACAAAATCCGGTTTGCTTTATAAGAGCAGTTCTCAGGTGCTAGCACGTGGTGGTCCATTAAAAGCAACCTTTTAAAAACAAGCTCAGGGTCCTAAATATAGGGGATCATTTCCTTCTGACTATTTGCTAAGAAAACAAACTATGCTCATACTAGAGAAGGGTAAAGAGATTAAGGGAGCCTTCTTTGTGACAAATGTGCTATTCACTAAGTTTGTATAAAGCCCAGACAACAATAACAGCCTTTGTGGAAATGTTATGGCATTACAGGTGTATATCTTCTTCTAATGAAAGAATACAATGCAAAGTACAGTCCTTAGAAAATGGTAGCTCAACATTTCCTGTGTTAAAATGCATGGGGAGTCAAAAGTAGTTGTTTTTATTTTAGTTTCCTTTTTCTCTTACCTTCTGAGGTTATACTATAGTTTCAGATTTTCTTCTTTCCATTTTATTCTTTCATTAAACTCTCCCATGTATCCCTCCTTACTCTCTTCAAAATTTATGATCGTTTTGTCATTAAGTCTTGTTGCGTGCTTATATGCGTGCATATTATAAACTTAAACCTGCTCAGTCTTCAAAATGTTGCTTGTATTTATGTTTTCAGGACTGATTATTCATTAACTGATTAGCAATGTTTGTACTCTTACCTGAGGAAGATTATTTCTTCCACCCTCAGGACTCCTTAGTTGCCTACAGTTCTTTTTGTAGGGTTAAGGCCTCCTGAAATTGTCCCTGAAATAGGGACATTTACTTGTGAATGTTGATTGGTTTTTGTATGTGTTCAACTCATGTCTAGGCATTTATGATGTTGAGACCTTTTGGGTATTGGCTTCAGAAATTACTCAACGACACAGTCACATAGAAAACTCCCTGTTTATCTGGCTCCTATGATGTTTCAGCTCCTCTCCACCCCACCTTCTGAAACATTCCTGAGCCTCAGGTATATGAGCTGATGTGCCCATCAGGCCAGAATTTCACAACTAGTTTGGATTCTGAAGGTTGATAGCTTTTAATTATTATCTCCATATGTTAAAAAGGAATTTTCACTAGATGGTGGATGAGCACTATACTTATCAGTGGGTATAAAGGTAAATATTAGTAATGTGAGGTAGGTTAGACTTCTAGTTTTGACATGATTTCTCACATTTTTTGTTTGTTATTATTTTTTTTACCTTCATAAGTTCTTTTTTATCTTTTTTATTTTCTATATTTTTTGTTTACATTCCAAAGGCTTTCCCCTTTCCCAGATCCCCCCCACCATACGTCCCATAACTCCTCTCCCCCCCCAACTATTCCCCAATTATCCCCCCACACCATTTCTCTGTTCTGGATCTACAAAACTGGATCCAATCTTTTCAGGCCCAGGGTTCTCTCCTTTCTTCTTGTGAATCATTTGAATTGCTGATTGTGCCTTGAGTATTTAGGGCTTCTGGGCTCATTAATATCCACTTATCAGTGATTGCATTTCATGTGTATTCTTTTGTGATTGGGTTAACTTGCTTAGGATGATATTTTCCAGATCTAACCATTTACAAATTGCATGAATTCATTATTTTTAATTGTTGAGTAGTATTCCATTGTATAAATATATCACATTTTCTGTATCCATTCTTCCTTTGAGGGATATCTGGGCTCTTTCCAATTTCTGGCTATTATAAACAAGGCTGCTATGAACATAGTGGAGCATGTGTCTTTATTGTATGCAGGGGAATAGTCTGGGGATATCCCAGGAGTGGTATGCCAGGGTCCTCTGGAAGTGACATGACCAATTTTCTGAGGAACCGCCAAATTAATATTCTAAATTTATTTAAATGTTTATTTATTTCTTTATTATTTATTTACTTTGTTGTTTTTGTTGTTGATCAGGTTTTATGTCAAATTAAGTAGATATTGGTTATTACCATAAAACCATAGTTTTTAAGAAGCAGAGTGAAGTGGGGGTGGGTAGGTGACTGGAGGAGCATCCTCTCAGAAGCAAAGGGTAAGGCAAATGTGAAGTGGGAATCAGGAAGTGGACCAACATTTGGAATATAAATAAATAAAATAATTAATAAAAGCTTTTAAATAACAAACAAGTAAAGAACAGTAAGAAATCAATGAAAGTGGATATCTTTTGTGATATTGTGAGGAGAGGCATACTTTTACTTGCAAGAGGATGTCTCCAATTTTCAGGTTCCTCCTAAAAGAAAAATGCATAGATAAACAATAACCATAAATAAGCTATAAGACGTTTCTGATAGCAATAATTCTTTGAAAGATAGCAAAAACTAAGGAGTTTCCCAAATAAGGGAAACAGACCTGACCACAAGAAACCGAGGAAGAAAATTGTTTCCTACAATCAGAGCAACCTACAACTACAACCTGTTATATTATTGTCTTATGCATTTAACTTCCCTGTTCTTTAGGGAAATTCATTGACTACCATATTATCCTTAAATATGGGTATCATTCAGTATGGAAAAAGAGAAGTAGGACTGAATAAATATGATGCAGTCCTTACAATGTGTATTTTTCCCAGAAAACCTGAGGATGCTCTTTGTATCATACGTTGGAAATGAGGAAGTCCCCAAAAGGAAAAATGAGGTTCCTTACTGATAAGAGGTAAAGTAGAACATTCTTCTGTTCAATTGTTATTACTCTTCCCAAATATGTCACTGGACAGAGTCTATCAGTTTTAAATAAAAAGTAAGTCTTCCTACTAGGGACTAAAATGTACTATATTCATTAGTCTTATATAAAGTGACAGTGGTCCAGACTTACAGCTGGCTAGAAATCCCCTTTGAGAATAGTTGTTAAAGAAGGCAAGCAAAAGGGTCCCATGTATGGCCTCCTACAATAGAATGTAGAAACTAAGGCTGCCATGACAAGGAACACATATTTGTACAAAGACAATTAAAAAAATAAACGTGTATAATCATTGTAGATAAATAAAGACTCCAGCACTACAAAAATTGTGGGCCCTTTCTTACCAGGGACTTTAGTTTATATAGCTGAGCGAAGCTTGGATTCATCTCTTAAAAGTCATCTTCAGGTAGTACTTTGTCTAATTTTCTGAGGAACCACCAAACTGATTTCCAAAGTGGTTTTACCAGCTTGCAATCCCACCAGCAATGGAAGAGTGTTCCTTTCTCCACATCCTGTCCACCATCCTCTGTCCCCTTAGTTTTTCACCTTAGCCATTCTGACTTATGTGAGGTTGAATCTCAGGGTTGTTTTCGTTTGCAATTCCCTGATAAGTAAGGATGTTGCACATTTCTTTAGGTGCTTCAAAGCCATCTGTGTTTCCTCAGTTGATAATTCTATATTTAGCTTTGAATCCCATTTTTAATAGGATTATTCACATACCCAGAAGATGCTCCAACATGTAGTAAGGACACATACCCCACTATGTCCATAGCAGCCTTATTTATATTAGCCAGAAGCTGGAAAGAACCCAGATGTCTCTCAATAGAGGAATGGACAAAGAAAATATGATACATTTACACATAGTGGAGTACTACTCAGTTATGAAAAACAATGAATTCATTAAATTCTTAGGCAAATGGTTGTAACTAGAAAATATCATCCTGAGTGAGGTAACCTAATCACAAAAGTACACAAAAGTATGCACTCACTGATAATTGGATAAACAAAATACATTTCACAGACCAAATGAAGCTCAAGGAAGGAAGACCAAAGTGTGGGTGCTTCACTTTTTCTGATAAAGGAACAAAATACTCACAGGAGCAATTATGGAGATAAAGTGTAGATCAGAGACTGAAGGAAAGGCCATCCAGAGACTGTCCTACCTGGGGAATCATCCTATAAACAGTCACCAAACACTGACACTACTGTTGATGCCAAGAAATGCTTGCTGAAAGGAGCCTTATATGGCTGTCTCCTGAGATGATCTGCCAGAGCCTTACAAATACAGAGGCAGATGCTGGCAGCCAATCATTAGACTGAGCACAGGATCCCCAATGTTGGAATAAAGGAGGTGAACTGGTTTGCAACCTTGTAGGAAGAACAACAATGTCAAGCAACATGGCTGATATGTTGGCTGATATGTAGAGTTCCGGGGACTCAGCCATCCACCAAGTGGTATACATGGCTCCAGCTATATTTGCAGCAGAGGAAAGCCTTGTCAGACATCAATGGGAGGAGAGGTCCTTGGTCCTATGAAAGCTCAATAGATGCCCCAGCACAGGGAAATCTAGGGAGGGTAGGTGGGACTGGGTTTTGTGGAGGAACATCTTCATAGAAGCAGGAGTGAGGATGGGTTAGGGTTTTTTTGGGAGGGTGGAAACCTGGAAAGGGAATAATATTTGAAATGTAAATAAATAATATATTTAATAAAATATGTCAAAAAAACCCCATCTTCAGAGTTGTTATTGGCATTTTATGAAGAGTCATGCTTATGATAATTTTAGGCCTGCTACTAAAATTCATTTGAAAGTTCTTTCAAATTTTGTCATTTACTTAGATCACCAGGTGGGTATCACAGAGTGAGGGCAGTACTCTATTAGCTAATAAGCTAAGAAAGATAGATATAGACAATAGAAATATCAGTTTTTAATTATCACCAATATTATGTTTTGTCCTAGCAATGACCAATTTTAAGTTTATAATTAAATATTATATAGCATTCATTTTATTTTGTATTAATACTATAGTAAATTTAATAATAGCCCTGTAATATTAATATCTTTAGGCCTAAAGATTTAGAACATCAAAAAATGTTATGTTTGAGACAATGATTCTCTAAGAAAGTAATCACGGCATTATTCTCATAAGAATATTTTTAGTACATATGAATTTATTCACAAATTATCAGAGAGTACATCTTTTTCATTCAAATTTGTGTATGGCTTTCTAAATATGGTAATAAAAAACCCTATGGCAGTATTGAAAATGATATATCAATTCCATAAATTTCACTGGGATATCACAAATGAATTTCTTAATGATTATTTAATTTTAGAATGCTTTTCTTGCTTGGAGACATTATTCTACTTTTTAAAAGGTATGATAGCACTACTGATCAAACTAAGAGTAATTTCATAGGACCTACAAAAACAGTTTTGATATAAAATATCCTTAATGATATGACATCTATAAACATAAAAAAAGAGCTATAGTATTATTGCAAACACATACATTTAAATTGAACTTTAATCAGATTATGATAGATTTGAGGATATTGTTTAAGAACTCTGTGGAAATGATATTTGAAACAAAAGAAGCTATCTACCATAAAACCAAACAACCCAATCAAAATATGGGGAAAACAGAATTCACAAGAGAGGAATATAGAATGGCTGAGAAGCACCAAAAGAAACGTTCAAAGTCATTAGTGATCAGAGAAATGCAAACCAAAACAACCCTGAGATTTTTCCTTACACCAATCAGAATGGCTAAGATCAAAACTTCAGGTGACAAAACATGTTGATGAGGAGGTAGAGAAAGAACACTCTCCATTGCTGGTGGGATTACGAAGTTGTACAACCACTCTGGAAATCCAACTGGAGGTTCCTCAGAAAATTGGAAATAGATCTACCTGAAGACCCAGCAATTCTACTATTGAGAATATACCCAAAAGATGCCCCACAATGCCACAGGGGCATGTGTTCCACTATATTCATAGCAGCCTTATTTGTGATTGCCAGAAACTGGAAACAACCCAGAGGTCACACAACAGAGGAATAGATACAGAAAATGTGGTTCATTTACACAATGGAATTCTTCTCAACTATTAAGAAGAAGGACATCCTGAGTTCTGCAGGCAAATGGATGGATCTAGAAAATATCATCCTGAGTGAGGTAACTCAAACCCAAAGGTTGTGTACTCACTAACCAAACAAACAAAAAAGGTACACAATACCCAAGAAGAAAGTGATTATAAGTGTGGATGGAGGGAGTGACCTGGGAGGGAAAGTAGATGGGGGTAGTGGGGGAGAGGGTCCTGATCTGGTACTGGGTGAGGGAAAAGGACTGAAGCCTGAGGATCAGCAAAAATAATGGAAATAAGCAACCTCGGGAGGTAGGAGGTTGGATGGACCCTCACCCCAGAATGTACTAGAGACCCTGCAGGTGAGAGATGTTCAGGACTCAAAGGGAGGGACCTTAGATGAAATGCCTAACAGTAGGGAGAGGGAACTTAATAGAGTCTACCTCTAGCAGGAAGACAGGACATCAAATGAGGAAGGGAGTTGCCATCCCACAAACAAAACTCTGACCTATAATTGTTCCTCTCTGAAAGAACTATAGGGATTGCAATGGAGAGGAGCCTGAGTAAAAGAAGGTACAGAGACAGGCCCAGACTAGGATCCAGCTCAAATGGAGGTCCAGAGGTCTGACACTCTTACTGAGGCTAAGGAATGCTCACAAAATAAAATAAAATAATAAAATAAAATAGAATAGAATAGAATAAAATAAAATAAAATAAAATAAAATAAAATAAAATAATAAAATAAAATAAAATAAAATAAAACAAAATAAAATAAAATAAAATAAAATAAAATAAAATAAAATAAAAAAATAAAATACCTAGCATGACTGCACTCCAGAAATCCCAACAAGAAGCTGAAGGAGTCAGATGCAGTTATTTGTACCAAGCCAATGGACAGAAGCTGCTCACCCCTGTTCAGGTAAGGCTTAAAGAAGCTGAGGAGGAGGGCAAACCTGTAGGTGGACCAGCACTCTCAATTAGTCAGAACACATGAGATCTCTCAATCACTGGAGCACCAACCACGCAGCGTACACCAGTTGATATTAGGCCCCAAACACATATACTGCAGAGGACTGCCGTGTCTGTGTTTAATCAGATATGATGCACCCACCCCTCAAGAGACTAGAGGCCCCCAGGGTGTTCAGAGGTCAAGTGGGCTGGGGGGCTGGGAGGTAGGGATATTTTCATGAAGACAGGGGTTCGGGAGGAGTTATGGGATGTGGAAGTCATTCGCAGATGGGGTTGGGGGTAGGCAAGTATAAAATTTGAAGTGTAAAAAAGAGAAAAAAAAGAGAAAGAAAGAAAACCGAAACATGGAGCTCTCATCGCTTTTGTTAAAACGATATGCTTCTTTTAAAACATATTTTTTTTAGTTTTTTGCAACTAAAATATAAATGGATATTTTCCCTTTCCATCCCTCCCTATAACCTCGCCAATATACCACTGCTTGCTCTTTTCCAAATGTATGACATCTTCCTTATTCTATTGATTTCTGGTACATGCATATATGCATGTAGATGATAAATAGACAGGTGTAAGTCTAGATCTTACTCATAAAGGACATTTCTCTTTCCAACAGATAGCATTAGAAAAACCCACAACTTTCAAAATAGGGAGTGGAAGTTTCCCTTCCAAATGGATATATCTATAAAACAGTTCCTAACCTAAGGCTCTGTAGACATTGTAAATGATATTCAAACTATCTTTATTATTATTTTAATTATGTCTCCAACATTTATTTAGTACATTCTTGAATATAAATAAAATTTCCACTGAATAACGTCTATGGAGATTTTGTCTTAAAAGCTTTTTAAGACAGATGAAATATTTTTAAAAAAGAAACAGTAATTTACTGACAAGATAATCTCTATGAGAATGTAACTCCACAGAGAGTAACAATTACTGTACTTAAATGATCATGTTTTCAGTATTTCAGAATATGCCAACAATTTAGTAATAGTGACATTGAGATTAGGTAGGTCTTTAATTCTGAAATTATCACCTGAAACAGTATAAAAAGTCAGAAAACTTAATTCTCTTAAAAATTAAGTAAAATTCCTTACTAAAAATTAAAGTTTTTAAGGAATTATTGGAAATAGTCTGAGACTAAATTTTCTTAAGGTTATTGCTGAAAACTGCCCTTTGATGTTTTTCTTTTCATAACAAACTGTAATTTCTACTCATATCTTCATCAAGTCCATTGCCAAGCATTCTGTTTAATGTCCAAATGTTTGTATTGACACATCAACTACATGATTTCCTGTACTTACATCTTTTTTTTTTGTTTTTTTGTTTTTTTGTTTTTTTTTTAATTTTTATTTTCTATATTCTATGTATACATTCCAAAGGCTTTCCCCTTTCCCAGTTCCTACCCACCATAGTTCCCATAGTTCCTCTCCCCCCCAACTGTTCCCCAATCATTCCCC
The DNA here is from genome assembly GCA_964023405.1 of Apodemus agrarius. NCBI lineage: Eukaryota > Metazoa > Chordata > Mammalia > Rodentia > Muridae > Apodemus > Apodemus agrarius. The sequence goes on along the minus strand of OZ030013.1, from coordinate 35,804,077 downwards.
CCCCCTCGGTTTCTTTACTAAACTGGATGCAATCTTTACAGGCCCAGGGTCCTCTCCTTTCTTCTTCTTGGGGATCATTTGACTTGCTATTTGTGTCTTGAGTATTTAGGGCTTCTGGGCTCATTAATATCCACTTATCAGTGATTGCATTTCATGTGCATTCTTTTGTGATTGGGTTAATTCACTCAGGATGATATTTTCCAGGTCTAACCATTTACCTACAAATTGCATGAATTCATTATTTTTAATTGCTGAGTAGTATTCCATTGTATAAATATACCACATTTTCTGTATCCATTCCTCCTTTGAGGGATATTTGGGCTCCTTCCAATTTCTGGCTATTATAAACAAGGCTGCTATAAAGATAGTGGAGCATGTGTCCTTATTGCATGCAGGGGAATCCTCTGGGTATATGCCCAGGAGTAAAACTATGAAAATTATCAGCTCTTGAAAATTTCTCAGGACTTCTTATACTATCATGAAAGAAATCAAGGTAGGATTTAAATGAGCAATTATAATTATGTGATAAATTCTGACATTTCTAATAGGTGAGAAATCATTTTTCACTTTTTTTTATTTTTGTTTGGTTGTTTTGCTTGTTGTTGTTGTTATGTTTTTGAGACAAGGTTTTACTATTTAGCTGTGGGTGTCCTGGAGTTCAGTATGTAGTGCAAAAGACCTCCTATTCATAGAGATCCAGCTCTCTCTGCTTCTGATTTTCAAGTTTTTGGATTAAAGTTATGCACCTTTAATAAATGTTCTGTTAGTAAATCCTTTTTAATTTAAACATGTAGTAATTCAACCAACATCATCCATTAAGGAAAAAAAAAAGAGAAAACTCTTAAAAGGTGTGGTGATTTAGCAAATTATACAGCTTATATAAGTAGGATTTTTTAATTTTTTAAATCATTAATCAATTTATTAACTTTATAATTTTTAAATATTTAGATACTCATATATTTTTTATAATTTTTTATTCTATATTCTTTGTAAGTAGGATTTTTAAAAGTAATTACAAATTAAAAGACACTGTATATTTTTAAGGGGTAGCATGTCTTTCTTGTGCAAATGATGACAAATGTCTTAGTGACAGTCTAGATCAGACATGAGCTATTAAGGCATCAGGAGAGTGCTTTTGTTCTGTGAAACATCCGCAAGCAGAGGGGCTTTGAGCCATGCTGTATCTCTGTTTGGCATCAGGACAGTTCATCAAGTTTATGAGTTCTCTAGGACAGGGGCTAGATACTTATGTCTAACTTTCTGCTGTCTTCTGAGTAGGACTAATAAGCCCTGATGTAGCAAGTCTAGATATAATTTATCATATAATCATTTGCTAATACTGGAACATAATTTCACTTTAGATTAAATCTACTAATCAAGTTTTCCTTTGAAAAGTTCCCACATTGGGAAGAATATGCCCATTCTGGAACTAATTAAGCACTTAAATAATATCAAAGTCTAAGATGTATAAGAAAGAAAATTAGGTTGGTGCCCACATTTCTACCTTGGCAGACTCCAAAGTATGTTACAAAGAAGCTAAAGTGCAAAGATGAGAGTTCCAAAGAGCCATCAGCGTGACTTCCTCCAGGTTCAATGACTTGTGCAAGTGTGGTCCTCACAGTGGGCTCTGCTCTCTGTTTGTGTACAGCAATGTTTTGTCTTACTATACAGCCCCTGTTGTTTGGGGATTTCATGGAACCTCCTTGGCCAAAAACTCAGCTGAATGCAACCTAATTCTTCCACTGTAAACCTTGCCTAAATATAAAAATGCCCAATTAAAACCCATTACTCGGACTCCCTAATAGGTTCATCTTAATATATTATTATTATTATTATTATTATTATTATTATTATTATTATTATTTTCTATAATCTTTGTTTACATCCCAAAGGCTTTCCCCTTTCCAGTCCCCCCCTCATCATATGTCCCATAAGTCCTCTTCCCCTGCCCATTCCCCAATCACCCCCCTTCCCCACCATTTCTCTGTTCTGGTACCTTCCTACAAAACTAGATTTAGTCTTTTCCAGACCAGGGTCCTCTCCATCCTTTTTCTTGGGAATCTTTTGCTTAGCTAATTGTGTCTTGAGTATTCAGAGCTTCTGGGATCATTAATATCCACTTATTGGTAATTGCAATCCATGTGTATTCTTTTGTGATTGGATTAACTCACTTAGGATGATATTTTCCAGATCTAACTATTTGCTTACAAATTGCATGAATTCATTATTTTTAATTGCTGAGTAGTATTCCATTGCATAAATATACCACATTTTCTGTATCCATTCCTCCATTGAGGGGCATCTGGGTTCTTTCCAGCTTCTGGCTATTATAAATAAGGCTGTTATGAACATAGTGGAGCATGTGTCTATATCGCATGCAGGGGAATCCTCTGGGTATATGCCCAGGAGTGGTATAACAGGGTCCTCTGGAAGTGTCATGCCCAATTTTCAGAGGAACCGCCATACTGATTTCCAGAGCAGTTGTACCATCTTGCAATCCCACCAACAATGGAGGAGTGTTCCTCTTTCTCCACATCCTCACCAACACCTGTTGTCTCTTTAAACTTAGGCATTCTGACTGGTGTGAGGTGGAATCTCATGGTTGTTTTGATTTGCATTTCCCTGATGACTAATGATGTTGAACATCTCTTAAGGTGCTTCTCAGCCATGTGAAATTCTTCTGATGAAAATTATTTCTTTAGCTCTGTATCACATTTTTAATAGGGTTATTTGGTTCTTTGGGGTCTAACTTCTTGAGTTCTTTTTACATATTGAATATGAGCCCTCTGTCAGATGTGGGGTTGGTGAAGATCTTTTCCCAATTTTTTGGTTGCAGTTTTGTCCTTCTGACAGTGTCTTTTGCCTTACAGAAACTTTGTAATTTCATCCCATTTGTCAATTGTTGATCTTAGAGCATAAGCTATTGGTGTTCTGTCCAGGAACTTTCCCCGTCTGCCCATGTCCTCCAGGGTCTTCCCCAGTTTCTTTCCTATTAGTTTCAGTGTGTCTGGTTTTATGTGGAGGTTCTTGATCCATTTGGAGTTGATCTTAGTACAAGGAGGTAAGTGTGGGTCAATTCGCATTCTCCTGAATGTTGACCTCCAGTTGAACCAGCACCATTTGTTGAAAAGGCTATTTTTTCCACTGGGTGGTTGTAGCTCCTTTATCAAAGATCAAGTGACCATAACTCTGTGGTTTCATTTCTGGATCTTTAATTCTGTTCCATTGATCTACTTGCCTGTTGCTGCATCAATACCATGCAGTTTTTTAACACAATTGCTCTGTAGTACTGCTTGAGGTCAGGGATATTGATTTCCCCAGAAGTCCTTTGATTGTTGAGAATAGTTTTACCTAACCTGTTTTTTTTTTATTACTCCAAATGAATTTGAGAATTGCTAGTTCTAGATCTATGAAGAATTGATTTGGGATTTTGATGGGGATTGCATTGAATCTGTAGATTGCTTTTGGTGAGATTGCCATTTTTACTATATTGATCCTCCCAATCCAAGAGCATGAAATATTTTTCCATTTCCTGTGGTCTTCTTAGATTTCTTTCTTCAAGGACTTGAAGTTCCTGTCATACAGATCTTTCACTTGTTTGGTTAGAGTCACACCAAGATACTTTATATTGTTTGTGGCTATTGTGAAGGGTGTTATTTCCCTAACTTCTTTCTCAGCCCGCTTGTTCTTTGAGTACAGGAGGGCTACTGATTTGCTTGAGTTGATTTTCTAACCAGCCACTTTGCTGAAGTTGTTTGTCAATGGTAGGAGTTCTCTGGTGGAGTTTTTTGGGACACTTATGTATACTATCATATCAAGTGCAAGGGATTAGTTTGATCTTCTTGTATTTTTTGACATCTGTCTTGTGACCAATGATTGATTTTGGAGAAGGTACTGTGCGGTGCTGAAAAAAAGGTATATTCTTTTGCTTTAGGTTTAAATGTTATATATATATATATATATATATATATATATATATATATGTATATATCTGTTAAATATATATGTATATATATACATATGTATATATGTATATATATAAACATATCTCTCTCTATATATATATATAGAGAGAGAGAGAACACACACACACACACACACACACACACACACACATATATATATGTCTCTCTATATATATTTTTAACAGATATATATATATATATATATATATATATATATATATATATATGTGTATGTGTGTGTCTGTTAAATACAAATGGTCCAAAGCTTTAATTAGTTTTACTGTGTCCCTGTTTTGTTTTTGGTTTCCTGATCAGTCCATTGAGGATAGTGGAGTGTTGAAATCACCCACACTTATTGTGTTAGGTGCAATGTGTGCTTTAAGCTTTAGTAAGGTTTCTTTTATGAATGAGGGTGCCCTTGCATTTGGAGCATAGATGTTCAGTATTGTGAGTTCTTCTGGTGGATTTTCCCTTTGACCAGCAAGAAATGACCTTCCGTGTCCCTTTTGATGACTTCATGTTGAAAGTCAATTTTATCTGTTTACATTTCAAAGGCTTTCCCCTTTCCCAGTTCCCACCCACCATAGTTCCCATAGTTCTTCTCCCCCCCAACTATTCCCCAATCATTCCCCCTCCCCCCTCGGTTTCTTTACTAAACTGGATGCAATCTTTACATGCCCAGGGTCCTCTCCTTTCTTCTTCTTGGGAATCATTTGACACTGAGATGTGTTTCCTGTATGCAGCAAGTTGTAGGGTACTGTTTCCGTATCCAGTTAGTCTATGTCTTTTTATTGGGGAATTGAGTCCATTGATGTTAAGAGATATTAAGGAATAGTAATTATTACTTCCTGACTTTTTTGAAATTATTTTTTATATTTGAGTGGTTATCTTCTTTTGTGTTTGATGAGAGGAGGTTTCTATCTTGCGTCTTCTGGGGTATAGTTTCCCTCCTTGTGTTGGTGTTTTTCCCCTATCATCCTTTGTAGGGCTGGGTTTGTGGAAAGATATTGTACAAATTTGGTTTTGTCATGGAATACCTTAGTTTCCCCATCTATGTTGATTGAAAGTTTTGCTGGGTATAGTAGTTTTGGCTGAAATTTGTGTTCTCTTAGAGTCTGCATGATATCTGCACAGGATCTTCTAGCTTTCATGGTCTCTGGTTAGAAGTCTGGTGTAATTCTGATAGCTCTTCCTTGATATGTTACTTGGCCTTTTTCTCTTACTGCCTTTAATATTCTTTCTTTGTTTAGTACATTTGGGGTTTTGATTATTATGTGACGGGAGGTATTTCTGTTCTGGTTCAGTCTGTTTGGAGTTCTGTAGGCTTCTTGTATATTCATGGGCATCTCTCTCTTTAGGTTGGGAAAGTTTTCTTCCATAATTTCATAGAAGATATTTGCTGACCCTTTAAGTTGTAAATCTTCCCTCTCATCTATACCTATAATCCTTAGGTTTGGTCTTTTCATTGTGTCCTGGATTTCTTGGATGTTTTGGGTGATAAGCTTTTTGCATTTTGCATTATCTTTGAATGTTTAGTCCATGGTCCCTATGGTATCTTCACCATCTGAAATTCTTTCTTCTATCTCTTGTATTCTATTGTTGATATTTGCATTGATGGCCCCTGATTTCTTCCCAAGGTTTTCTATCTCCAAAGTTGTCTCCCTTTGAAATTTCTTCATTTTTTCTACTTCTGTTTTTAGATCCTGGATGGTTTTCCTCAGATCTTTCGCTTGCTTGTTTGTGTTTTCATGTAATTCTTTAAGAGATTTTTGTGTTTCCTCTTTTATGACTACTACTTGTTGACTCACGTTCTCCTGTATTTCTTTAAGTGATTTTTGTATTTCCTCCTTATTGGCTTCTGCTTTTTGATCCATATTCTCCAGAATTTGTGTTTGCCTTGTATGGGCTTTGAAATTTTGATCCATTTTCTCCTGTATTTCTTTAAGCGATTTATCCATGTGTTCTGCTATCAGCATCCTGACCAGTGATTTTAGATCTGTACCTTGATTTTCTGGTGTGTTGGAGTATCCGGGGCTTACTGCTGTCGGGGAACTGGGTTTGGATACTGCCATATTGCCTTGATTTCTGCTAGTACCATTCCTACATTTGCCTTTTGCCATTTGTTTATTTCTGGACTTAGTTGGTCTTGTTATTACTGGTTGGTGTTTAAAGCTCCTGAGAGCCTGGTGTTTGGTACTGCTGTCTCAGAGGGCATCAGTGCTCCCGATGTACAAACTGGAAGGTTTCCACCACTGGGCTCCGAATTACCACCTCAGCTCTGCTGGGCTGGGTTCAAGTCTCCTCCCTGCTTGCCTCTGGATGCTTAACTGGCCTCCGGTGTTTTCCTCCTGGTTTGCCTGGTTAATCTACCAGCTCGAAGATTGTGGCAGGTCTCAGGGCTCTGTCTAACTGCAGGAGTCCCTGCAGGCCTGAGGCGTCCTGGCTGGGCTGCTGAAGCCTAGGCAGTGGCTCTCACAGGGCTCCATCTGGTTGAGCTGTTCTCCCTCAGGATAGTGTCGGACCATGGAGCTCTGTCCCCCCCCACCCCACCCCCGGGCTGCAGGGTCCAAGGTGGTGCGGATCCTGGTTCTTGGGTCTCCATCTATCTACTCGACCTCCTGCAGGTCAGACTTTCTCCTGCCTGCCCAGGCAACTGTAATGCTGCCCAGTTCCCTGGTGCAGAAGGCACCCAGGCAGGCTATACTCTGGGAAATCCTTCACTTTGGTGCCTACTGTACCTTGCTAGGTTACCAGCTCCAAGATGGTGGCTGGTCTCAGGGCTCTGTCTAACAATAGGAATCCCTGCAGCTCCGGAGCTTCCTGGCTAGACTACTGAAGCCTAGGCAGTGGCTCTCACAGTCTGCAGGGCTCTGTCTGGTTGAGCTGTTCTCCCCAGGATAGTGTCAGACTGCAAAGCCCTGTCTAACCGCGGGCTCTCTGTGGATATGGAGCTCCCCCTGGTTGGGCTGCAGGGTCCAAGATGGTGCAAACCCTGGTGCCATGTTAATAGATTTTTAAGAAGTTTCTGCTGAATTGTTTCCATATCAACCATCAAATGCTCCCCAATTGCAGCCATCTTTTACCACACTCTATCCATTCATCTCATCTCCCCTTCACATGATCCCTCTATCTACTATCCCTACTTGTTTTCAGTCTACCCTAACTCTATTCTATTTTTCCTTCCCAGGGAGAACCATGCTATCCCAATAGAATCCTTCTCTTTACCTAAATTTCTGGGTCTATGGGTTGTAGCTTGGTTATCACTTACCACATGGCTAATATCTACTTATACATGACACGTATTGATCCTCCTGGGCCTGTGCTACTTCATTCAGGATATTTTCTAATTTCATCCACTTGCTGCAAATGTCATGATGTCATTTTTTATCAACTGAGTAATGCTTAATTTTATAAATGCGTCACATATTCTTATCCAAAATATGCTAGGGCAGTGGTGGCACAAAACGTGGTAAAAGCTGGACAATATCTTATTTGACGTAATGCCCACTACATGACAAGGAGCTCACACCTGATACTACTTGAAGAATGAAGAAGCAGAGACTGGATAGCAAAGAGACCTAGGGCAATACCCCAAATGTCTGGTATTAAAAATAATAAAATGATTTCTGATGATATTCTCCAATACTCAGAGATTAGTGTTTTTTCCGGTGACCATTAAAGAGTCTTCCTTCTGCAATAGTTCAGAACAAATAGAGACATACAGAAAGACATGTAGAGAGAATCTAAAATGGAGACCCCCTCAAAGCTATGAGAATAAGATAGAATTGGGGTTGGAAAGATTGTAAGAACCAGAGTTAGCAGAGGAAACCAGGAGAAAAAGACCATCTGATCAAACTAAGCAAAGTGCATATGAGCTTACAGAGACTGAAGAATCAAGCACTGGACCTCAGTCAGCTCCTTCACATATATATTATAGCTGTTAGGTTAGTATTTTTTTTGGGGGGGGGAAGTAATGATTGTGAGAACAACTGCGTCATTAACTCTCATGCCTGTTCTTGAGATTATTTTTCCTTCTGTTGAATTTCCATGTCCATTTTCAATGTGATAGTGTTTCTTCCTTCATATTATTATATTCTACTTTGTCATGTTTAGTTTTTATTTCTTAGAAGTTGGTTCTTTTCTAATGACTAAGGGACTGAATCTGGAGGGGAGAAAATGTGGTGAACAACTGGGAAGAGCAAAGGTAGGGTAAACTATAATCAGGACATATTCTATGAAGAAAATAACCCATTTCTAATAAAGGAAAATGCATGCCTCCTCAAATGAAGAAAATTATGATATATTAAATTAATTTCACTAATCATTCTCCAACATCCCACTATCTCATTGAAATGTTATCTCTTGTTTACTTTTAATATATAAAAAAAGTATAAACTACTTCCAGTAGAAAAGATTTGCTACAACTGAGCAAAGGATTCCCAATGGAGGAGCTAGAGAAAGGACTCAACGAGCTGAAGGGGTTTGCAGCACCATAGGAGGAATAACAATTTGAACTACCTAGGACCCCCAGAGCTACCAGGAACTAAATTACTAACTAAAGAATACACATGGAGGGACCCATGGCTCCAGAAGCATATGCAGCAGAGGATGGGCTGGTTGGCATCAAAGAGGCCTTTTACCTTGAGAAGGCTAGATGCCACAGAATAGGTGAATGCCAGGACAGGGAAGCCGGTGTAGGAGGTTTGGTGAGTAGTGAGATGGGGGATATGTTAGCAAATTTTTCGAAGGGGCAACCATGATAGGGGACAACATTTGAAATGTAAATAAATAATATATCTAATAAAAATAAATTTAAAAGAAGAAAAGCAAGAAGAGCATATCTTTAAGATTTGCTACAGTTTTCTCTATCACCAAATTTGTTTTAGTATCATGTATTTGTTTGTCATGCTTCATATAGCATGAGCTATTCAAAGTTATAAAAGTTCATTACCATGTGATACTGCAAAAATATCTATTTTTCCCAAGTATGAATTTTATTAGTTTTGTCTGTTATATAGTTTGGTTGTCAAATGATTATTTAGTGTACATTATTCATAATATTTGTTTGAAATATATAAGTTCTTTATTTTCAATTTGCATTTTGTATAATGAAATGTGATTACTGGTAAAACATAATGTTTATTCCGTCGGCTTCAAGTTTAGGTAAACTTGAAAAACCAGAAATGTTACTGACATTATTCCATAGTTATAAATATCCATTAATAGTTACTATAAGCAGCCTATCATTCATGTTGTTCAAGTTTTCTCCATTAGGGACATTATAACAGCTGATACGGAGAAGGAGATATAAAAGTTAGGCTAAGATTCCCCTCTAATTTTGGGTAGTTTGTACATAGTTTGAAAGGAAGGGATCTTCATATTAGATTTGGTCATCCCCCTCCCTCCCAATTTTCCCATCTTCTTGTTTCACTTTTCACCTGTACCAATCCTCCAGCATCCATATTTCCCTTGTCAAATCACATGGGTTATACTACCTTTTACACCCAACTTTCTTTTTTTTAATTTTCTATATTCTTTGCTTACATTCCATATTATTTTCCTTTACCTGGTTCCCCACTCCCCATAAGTCCCATAAGTCCTCTTTCATCCACCCTTTCCTCAATCAATATCCTGCCACTTCTCTGTCCTGGCAATCCCCTACTTTGCTGCATCAAGACTTTCCAGGACCAGGGCCCTCTCCTTTCTTCTTCTTGGGAATCATTTGTTATGTGAGATGTGCCTTGGGTATTCAGAGCTTCTGGGCTAATATCCACTTATCAGTGACTACATTCCATGCGTGTTCTTTAGTGAATGAGTAACCTAACTTAGTATGATATTTTCCAGTTCTAACAATTTGCTTAAGAACTTCATGAATTCATTGTTTTTAATTGCTGAGTAGTATTCCATTGTGTAAATGCAACACATTTTCTATATCCATTCCTGTATTGAGGGACATTTGGGTTCTTTCCATCTTCAGGGTATTATAAATAAGGATGCTATGAACTTAGTGGAGCATGTACCCTTATTGCATGCCAGGGAATCCTATGGGTATATGCCCAGGAGTGGTATAGCAGGGTCCTCCAGAAGTATCATGCCCAGTTTTCTGAGAAACTGAAAGACTGATTTCCAGAGTGGTTGTACCAGCTTGCATTCCCACCAGCAGTGGAGGAGTGTTCCTTTTTGTCCACATCCTTACCAACACCTGTTATCTCCTGAGTTTTTTCTTTTTTATATATTTTTCTTTATTCCATGTATTTTTATTTACATTTCAAATGTTTTCCCCTTCATGGGTCCTCCCTCCCCGAAAGTCCCATAAGCACTCTTCCCTTCCCCTGTTCCCCAAACCACCCCTCCCACTTCCCTGTCCCTATATTCCCCTACACTGCTGCACTGAGCCTTTATGGGACCAGGGGCCTCTCCTTCCATCTTCTTGGGATTTATTTGATATGTGAATTGTGTCTTGGGTATTCCAAGCTTCTAGGCTAATATCCACTTATAAGGGAGTGCATATCATGAATGTTCATTTTTTTTGGATATATACTATATTTACAGTTCATTTCCCTTTTTCTGGTTCCCTGTCCCCCAAAGGTCCCACATGCCTTCTTCCTGCCTCATGTTCCCCCTTCACACATCCCTGTTCTGATATTCCACTACAGAGATGCTTTGAGCCTTTACAGAACCAGGGTCCACTCTTTCCTTCTTGTGAGACATCATTTGGTATGTTGATTGTGTCTTTGGTGTCCCAAGATTCTAGGCTAATATCCACTTATCAGTGAGTGCATACCATGGGTATTCTTTTGAGACTGGGTTACCTCACTTAGTATGATGTTCTCCAGTTCCATCCATTTCTCTAAAAATTTCATGAATTCATTATTTCTAATGGCTGAATAGTACTCCATTGTGTATATATGCCACATTTTTTTTTTGTAACCGTTCTTCCATTGAGGGACATCTGGGTTCTTTCTAGCTTCTGGCTATTATAAATAAGGCTGCTATGAACATAGTGGAGCATGTGTCCTTATTGCATGCTGGGAAATCCTATATGCCCAGGAGTAGTATAGCTGGGTCTTCCAGAAGTATTGTGTCCAGTTTTCTGAGGAACCGCCAGATTGATTTCCAGAGTGGTTGTACCAGCTTGCAGCCCCACCAGCAGTGTAGGAGTGTTCCTCTTTCTCCACATCCTCACCAACACCTGCTGTTTCCTGAGTTTTTAATCTTAGCCATTCTGACTGGTGTAGGTGAAATCTCAGAGTTGTTTTGATTTCCATTTCCCTAATGACTAATGATGTTGAACATTTCTTAAAGTGCTTATCAGCCATTCAAAGTTCTTCAGGTGAAAATTCTTTGTTTAGCTCTGTACCCCATTTTTTAATTGGGTTATTTGGCTCTCTGGAGTCTAACTTCTTGAGTTCTTTGTATATATAGGATATTAGTCCTCTGTCAGATGTAGGGTTGGTGAAGATCTTTTCCCAATTTGTTGGTTGCCATTTTGTCCTTTTGACAGTGTCCTTTGCCTTACAGAAACTGTAATTTTATGAGGTCCCATTTATCAATTCTTGATCTTAGAGCATAAGCTATTGGTGTTCTGTTCAGGCACGTTCCCCCTGTGCCCATGTCCACAAGTTCTTCCTTAGCTTTTTTTCTACTAGTTTCACTGTGTCTGGTTTTATGTGGAGGTCCTTGATCCAGTTGGAGTTGAGCTTAGTACAAGGAAATAAGAATGGATCAATTCACATTCTTCTGCATGCTGAACTCCAGTTGAACCAGTACCATTCGTTGAAAAGGCTATCTTTTTTTCCAACTGGTTGGTTTCAGTTCCATTGTCCAAGATCAAGTGACCATAGGTGTGTGGGTTCATTTCCATGTCTTCAGTCCTATTTCATTGATCTACCTGCCTGTCACTGTACCAATACCATGCAGTTTTTAATACTATTGTTCTGTATTACTGCTTGAGTTCCAGGATATTTATTCCCTGGATAATAGGATATTTACTGTTGAGAATAATTTTAGCTATTCTGGGTTTTTGTTATTCCAGATGAATTTGAGAATTGATTTTTCCAACTCTATTAGGAACTGAGTTGGGATTTTGATGGGGATTGAGTTGAATCTGTAGATTGCTTTTGGCAAGATGTCCATTTTTACTATATTAATCCTGCCAATCCAGGAGCATGGAAGATTTTTCCATTTTCTGAGGTCTTTTTCAATTTCCTTCTTTAGAGACCTGATGTTCCTGTCATACAGATCTTTCACTTGTTTGGTTAGAGTCATGCCAAGATACTTTATAATGTTTGTGGCTATTGTGAAGGGTGTCATTTTCCTAACTTCTTTCACAGTCTGCTTATCCTTTGAGTATAGGAATGCTACTGATTTGCTGGAGTTGATTTTATAACCAGCCACTTTGCTGAAGTTGTTTATCAGCTGTAGGAGTTCTCTGGTGAATTTTTTGGGGGTCACTTAAGTATACTATCATATCTTCTGCAAATAGTGATAGTTTGACTTCTTCATTTCCAATTTGTATCCCTTTGACCTACTTTTGTTGTTGAAAATTTTCTAATTTCAACTATTTTCCTACATATTTCATTATATTAGTTTTCTTTACAAGGAAATAACATTTTATGTTGCAAGGGGCACGTTTTCCATTATCTTCATAGCAGCCCTATTTGCGATAGTCAGTAGATGGAAACAACCCAGATGTCCAGCAACAGAAGAATGGATACAAAAAATGTGCATCATTTACACAATGGAATTCTATTTAGCTATTAAGAACAAGGTCATCCTGAGTTTTTCAGGCAAATGCATGGAAATAGAAAATATCATCCTGAGTGAGGTAACTCAGAGCCAAAGGACACACATGGTATGTACTTACTCATAAGTGGATATTAGCCCCAAAATACAGAATGCCCAGGATAAAATCCACAGAACTCAAGAAGTTTAAAAGGCTGAAAGGCCTAAGTGTGGATGCCTCAACCCCCTTTAGAAGGGAGAAGAAAGCAGTCACCTTGGGGGATAGAATAATGGAGGGATCTGGTGAGAAAGGGGACAGGGAAGGAAAAAGAGGAACCTGATCAGGTGTTGGGGGAAGACAGGTGTGAAGCTCTGAGGGCTGGCTACCAGAAAGAATGAAAACAAACAACCTTGAAAGTTAGGAGGAGGGAGTACCCTCTAGATTGAGACCTGAGAGGTGAGAAATGTTCAGAACTTAAAGGGAGGGACCTTAGATTAAATGCTCAATAGTCCATAGAGGCACTTTCACCTCCAGTAGAAACACAGGGCATCAAGTCAGGAATGGGGTTGCTATCCCACAGTCAAAAATTCTGACCCAGGATTTCTTCCTGTCGACAAGAATTAGAGAACAAAAAAAAAAAAAAAATGAAGGAGGTCCAGTGACTCGTCCTCTCAAGAGGAGGCTCCAAGGCCTGACACTATTACTTACTCTATGGTGAATTTACAGAGAGGTGTCTAGCATGGATGTTCTTGGAGAGGACCAAGAAGCAGCTGACTGAGAGAGACACAGATACTTACATGCAACCAATGGGCAAAACGTAGGACACAGCTGTGTTTGAATTAGCGAAAAACTGGAAGCTGAGGAGGAGGGCAACCCCTTAGGAAGACCAGCAGTCTCAACTACTCTGGACTCCTGAGATCTCTCAGACACTGAGCCACTAACCAGGCAACATACACCAGTTGTTATAAGGCTCCAACACAGATACAGAGGTCTGCCAGGTCTGGCCTCAGTGAGAAAAGATGCACCTAACTCTCAAGAGACTTGAGGTCACAGAGAGCAGGGATGCCTGATGGGATGGGGGGGCGTTGAGGACATCCTCTTGGAGAAGGGAGAGGAGGAATGGGATGCAGAATTGTTGGAGGGTTGACTAGGAAGAGGATAATGACAAGATAATAAAAAAGATTAAATATAATTAAACAAATTATGGTGTAGTATAACTCATTTTCATTATCCATTATTTTAAAAATTGATATCTAACACTAGTTTTACTGCTTCTGAAAATAACCAGAAATGAATGTGACATTTTAGAGTTCTTGGTTTATGTGCTTAGGATTGTTAAATTTGGATCATATGTTAATTATATTTTTATAAATTGTGAATCTCCTTTCTTGTACTCATTTTCTTAGTGGTTATATCTCTTTAAATGCCTGCCATTAAATATGTTGTTCTATTTTACCCACATCCTCTTCAGAAGTTTTTGTCATTTCCTTTCAAACATAATTGAAGATTAGCAAGATTAGGTGCTCTCTGATGGTTCTTTAAGCTTAGAGGAAAATAAATCTCTCTTCATATACAGATTTGTACCCAACCTTACTAATGTCCATGATATTCATTAGACTTTATTTACATAAATCTAATAAAAGGTGATAAAACATCTATTCAGACTCTGATTTCATAAATTGCATAGTTCTTAACCTGAACATCTTGAATTCTCTTTAAATGAGAAAATGAAACATACTTTTCCATTTAATGAACATTATAAAACTAATTTTGAAATAACTTCAATTTCAGAATGCGAATATTAAATCTTAAACGTCTTTAAATCTTAAAAACATATAGATAAAGTGTAGTGCTATACTTTTAACTTCATTCCATAGTATGATCAAGATTTAAAAAAATCTCATATCTGTTCAATAGGCTGTGAATATTTAAGTTTTATTAAAATGTCTAATTTGTTTAGGTACATGCATTGCCTAGTTATGTAATTATTCTGGCACAATTACAAACTGAGAAGCTAAATCTCTTAAATTAAGGAGGTTATTGAAGTAAATAATATTGGTGAAGCATATTATTACTTCGTTAATAAGGAGTATAATATACAGAGGTGTAAAAGGAACCTGCTACCCAATGTTCTTGATTTTGTTCTCATTAGCATTTATCCTGAGCATTTAAAAGTTCAGAAGAATGAAGAACTCTCATATGTCATGTCAATTTCTACCTTTTTCATATTTGTGTATGTTAAGCACTATTAAAATATTCAAAATTAAACTCACTTGTTAAATATCAAATTGGGCAAGTATTTTTCAATGAATGACCCTCATAACTGTGGTCTAGAGGAAAACTAGCTATTATTGTTCTAATAAAGTAACATGGCAGATAGAAAACAAGCCCTAATGTTATTTTGCTATACTGAAAAATCGGGGTCCCTTACAGCTATTATCATAGACACATTCTTTTGCAATTAATAAAACTAACATAGAGACCAACAACTAAGACTGATTCTGAGAGATTTTTGAAACACTCAAAAGGGATGTTCTCATCAAATTCGTCACTTCACAGCTCAGAGAGCAGAGCAGAAGTAGAAGAGAAAGATTGTAAGAACCAGAGAGGATAGATGACTTCAAGGAAATAGTCTCATTCAAATGGGACAAGACTGATGGGCATGTGAACTCTCAGAGACCATGGTAACATACACAGGCCCAAATAAGTTTCATCAGGTTAGGAACAAATTTGAAATGTGGAATTTTACATAGGCTCACACTAACAACTAAGAAGTTATCTTCAAATGGCAAATGCCTTTCCAAACCAAGAGGATACTTTGAGGTTAACATGAACTATGAAAGATGTAAAAATAATTTTATTTGAACTTTATAGTTGCATAAACTTACTGTTTAACTTTAGATTTTGTTTTATTATTCAGTTGCATGAAAATAAATCAGAGATCTGGAATAGTAAGTCCCTTTATATAATTTTCTTGTTAAACTCTTAAAAATTGAATATATAATTTTAGGTCAAATTGGCAATGATGCCAGGCAGAGTGTAATTTCTGTACTTTTTAGTTATATCATTGAGGATTTTTCCCTATCTTCCTCCTGTTCCTCTTCTACTTCATTTCTTCCTCCATTTTTCTTCTCTTCTTTTGCTTTGCTATTCATTCCAATGTTACCTTCATTTCTATCATGAAAATAACAAGAGAACTTTTTCTACATATCATTATCAACTCTAATGAATATGAAATGAATGATATATAGCAAATAATTTCATGTGTCTAATACAAAAATCTTGTTTTTGAAAAATATCTCAGCCTATGTTATTTGATGTAAAAATATGAAGCAATTTGAAGAACATAAGTATATGCAGGCTAAAATTTCAAAAATTTTTGAAGTGTTGTTTATTAAAATTATAGTTACAAAGCATAAATTTAAAGCATATAGAGACACTTAAAACTTTGTATGTATGCTAAACTTTGGTTGCTCTCTTGAATAGTTTAGTGTCATCTTGACACAAGCTAAGACATAAGAGGAAGTAATCTTAATTTAGAAAATGCCTATATAAAATCAGACTGTGGCAAACCTGTAAAGCTTTTTCTTAATTGGTGTTTGATTGAGGACAGCACAGTCCATTGAGGAGAGAGACTTTCCTAGGCTGGTGGTCCTGGGGTCTATAGGAATGAAGACTGAGCAGACCATGAAGACAAAGCCAGTAAGCAGCAACACGTTGTGCCCTCTGCCTCACCTCTAGCCTCCAGGTTCCCATCCTGTGTGAGTTATTGCCACACTGCTTTAGATTATGAACTGTTATATGAAACTGTGAGTGAAATATACCCTTTCTTCTCCACCTTGTTTTTGGCCATGGTATTTCATCACAGCTATAGTAACTCTGAGACA